>MU223247.1:567249-610600 GCA_018584345.1 Thuja plicata
TATTTCAATTTACAGTTCATGATATATTGATTTTAGTTATATTTATTTCAAGTTCCTTGCCATACTTTGAGAGACGGAAGTTTGAGTTTCATACACAGGTTATCTTCCATAAAAAGCCTATTCAGGTGAAGGTTCACCCACCTTGGTCCTGCAGAGCCAGAAGCGTAGGGGAAGAGGATCATAATTGATCATTCCCGTTAGTTGGCCAAAAATAATTGGATTTCCCATCATTGGATTGGCAAGTCCAAAGGAAATTCAATTCAGTGTTTTTGGGCACCAACACTCTCCAAACATAGACATCTCAAAATCTTTTCTCATGTCATTTGCAAATGATTTGCATAGCATATCATTGCCTCTAAATATGATGTCATCAACAAATATCTCAACAATAAAAATGTTAGCATCAGTATCTTTTTTCAAATAAAGATTATTGTTTTCACTAGTCCTTACAAATCCAATACTTATAAGATAGGAATGAAGTCTTTCATACCAGGCTTGGGGTTCTTGTTTCAGTCCATACAAGGCTTTGTGTAGTCTACATACCATGTCCCTCTTGTCTGGATCAACAAGCCCTTCTGGTTGTTTAATGTATACCTCTTCTTCAAGTATTCCATTTAGGAATGCAGACTTGACATCCATTTGATATACCTTGAATCCTTTACATGCAACATAAGCGAGTAATATTCTCACTCCTTCTAGCCTAGCAATGGGTGCAAAGGTCTCTCCATAGTCAATTCCTTCTTCTTGTGCATACCCCTTTCATACTAGTCTTGCTTTATTTCTGGTGACTTATCCATTCTCATTTAGTTTATTCATTAATATCCATTTTGTACTAATGACATTCTTTTGATCTAGTCTTGATACAAGTGTCCATGTCTTTTTTTCTCAATATTCTCAATCTCTTCATTCATAGCACTTATCCATTCATCATTATCTAGTGCAACATTGACAGATTTTGGCTCATAATCACAAATAAGACATCGTGTATTTAGAGACTACTTATGGTTCTCATACCAGCCTTCTTGTCTCCAATGATCTAGTTTTGTGGATGGTTCCTTCTGACATATCTTGCAAGTACATGTTTAGCTCTTTGTTTATCATCTTGATAATCATTCTGTCCTTCATTTTGTTCTCCATCACTTTGTGCATCATTTTGAGCAATATCCTGATCATTGATATTTGTAGCCTGATGCTCAGGTGCAATGATCTATTGCTCAGGAGCTCTACATTGTTAGTCAGGGAGAGTGTCAGGTTCTTCATTGTAAACAAACCTGTTGTAGTCCTCTAGTTCTTTTGTGCTTTCCTTTTCATTTTTCTCTTCAAATTCATCTATCTTTACATTTGCACTTTCAACAATTTTGTTAGAGGCTTTATTGAGACATTTATAAGCCTTTCTCTTGGTGGAATACCCTAGAAATATTCCTTCATCACTCTTGGAGTCAATTTTTCCATTTCTATCATCTTTTAAGATATAACATTGACTACCAAAAATTTTGAAATAACTCACATTGAGTGTGTATCCATAAAAAATCTCATAAGGTGTCTTCTTGGTGTCTTTCTTCAATTGTACTCTATTCAATGTGTAAAAAATAGTACTGATAGCTTCCCTCTAGAAGATTTGGGTGATTCCTTTCTCTATCATTAGTGTCCTTGCACAATCAACTATGGATCATTTCTTTCTTTTAGTAATTCCATTTTGCTATGGTATTCTCGGTGCACAAACCTGTCTTTTGATTCCATGCTCATTACAGAAGTTAGTGAATTCATCTGAAATAAATTACCCTCCTCTATCTAATCTTAAGCATTTCAATTCTTTACCACTTTGTTTCTCAACAATTTCTTTGTACCATTTAAACATCTTAAATGCTTCAAATTTATGTTTTAGAAACATAACTGTCATCATTTTAGAGTAATCATCAACAAAGAGAATAAAATATCTATCACCATAATAACTCTTTGTCCTCATTGGTCCACATAGGTTAGTATGGACTAATTCTAGAATGACATAAAATGTATGGGTTTTGTTTTTGAAACTGTTGATGTTTATAGCTTCGATCAGATAAAATGATCTTAATATTGAACTAAATAAACATCATTAAATTGATAATATTATTATGAGATAATATTATTCTATATCATATGCATATTAATATAATGATATATATATATATGTATCAATATACATATATGGTTAGTATGAGATAATATTATTCTACATTATATATACATATTAATATATATAATTAATAAATGATATTATTATATATATTAATATATATAGCCAATGTATAATATATTATATTGATGAAATAAATAATATGTATATTATACCGATTGATATCGGTTTAATTAAATACCGATTGTTATAATTGATATCGGGTTAATATTGGCAATTCACATTAATACCATAAACCATCGACTATGTTTAATAAACTGGTCGATGGCATTATGCATTGACTGCTATCGAGTGTCATCCGTATTATTAAAGCATCGACTGTTATGGACTGTTATCAGTATTATTAAAGTAAGGACTGCTATCGACTGGTATATTATCAGTGATAGAATACCGATCTAGTTATATAACAACTGCTGTGGTTAATATTAATTTAACATTATGACCTGCGATTTATCATTGCACTGATTAATATGTAACTGACATAAACACCGATTAATATTATCGGTTTGTAAAAACAGCGTGAGTTATGAAGACACACGGCAATATAGAGCCATGTCTCCTTAAGGAGACATGTCTCTATAATGTTATGTCTCACATATATATAATCATTTGTTGATTGATCAAAGAGAGATATATAAGGAAAATACAATACAAGTCTTATTCAGGCAACTAGCATATAATTGATATTAATATATCTATATATATTTATTACTATATCAGTAATAAATATATGTATATATATTGTGAAAAAATTTATATTATATATATTGAGATTATATATATATATTGGATTTTGAAAAGAAAATTAAAAGACATATAAATCTGATTCAAAATTTAACAGAAACTAGACTTTGTCGTCTTACCTTTTTGACAATTCTTACACATGATATTGTCGGGCTTAGTCATCATCGGTAAGCCTCTTACATTTCTCTTTTTTCTTATCTTTATCATGTTGTCAATTTCACATGACACAATATTTTGTGCCATAACCATATGTCTTCATTTCTAGCCATTAAGCAAGTGGTGTCAGTATCATTCAGATAGAATAAGTTACCTTTTGTCTGCTCACCGACACCAATCAAATTTCCTAATTCATTGAAGATCTTTGCCTTCTTATTTTCAAATGCTACCCTGTGACCTGAATTATTCAAATGAGAAACACTCAATAGATTATAATTCAATCCTTTTACCCAAAAAGAATTTTCACATTTTATCAGGTTATTCAATATTATAGTTCCTCTACCTTCAACTGGACAAGGTGTGTCATTACCCATTCTTATTGAACCACCATTTTAGTATTCTAAAGTCTTAAAATTTTTCTTGTCATCGGTCATATGGTGAGTGCAATCACTATCTATGATCTAGACATCATTTTTACTAACTTTAGATATGAGTGCAGTTTCTACATACCTTTCTTCATCATCATCTGGATCATCTTTTACTGCCACAAACACCATCTCGATGTCTTAATCAGATTCGGTGTCAGTATCATCATATTTGCATTTAGCTAGGTAACTAGCCTTCTTTCCTTTGTCCTTGTAGTCTTGTTTATCTCTTCTTTCTGATTGTCATTTGCTTCTGTAATCACCTCTATCATACTTCTTTTCAAATGACCTATCATTACTTCTATCATCTTTTCTTCTGTTAGGACATCTTGTAGAAAAGTGTCCAATATCTTTATAATTAAAACAAACAAGTGGTAATTTATCTTTGTATTTACCTTTTCCTCTCGACATTCTTCTTTCCATAAGTGCTTCAATTTCATCAAGATATTCTTCTTCACTTTCACTATCACTATCTTTTCTCATAGTGTGTTTATGACTTGATTTACTTATTCTCAAAGAAGATTTGAATGCAGACTCTATGTTTGGTAAGAAACTATAATCAAAATTATTCATCTCAAATGAAATCAATCTTCCAATCAAACTATCTAGAGTAAGATTTCTACTTGCTACTGCTCTCATTTCTTGTATGGCAGATACTCTAATAGCATAAGTAGGCAGTAAGGTTCTTAGAATTTTACTTACCACTGTATCTTCTTCTAGTACACCTCTAAATCCTTGGATAACATTGAATACCTCTTTTATTCTTGTGCTGTATTCTATGATGTTTTTACCTTCTTTCATTTTGATATCATCAAACTTTCCTCTAAGGCTTTCTGCCTTGGCTCTCAAAATATTCTTGTCACCACCATGTACAAGCATCAATTTTTCCCACATCTACTTTGATGTCTTGCAAGTTTTGACATCTTCAAATTCATCATCGGAGAGTGAGGAAGAAAGCTCTATCATCATGCAATTGTGCTCATGCTTCTCTCTCATTTTTTCAACTTTGGGTGCTCCTGTGGGCAACACATATTCAGTATCTAAATATTGAGTAACATCATTTCCAATACCTGATAAGTGGAGTCTTATTTTTCTCTGTCATGAAGAAAAATTGTCTTTGTTCAACTTGGGCACATCTCATCTATTCATCTTGTGATCTTTAGCTTAGGTCTTGAAACCTTCCTTCTAAGAAAACAAGCTCTAATACCAATTGTTAGTAATAACTAAGAGGGGGGGGGGGGGGGGGGGTGAACCAGTGGCCTCAAGAATTAATCCTTAAATCATCCCTTAGAACTTATTACCACTTTTAAGCCTCTGGTTATACTCAGTCCTACAAGATGAATGCCTTGAAATACTTATAACAATTTACTACTTGTCATAATTCTTTGTAAAAAATTCTTCTGTATGTTTATCGATAAGCAGTCTTTCATTTACTGAAACACACTAAATAACTAGAGTATACTGATCAATCCAGAATTGCATATGTGAAATGTAAAATAGTAAAGTAATGAAACATAAACATATAACACATGAATTTTCAATGTGGAAACCCTGTTAAGGTAAAAACCACTGGGACCGGTACCCCAAATTTTCACTCATCTGAAGTGAGCTCGGTTAAGAGCCAACCCTGTTAAAGGTTACAAATACACTGTTAGGTGTGACCTTGTTAGAGTATTTAAAAGATAGTTTTTCACCTAGTATCTGGCATCTAATGCTACCATCCTTGATCAAACACTCACTTGGCCTATCAATAGGTATCAGGCATATCCAATGCTACTTTCTATGATCAAACCTTTTGATATTCCTTGGGATGTATCTCAATTACAAAAGACTTTTAAGTCCTGCTCGGTTAAGAGACTTGATGGTTCAATGGTTAAACTAAAACATTAAATGATTTATTCACACATACAACGTGAATTACAGATTTTCAGATCTATTGTAAGTGAATTACCTCTCTGATCAATATAATCAATTCAATACCTTTGTTCCACACTGTTCTACTTTGTGATGCTATTTCATTGTTCGTCAGTGTGTGCAGAATCTAGCTCTTTCTCTAGCTTGTTGATTAGGTCTGAATGAAGACTTTCTTCTCCTTCAGAATCTCTTCAGCATCTATTCTCTCCTCTCTTGTTCACCCCACACTTCGTAATGAATTGGGGTTTTCTCTTTGTAGACATGATTCACCATTTCTTGGCTTTCTCAATTCTTGGTGTGATCCATAATTCTTGCCAATTAGATTTAAAGAAAAAATCTAGTTTTATCTCATAGAGATCTTCTTGCCAACTGGACAAAGAAGCTTATAAATCCTTTACTTATCCTTGGCTTTATCTGGTTGATTAAAAAAATGATAAGTATCAGTTAAGTCTATTTATAGATCTTGACAGCTAAGCATTTTGTCATTTCTGAACTCTCCATTCTATCGGTCAACACTTCAGTTATTCATCAGTGATAACTGACTGTTCCATCAGTGTGACTTCAGTTGTCATCGAGATCTCTGTTTGTCGGGCAACACTGTGACTTTGCTCATCGGTAATGCTGTGCATTTTCTCATCGGGTAACACTATGACTTTTCTCTTTTACTCTAACCGTCAGTGTGCACTCTGTGAGTGTATATAGTCACTTTGTGAATACTTGAATTATATGCATTACTAATAGCATAGCCTTTGATTCATCATTTCTTTGAAGTCTTTGGCAGTATGTCCATGACCATACAGATTATATCAAGTTGACATCAATGACAATACAATACATTAACTAATTTAGTGCCTTGGATGATCATCAACTTAACATATTCAAACATTCAATCAATTATATTTCATCATCTCCCACAATCCAAATCCATTTTGGGTCCTTATGTCCCAAAATCCATATCTACTTGTGTACCAAAATTCCAAATTTCTAAATTTGGATTTCCTCCATCACTTCACCACCCCTTTAGGTGTGCATCAATGTTGTTCTTGACCACATTCCCATCCAATCAAAATAAATCATTTTTACACCCCCTCCATTATCCAACACCTATTTTCCATCCTTTCATCCATCCTATGCAATCCTTTGTGTCCATTCATCTATTTTATTTCCCCTCGTACCAACATATTTGAGCATACCTTCATATTTGCTGCAAGAGAACCTAGGCAATCCTCAAAGCCCTAGTGTTTTGGACTGTAACTAACCTTAGCCAAGTCAGTTTATGTGTTTCTTAAGGCCTTAGAAGGTCATGTTGTGTGTGTGACTAGGTGAATTAGTGTTAGTGCTAAGGTCACTATTAGTCTTTGATAGTTGCTTTTAGTAGTTTAGTCCTAGTTTGTTCTAAAGATGGGAAATGGGTTCTAATTGTGTCCTAGACCCATGTTGGGTGAAAAATATGCTTCATGAGTCATTAATGAGGTTATTTCATTAAACTAAATGGGTTAGAGGCCCTAGTTTGTAGTTTGCATCATAAATGCAAAAGATGCCAAAAGTTGTCACGACAACATTTGCAACTTTTTGCAAATGTTGCATGCAACTCGAAAACATTGGATCCCCTCATTTAGAGGACAGGAAAATGAATGATGATGGTCTAAAATGGTGGAAAATGTATAATTAGACATTCTATGGCTCATTTCCCAATGTAGAGTGAATGTATGCAATTTTTGGAGAGCAAGCAAGCAAGTTTTTCTGAAAAACAGTGCACAGTCTACTACTTTGCAAGTTTATGGAATTTTAATGGATTGAAACATAAGATAAAACTATGGATTAAAGTATTAGGGATAGTTCTAAGATATTTTCATTCAGAGTGTTAGTAATTTTGAGTTGATTTGTTAATTGTAGGAAAATATCTTCAAACTAGGTAGTCTGCTGGTGTAAATCAGGGCAATTTTAGTTTTATGGCTCCCCCATGAAATTAAACCATGGGAAACACAAAATGTTGAGTGAATTTCTTAGGGGATCCTCTGTACAGTGTATATATGCAAGTAGGAGGTCAGGTGAAATGTTTTTCTATTTATAAAGTCATGCCCTAGGTGAGTTAGGACAACCCGACTAGGTGAGTAATAGGTAAAAGCCTATATGCAGTGACAAGGGCGTGAATGGGAGAACTAAAAAAAGTGTGGTATTAGTGTTTTTGACATCTCATAAGTCCCTATTTTTGAGCTCAGAGCTCAACCAATCCATCTGGATTTAGTTTTGCATATAAGTCACTAGAGAGCTAGTGAGGAGGCAAAATAGGCTTAATAGCCATACATTTCAGGACAGAGGTGTACAGACAGATTTGGGAACCCTAGAACTTAGAAATATTTTAGGTTTCCCAAAAAGGTATCTGAATCCTTAATTGGTTTTAGGTGTTGTGTGGAATTTTGGAGAGAAAATCTTGAAAAACTCACTGGATAGGGCTAATTGGTGTTTTAGGCCTAATAGGACAAATTGGGTATGAATTTGAAACTCGACTAACTTGGGGTTGAAGAATTATGGGATTTGATTTGAGTAGATGAAGACTGAACATTCTAAGTGTGCACAAGACCCTTGTACCATGAGAGGTGTTGGTATGAAGAGTTTATCTTTGGGATTCTTCAAAGCCAATGAAAGCATGGAGACAAAACTAGTGATGGATGTCCTTCAAGGTGAACCACAGTTGTTGACTCTTGGGGAAGAGTTAGGAGTAGTCATAGGCTTAGGGTCTATAGCATTGTAAGGTCCTAGAGTGGAATTAGAATCCTAAAGTGGATTAGGACAAGTAAGGTAATGTCTAGTGATTTGTGAAGCACACCTTGGGGTCACTTCTATTAGATTGGTATCAAAGCCTCTTTTCATCAGGCTTGTGGTTAATGTTACAACTAGAGGAATCCATTGGAGATTCAGAAATGGTGACTAATGTTGAATTAGAAAAGAAGGTAGATGAACAAGAGGAGGAGAATAGATTACTTTGAGATAGGCTAGCTCAATTGGAGAAAAAAGTGAATGAAGTTGATGTGAAAGTAGATGAAGTAAAAGACATAATGGAAGGGAAACACAAAGGCATTTCCATTGAAGATGAAGTCCCTGAAGCTGACCCTATCCTAAATGAAGAACCATTCCTGAAAGCCCTAAAGGCTATGAGTGGAAAAAATTTGGAAGTAGTTACCATTTGCAATGAAAAAATGGAACCAAAGGTAGTCCTTGATTGGATAGAAGGACTAGAGAACCATTTTGAGTGTGATGGAATCACAGAGGCTCAAAAGGTGAAGGTTGCTAAAGCAAGAATGAGAGGGTCTACTCTCACTTGGTGGAAATTCATCCAAGATGAGAGAGAGAAGGAAGGGAAAAGGCCCATTACTTCATGGAAAGCTATGGTATCAAGAGTAAGAGATGCTTACATCCCTAAGGATTACGAAATCTAGTTACACAAGAGAAGACAAGGTCTAAGGAAGAAGGACCTAGATGTCAACTCATACACTGAAGAGTTTCAAAGACTTTGTATGAGGTCAAGAGTAGTAGAGGATGAGAAAGTGAAGGTAGCAAGGTACCTTAATGGACTTAAATGGGCCATTCAAGATGAGATGAGTCTTTTGACTCCAGACGTAGTTTAGAAGTGCCACCAAATTACTATCAAGGTGGAAGACAAGTTGAAGAAGAAAAAAGATTCAAACACTTCAAGAGGAAGGGGTAGAGAAAGATACACCAGAGGACAAAGAAGTGGTTATGGTGGAAGAAATTTTGAATCTAAAGAACAATTAGAGACTAAGCTCACTGAACAGAATGAAGGAAACTTCAATAGAGGGAGTTCAAGTAGAGGAAGGAACTCTAACAATAGAGGAAGAGGTGGCAGTCAAGGAAGAAGAAACTATTTTGCCAATATGAAGTTCTATCACTGTAATCAATTAGGACATCTGACATATAGGTGTCCAGAGAAGGGAAGTACCTCTCAAGGAGGTGACAAAAGAGTGAACTATGTTCAAAAAGAGACAAGTGTAAACAAGAACCATGAAGTGCCATTAGAATCAGAGGAGGGAGATAATCTTATGATGAGAAGAACTCTAATCAAAGAGCCAGTGAAGGAAGAACTCAGTCAAAGGAGATCATTATTCAGAGTAAAGTGTAAGATGATGGGAAAAGTATGTAGAGTCATCATAAACTCAGGGTCAACTAACAACATAGTGTCAGATGAGGCAATCAGTAAGCTAAAAATGACAAGGATACCCCACACCAGTCCCTATAAGGTCACTTGGCTAAACAAAGGACAACATGTCCTAGTTAATGAGCAAGCTTGGGTAGAATTCTCAATTGGGAGATAAAAGTATAAAGTTTTATGTGATGTCTTACCTATGGATGCATGTCACTTTCTCCTAGGTAGGCCATGGAAATTTGATAGGAGGGCCATGCATGATGGAGTGAAAAATTCATACTCCTTCAAGAAAGACAATGTGACATACAAAATCCAGTCACTGTTGGAGGATGCAAAATTGAAGTCTACTGGTCCCAATGTTCTCATGGTGGGTGAAAAAGAGTTCTTAGAGACCTTAGATGGAGGAGAGGGAGTTGTCTTTTCCTTGGTGTTAAAGCCAAAATAAGTTGCAGACAAAACAAAAAAGAGGACACAACTGCCAAAAGAAGTTCAAGAGATGCTAGTAAAGTATCAAGGAATAGTGAGAAATGGAAAACCATCAACCTTACCCCCTAAGAGGTCTGTAAGCCATCAGGTAGATTTAATACCAAGAGCTACCCTACACAATAAGGTAGCCTATAAAATGACTCCCCAATAGAATGAAGATATTGCTAGACAAATCCAAGATCTTTTAGAACAAGGCCTTATAAGAAAGAGCATTATCCCTTGTGTCGTACCCATAGTCCTTGCACCTAAAAAAGGAGGAACTTGGAGGTTATGTATAGACTCTAGAGAAATCAATAGGATCACCATTAGGTGTAGGTTCCCTATCCCTAGGATAGAAGACCTAATGGAATATCTAGGAGAAGTAAGGTACTTTGCAATGATAGACCTAAAAAGTGGCTACCATCAAATTAGAGTAAATGAAGGGGATGAGTGGAAAAAAACCTTCAAGACCATAGAAGGACTATATGAGTGGCTTTTCAGGCCATTGGGGTTGTCAAATGCCCCATCAAAATTCATGAGGTTGATGATTGAGGTACTTAAAGAGTACAATGGAAAGTTTATAGTGGTCTACTTAGATGACATACTCATCTATAGCAAGATAAGGAAAGAACACCTCAAACACTTGGAATTGGTTTTTAAGAAGCTGCAGGAGGAGAAATTGATGATCAACTTAGAAGATTGTGAATTAATCAAGATAGAGTTGGTGTACCTTGGTTTTTTGCTATCACAGGGTAACTTAAAGATGGATCCTAGCGAAGTGGAAGCCATCATCAATTGGCCTACTCCAAGAACAAGAACTAAGGTAAGAAGCTTTCATGGCCTAGCACAGTACTATAGAAAATTTATTAAACAATTTAGTGCAATATGTGCTCCTATGTTGGACACTATTAAAGGAGGCATGAAGACTAAGTTTGTTTGGAATGAACAAGCTAACCATGGTTTTGAGCTACTAAAAAAGAAGATTGCAACCCAACCAATTTTGGTCTTGCAAAGTTTTGAAAAGTTGTTTATAGTAGAGTGTGATGCCAGGAATGTGGCAATTGGAGTTGTCTTAAGTCAAGAGGGAAGACCAGTGGCTTTCCATTCGAAGAAGTTGAGTGAAGCTAAGAAGAAGTATTCTTCTTATGACCTAGAGATGTATGCTCTTGTCTAGTCCCTGATAAAATGGAGGCATTATCTATTGGCAAAGGAGTTTATTGTCTATTTAGACAATCAAGCATTAAGTTTCTTAAAATCACAAGACAAATTGAGTCACACACATATGAAGTGGGTTTAATACCTACAAGCCTATACTTTCAATATCAAGCACAAGAAAGGGTTGTAGAATAAAGTTGCAGATGCTTTGAGCAGGAGAGCATCAACCATTCGAGAAATTCAACTGTAGAGTATGGGAATTGACAACTTCAAGAACCTATATAGTGAAGATGAGGTCTTTGCAGACATCTACAAGGTATGTAAAGAGTATAAAAATCACTTTCATAGTCAATAATCTGAGTACACTTTGCAGTCCAGTCTATTGTTTAAAGGGAGTTAGTTATGTGTCCCTAGGGGGTCTATTAGAGAGAAGCTTTGTAATGCCCCGCCAGGGAACCCAAGAGAACTAACCTAAACATGCAACCAAGATAACAAGATATATTTTCTTTTAAATATTTATAAACAATAATGTTAACAACGTGGAAACAACACATGAGATAACATGACATATGCATAAGTACAACTCAAAAAAAGGTTACAAAACTTGAGGGTTCCTTGACGTAGAATTACTTAAGTAAAATAATCTACGAGAACAACTATAAAGAACTGACATAATATTACATCAACTGAATCCAAGAATATACATCTCATATAATAAGACCACATATACATCTGATACCCAATGTATACATACGAGAATAAGCATCCACTACACAAGTCGTAGGGTATGCAATAATACGTAGCAATACAATACATCCTCTGAAAGGATGGTAACCTATATACACATATGATATAAATATATAACTCATGAAACTGATCAAGTCTTCAGAAGAAGAATAAGAAGACAAAAGAAGAACTGCAACAAGGATAATCCAAGCACAAAGATGAACATCGGATCCCAATGGTAATAAGAATCACTACCACCCGACCACGTGGAACCAAAGGTCCACTCCCACCGTGCTAAGGATATAATAACAAGCCCACTCACATGGGTATACAACCAGAAGGCAAACATCCAAGGTATACAATCATCATAAAGAAATGCATAGGAAGATCCTAGAAGATTTCTGAATCACAATAAGGAAACCTAAAAAATACCAAAGGTAACTGACACACATAGGATAACCTAAGATGAATATAGGAAGGTGTCATCATGTATGTCTAACCCTTGAGTTTTGTCCTAGAAATCCCTCAATAAATTTTAACACTCAAGTGACCATACATGATGCCAATGACCTCTCAAACTGACAAAGTCACTAACCAGATTAATATCTTATTACATTATACTAATGCAACCTAATAAATTATTATGTTATCACTTGTTATGATTATTTACAATAAATGATCCTAGCAACCACTTGTGAGCTCCGACAAATTATTACAAGCCACCTCCTACTATACAACTAGGTAACCTACCCTAGGTTCACAAAAGAACATCATAAAGGTATATCATAATCCTCATCACTGATTCCCGCTCATATAGGGATACACCCTTAGTGAATCATAAAAAATATCAAAAGAAGAACATAACTCTTGAAGCTGGTTCTTGCCCATACAAGAACTATTGGTTCTCAATTATCCAATACCACATAAAGTACTATGACACGATCGCATAGGACTAGTTGAGACAACTCAGGTTGCGTAAAAAGACCGAGACCCAAAATTGATATCAATATAAACATGCACTGAAGCACATAAACAATCATAGAACTGAAACCCCAAAAACCTCTAGTTTTACCTCTTGATAGCCAACTAATCCCAACATACAACCGACACATAGCAGTATCACAAATAGGAAAGAAACACACAATCTTTTCAATTAGTCACTCAGAAGACACATCATCGCATAACTAGTACAATTACAGAAAGACAATAAATTTAAGTGATAAACTCATTTATAGTAACACTATGCAAATTAGCTTATCAAATAAAATTACTAACACCAGTATAATTCAATTTCCAAGAAAATGCACACAAAGCCTCTGTAGATTAATTTATAACACTCACAACATATAAATTAGTCTATTTAATAATTACTAACATTCGACTATAATTACAAGTAAAAGCTATAGAACACAACTATAAGCTTATAAAAATGTTCAGACTAAGGATTGCAACAGAGATCATTATGAAAAGAACAAGATTACATAATATAGAAAATATCTCCAATCACTTTACTAACTTATTGTTCCTAAATCCTTCGATCTCGATAAAAGCAAATCTTTAATATAATTGCTATCCTATTACCAATAATAATAATCATTAAATAAATTAATTATTAATCTTGATTAATAATTATTTTTTAATTAAAATAATGGTGCTAATATGATAACATAGGCTCAACAATTATAAACAAATAGTACTTTAGTAATAATAATAAAAAATTAATTATTAAAAACTAAAGTTACTAAAAAAAAAACTCCTAATAAAAATAACATAAACACTAAACTCTTTTAGCAAAATATTTTAATAAAATTATATTAAAATAACACTAACATATAGCATATTCAATAATATAAATAACCAAATTTATATTAATAAATAATATATAAACTAACTAGAAGCAACTTTAATTAACAAATAAAATAATCATTAATTAAAAATGAATTTTAAATAATAAAATATATTAACAACTTAAAACTAAAACTTTACTTTATTAATAAATTAAATTTAAATCTTTAATTTAAATTTACAACAAAAAAAATTTTAGTTTTGAAAAAAAAAACATTTTAAAACGCCACGGAGGCGTGGACCCCACCTCCTCGCGGCCCCTACCCCACGGTGGGTACTGCGGGCTGTACTGCGGCAGCTGCGCAGGCAATGGGTGCCGCGCCACCCGTGGGTGGTTGGGGGTGTGGTGGCCCCCGCCACCGAGTCAAAATCCTTTTTTTTTAAACAAAAGCATTTTTTTTTAAACACAACTTTATTTATTATTATTTTTTTAACAAAAATTTCTTTCAAATATTTATTTTGACTCAATTTAATTCGTATTAAATAAATAATAAATATCCTCCTCTATATTTTAATAAATGTCCTTTTTACACCAATCTGTAAAAAAAACAGCAAGGGTATATTTTTTTAATTAATTTTTTTTCAATAACAAATTGAATCAAGCTATATTTTCCAATAGTAATTGTTTAAAAATCTATTTTTACCATTAGAGGTATTCTCCTTAAATCTATTATTCCAAATGAGGTAGATAAGGATTTCCTTTTTGACATGCAAATTGATATAAACAAGAAGGAACTCTAATTTAATAATAATTTATTTTCAAGAAGAGTATTCTCATAAGCATGCAAATTAACCTCCTGTTATGTTTTCCATGCAGATTTGGGACCAATATTTGGGCAAGAACTGAGTAAGGTTAAATTTCTTTTTCAATATAGGAATTTTATAGATCTGAGGCCTTCAACCAAATTTGACAACAATCATAATTTCTTAATCCAAGAAGACATTTTTACAATCAAAACCCTAAGCGCAATTTTGAAAACAGATTCATTCCAATTGAAAACCCTTATACCCATTTGCACCTAATGTCATTAAATGAAACCCTTTATGCCCACAAGCACAGATCTAACATGCAAACTTGAATAAAAACACAAAATTGATCCAAGAACATATTTCTCAAATTAAATCATCAAAATACACAATAATCAAACAAGGAATGATCACACAAAGGATCCTAGCTTCTCGGATGCATGGAAGACGGGGATCCGAAATCTATAATTGACATGAACAAGATCCTACCTCAATAACTGATGAGAGAAACAAAAAACCCACAAATCCAAACAAGAAGAATTCTAAATATGCTCCAAAAATGCTCTCAAGCTTTCACAAATCCTTCATCCCTTGATTTTCCTTTCTCCCCTGATTGAACCACCTCCAAAATGGCTTTCAATCCAAGGATATAGAAAACCAAGCAATTAGGTTTTCAAAAAGTGAAAACCCTAAAGAGAATATAAATTATCTAATTAATAATTAAAAGAAATTCTTTATTTTCAATTTTCACTTAAAGCATGCATAACTCAACTTTAGAATATGAAAGCAAAGTGTTAAATTGAAAATGCATGTGAGAATATTTCAATTAATCATGCAACTTAAAGCAATATTTAATAAATCAATTTTGCACAACTAATTATAATTAATTGAATTTAATATTTATTAAATCTCAATTTTTTAAATCAAGACTTAATAATTAAATCAATTAATTAAATATAGGCATTTAATTAATATTTAATTATTAAATAGTCATATATTTCATATATCAATGTTTTAACCTTATTATAGGAGAAATAATTAACATTAATATTTACCATAAATAATCTTTAAATAAATCAAGCCAAAAGCATCATTAAATCACCTAAAAACCATCTAAATAGAAAAGCTACTGAAACAGACAACTAACTGAAACCGAAACCCAACACACACAGACAAGCTCACGAATCCACGTCACTTGACAGATTCAAACACTAGGGTAATCAATCTGATTCTTGTCCATTTCTAGGATAAAATAAGGGTTTAGGGTATTGATTTGGACCTGAATATGATCTCCCCTCTCTTACCATTGAGATACTGCGATAGGGCACACTCACTCCTGCCAATTCAGGGAAGACGTAGCCTGGTACCTGCAAACCTGTCATCACAAGGATGAGCATATATCCATGCAATATTGAAAACAATGGTTGTGAATAGTTTATCATGTGGATCTCACCAAAGAAAGTAAGTACTACTTTGTCCCATACCATACCAAACACAACAAACAGTAATGAAAAACATCGCAATGATCCATGTGCATATAGATATAGGGTCAATATTGTCAGAAAACCTTAATCAAAATGATTTAGTAACATAAACATAACTAACATGAAATAATCACAAATCATATGCAAATAGATGATATAATATAAATAACAATGGATCAATACCATAATGAAAATTAATACATGAATATCCTTAAAATCACCTAAAAAAGCTAACACATACATACTATGGTCTAACAGAGATCAGAATCTGACACAGATATGCAAACTAAGGGGTAGGTATTACATCCTCCTCCCCTAAAACTAGGCTTACTCCTGGAAGCCAATAACTAATCAAGTAAAGAATCAAAATGATTCACACCGTAGTGCTACACCCCCTATTAATAAGGACCAAACAAGAAGGTACACCCAATTCATAAACACCAAAAGAAGATACCAATCACAATAATCACTCATTTATATTCAAGAAGAACTAATGTAAGTCAACTTAACTAGCTTTTAAGATATGTATAATGAATCATAAGGAGTAATATAACTCGAATTCAAGCATAAACCAAACATCTACTTAATCATTTGTCCATCATCTAACATTTCCTAAATAAATTTATATCATTAATGCTTTCAAAAATCATGAAAAACATACATACTAAAGCTTAATATAGAAGACACATATCCATGTTCATATAGAATAGAAATTAGAATAGTTCATGCAATCTTACTTAATGCAACACCAACACAAACACATAAATTACTAAATGTATTTTGTTCCCACATACAATTACGGTGCAATCTCTACAATGTGGAGTTACACATACTATCAGAGGTCCAAAAAGAACATGATAGAAACAATAATTATCACGAAACATGATCGTCAATGACAAACATTCAGAATAGCCACCGTACAACTCAAAGAAAAACCCAAGTGGGAGAACTTCCAAAGTTCAACATTAAATCATAGAAGCGTGCAATTCCAACAATAAATTAGATGTGACTAGCGCCACAAAATAGATAATGAAAAGAGATTTGGGTGACTAATCCATTCATAAGAAAGTTCAAAAGAAATTAATGTTGACCACATACAACACAACAAGATATCAATCAACCAAAATTAATAACCAATATAAGAAAAACATTTCACTTAACAAGGTGACTAGGGTTAGCCACACTCAAGGGAGTAGTCGCTTCACGACATCCAAGATAATTCACGTCAGATACGTTAGAGGATGCACACAATCACTCAAGGAAAAAAATTGTTATATTTCTAACATCATCTTTATGCAACTTCATGCAATTATGAATTATACTATGTTACTAACAAGAGTTATACTAAGTATACAATGCATAATTTTATTTGGGGACTTAGGTCCTTTACCCAAATTGATATATAACAATAAGGTACAATTCCAAATATGTTAATGCACCCCTAATGAATGATATATATTTATAAACAATGCACAATGTATTGAACAAACAAGAATTTACTTTATAATTTTCATAACCAATCATATTCCATCAGAGATGATTACAACACTCACACAATACAGTTCACATAATTCAAACAAAGTCAATTCAATGCAAAATGCGAGTCCAATCATACATGATCAATAACATCACACTCAAGAGGCTAAGAAATAGGTCAATCAAGAACCATAAATCATTCAAGGGAAGGAAATCACGCAACAAGGAGTTATTCAAACTAGAACTTAATCACCATAACATATCACATACAAGATACATCAACTATCATGCTATAACAGACAAGGCAGTCAAATGACCATCACCAAGTCTTCATACACACCAAACACACAAGACCGAAAGAACTAAGCCATCTGCCCACTATCAAAACACTCCTATAGATGATTATGAACTTCATGAGCATCGATAAGAATAGAGACCCTAGAGTTTCAATCACAGATCCTAGCACAACTTGAGCCTTGGCAGGTATCCACCTATAGCAACCAAGACTAAACATCACTCCCAAATCAAGCGGGAAGAACCCCACACAAGAATAAGAGATCATGAAAAATGACTCTAAAGATACAAGGAGACGAGTGCTAACATGTACTACTAACCAACTAATGGGCACACAATTTCCCAGAGCTCCCCATGTAGAAATGTGTGCTCTAATACCAAGTGTAATGCCCCTCCAGGGAACCTAGGAGAACTAACCTAAACATGCAACCAAGATAATTTTTTTTTTAAATATTTATAAACAATAATGTTAACAACACGGAAGCAACACATGAGATAACATGACATATACATAAGTACAACTCAACAAAGGTTACAAAAATTGAGGGTTCCTTGATGTAGAATTACTTAAGAGAAATAATCTATGAGAACAACTATGAAGAACTAACATAACGATACATCAACTGAATCCAATAATATATATCTCATATAATAAGATCACATATACATCTGATACCCAATTTATGCATACAAGAATAAGCATCTACTGCACAAGTCGCAAGGTATGTAATAATACATAGCAATACAATACATCCTTTGAAAGGATGGTAACCCATATACACATATGGTACAAATATATAACTCATGAAACTGATCAAGTCTTCAGAAGAAGAATAAGAAGACAGAAGAAGAATTGCAAAAAGGATCATCCAAGCACAAAGATGAATGTCGGATCTCAATGGTAATAAGAATCACTACCACCCGACCAGGTGGAACCAAAGGTCCACTCCCACCGTGCTGAGGAGATAATAACAGGCCCACTCACATGGGTATACAACAAGAAGGCAAACATCAAAGGTATACAACCATCATAAAGAAATGCATAGGAAGTTCCTAGAAGCTTTCTGAATCACAATAAGAAAATCTACAAAATACCAGAAGTAACCGACACACGTAGGATAACCTAAGCTGTATATAGGAAGGTGTCATCATGTACGTCTAACCCTTGAGTTTTTTCCTAGAAATCCCTCAATGAATCAGGCACTCAAGTGACCGTACATGGTGCCAATGACCTCTCAAACCGACAAAGTCACTAACCAGATTAATATCTTATTAGATTATACTAATGCAACATAATAAATTATTATGTTATCACTTGTTACAATTACTTACAATAAATGATCCTAGCAGCCACTTGTGAGTTCCAGCAATTTATTGCAATACACCTCCTACTATACAACTGGGTAACCTACCCTAGGTTCACAAAAGAACATCGTAAAGGTATATCATAATCCTCATCACTGATTCACGCTCATATAGGGATACACCCTCAAAAAATCATAAATAATATCAAAAGAAGAACATAACTCTTGAAACTGGTTCTTGCCCATACAAGAACTATTGGTTCTCAATTAACCAATAGCACATAAAGTACTATAACACGATCACATAGGACTAGTTGAGACAGCTCAGGTTGGGTAAAAAGACCAAGACCCAAAATTGATATCAATATAAATATGCACTGAAGCACATAAAACATCATAGAATTGAAACCCCAAAAACCTCTGGTTTTACCTCTTGATAGCCAACTAATCCCAACAGACAACCGAAACATTGCAGTGTCACAAATAGGAAAGAAACACACAATCTTTTCAATCAGTCACTCAGAAGACACATCATCGCATAACGAGTACAATTACAAAAAGGCAATAAATTTTAGTGATAAACTCATTTATAGTAACACTATGCAAATTAACTTATCAGATAAAATTACTAACAATAGTATAATTCAATTTCTAAGAAAATGCACACAAAGCCTTTATAGATTAATTTATAACACTCACAACATATAAATTAGTCTATTTAATAATTACTAACATTCGACTATAATTACAAGTAAAAGCTATAGAACACAACTATAAGATTATAAAATTGTTCAGACTAAGGATTCCACAGAGATCATTCTGAAAAGAACAAGATTACATAATATAGAAAATATCTCCAATCACTTTACTAACTTATTGTTCCTAAATCCTTCGATCTCGATAAAAGCAAATCGTTAACATAATTGCTATCCTATTACCAATAATAATAATCATTAAACAAATTAATTATTAATCTCGATTAATAATTTTTTATTAATTAAAATAATGGTGCTAATATGATAACATAGGCTCAACAATTATAAACAAATAAAACTTTAGTAATAATAAAAAAAATAATTAATTATAAAAAACTAAAGTTACTAATAAAAAAAACTCCTAATAAAATTAACATAAACACCAAACTCTTTTAGCAAAATATTTTAATAAAATTATATTAAAATAACACTAACATATATCATATTCAATAATTTAAATAACCAAATTTATATTAATAAATAATATATAAACTAACTAGAAGCAACTTTAATTAACAAATAAAATAATCATTAATTAAAAATGAATTTTAAATAATAAAATATATTAACAACTTAAAACTAAAACTTTAAATTAATAACAAATTAAATTTAAATCTTTAATTTAAGTTAACAACAAAACAATTTTTAGTTTTTTTTAAATAAAACCTTTTTTAAAATGCCACGGGGGGTGGGGGGATGGACCCCACCTCCCCGCGGCCCCTACCCCGCGATGGTTATCCCGGGCTATACTGCGGCCACTGCTTACGCAGTGGTACTGCAGTACCCTGCGGGCCCATTGCACAGGCAGTGGGTGCCACACCACTCGTGGGTGGTTGGGGGTGTGGTGGCCCCCGCCACCCACTCAAAATCCTTTTTTTTAACAAAAGCGTTTCATTTTTTTTTAAAACACAAAACTTTATTTATTATTATTTTTTTAATAAAAATTTATTTCGAATACTTATTTTGACTAAATTTAATTCATATTAAATAAATAATAAATATCCTCCTCTATATTTTAATAAATATCCTTTTTACACTAGTCTGTAAAAAAAATAAGGGTGTATTTTTTTAATTAATTTTTTTTTCAATAAAAAATTGAATCAAGCTATATTTTTCAATAGTAATTGTTTAAAAATCTATTTTCACCATTAGAGGTATTCTCCTTAAATATATTATTCCAAATGAGGTAGATAGGGATTTCCTTTTTGACATGCAAATTGATATAAACAAGAAGGAACTCTAATTAATAATAATTTATTTTCAAGAAGAGTATTCTCCTAAGCATGCAAATTAACCTCCTGTTATGTTTTTCATGCAGATCTGGGACCAGAATTTGGGCAAGAACCGGGTAAGGTTAAATTTCTATTTTCAAGATAGGAATTTTAGAGATCTCAGGCCTTCAACCAAATTTGACAACAATCATAATTTCTTAATCCAAGAAGATATTTTTACAATCAAAACCCTAAGGGCAATTTTGAAAACAGATTCATTCTAATTGAAAACCCTTATACCCATTTGCACCTAATGCCAGAAAATGAAACCCTTTATGCCCACAAGCACATATTTGACATGCAAACTTGAATAAAAACACAAAATTGATCCAAGAACATATTTCTCAAATTAAATCATCAAAACACACAATAATCAAACAAGGAATGATCACACAAAGGATCCTATCTTCTCGGATGCATGGAAGACGGGGATTCAAAAGATAGAATTTACATGAACAAGATCCTACCTCAATAACTGATGAGAGGAACAAAAAACCCACAAATCCAAACAAGAAGAATTCCAAATATGCTCCAAAAATGCTTTCAAGCTTTCACAAATCCTTCATCCCCTGATTTTCCTTTCTCCCCTGATTGAACCACCTCCAAAATGGATTTCAATCCAAGGATATAGAAAACTAAGTAATTAGGTTTTCAAAAAGTGAAAACCCTAAAGGGAATATAAATTATCTAATTAATAATTAAAAGAAATTCTTTATTTTCAATTTTCACTTAAAGCATGCATAATTCAACTTTAGAATATGAAAGCAAAGTGTTAAATTGAAAATGCATGTGGGAATATTTCAATTAAATAAATCAATTAATCATGCAAATTAAAGCAATATTTAATAAATCAATTTTACACAACTAATTACAATTAATTGAATTTAATATTTATTAAATCTCAATTATTTAAATTAAGACTTGATAATTAAATCAATTGATTAAATATAGACATTTAATTAATATTTAATTATTAAATAGTCATATATTTCATATATCAATGTTTTAACCGTATTATAGGAGCAATAATTAACATTAATATTTACCATAAATATTCTTTAAATAAATCAAGCCAAAAGCATCATTAAATCACCTAAAAACCATCTAAACAGAAAATCTACTGAAACAGAAACCCAACACACACAAACAGGCTCACGAATCCACATCACTTAACGGATTCAAAAACTAGGGTAATCAATCAGATTCTTGTCCATCTCTAGGACAAAATAAGGGTTTAGGGTATGGATTTGGACCTAAATATTATCTCCCCTCTCTTACCATTGAGATACTATGATAGGGAACGCTTACTCATGCCAATTCATGGAAGACAGTCTGGTACCTGCAAACTTGTCACCACAAAGATGAGCATATATCCATGAAATCTAGAAAACAATGGTTGAGACTAGTTTATCGTGTGGATCTCGCCGAAGCAAGTAACTAGGACTCTATCCCATACCATACCAAACACAACAAACAGTAATGAAAAAAATCACAATGATCCATGTGCATATAGATATAGGGTCAGTATTGTCAGGAAATCTTAATCAAAATGATTTCATAACATAAACATAACCAACATGAAATAATCACAAATCATATGCAAATAGATGATATAATACAACTAACAATGGATCAATACCATAATGAAAAGTAATACATGAATATCCTTAAAATCACCTGAAAAAGCTAACACATACATACTACAGCCTAATAGAGTTCAAAATCTGACACAGATAGGCAAACTAAGGGGTAGGTATTACAATATTATACAAGAAAAACACAATGGTGCACTTAGTGGCCATTTTGGGCTTAACAAAACTCAAGAGTTAGTCCAAAGATTCTATTTTTGGCCCAAGATGAATTTGGATGTGAAGAGATATGGAGAAGGTTGTGTTATTTGTCAGAAGGCCAAAGGAACATCTACAAATGCAAGCCTATATCAACCTTTTCCCATTCCAACCAGACCATGGGAATGTTTAAGCATGGATTTTGTAGTAGGTTTTCCCAAGACAAGACAAGGAATGGACAGTGTCTATGTGATTGTAGATAGATTTAGTAAAATGGTACACTTGTACCCTGCAAGACAACCAATGATGCCAGTCAGATAGATTCTTTATTCTTCAAGTAGGTTGTTATAATTCATGGTTTACCATTGAGTATAGTGTCTGACAGAGACACCAAATTCATGAGCCATTTTTGGAAGACTCTATGGAAAAATCTTGGAACTAATTTGTCTTTTGGATCTTCCTACCATCCTTAGTCAGATGGTCAGACAAAGGTAGTAAATAAGAGTCTTGGAAATCTCCTAAGGTGTTTAAAAAAAGAGTATGGTCAAGTTTGGGACCAACTCATTCGACAAGCAGAGTATGCTTATAATGACATAGTGAATAGAACTACATGCAAAAGTCCTTTTGAAATAGTCTATGGTCTTCATACAAGAGACATTTATGAGCTCAGAGACCTAAAGGATGGAGCCAAAGGGAGTGGTTATGCTGATGATTTTTCCCATTCAAAGCAAGAAGTTCATGAGACAGTCAGGAAGACACTCATTGAAAATACAAAGAAGATCAAGACTAAAGTGGATGAAAGAAAAAGAGATATCTAGTTCAAGGTTGGAGATCTAGTAATGGCTCACCTCAACAAGGCAAGACTTCAGAAAGGAACACCTCATAAAATTTAGATGAGAAGAATTGGTCCATGTGTCATACTGGCCAAGTATGGTGCCAATGCCTATAAGGTGGAACTTTCAGAGGATTTGGGTTTATCTCTAGTGTTTAATGTTGTAGAATTAGTACTGTACAAAGGCCCAATCCCTGATGCTGATCAAAGTTTGAATGAAGTAATACAGGAAGTTGAAGAACTACATTTTCCATCTGCACCAATCAAACAAGTAGAGATAATTCTAGATTCTTGAGTCTACAAGAAGATCAGAAAGGAGTATAAAGAATACTTGGTAAAATGGCAAGGACAACCTGATGCAGATGTAGTATGGATCAAGGAAACTGAGTTTAATAAGTTGGGTGTTGATCTCAACTTACTCAATCCAAGGATGGATTGAAGTCTTTTGTTTAGGGGACGATGGTGTAGGAGTATCTAGGTAATCCTCAAAGCCCTGGAGTTTTTACTTGTAACTAACCTTAGCCAAGTCAATGTATGTGTTTTCTTAAGGCATTAGAAGGTCATGTTGTGTGTGTGACTAGGTGAATTAGTGTTAGTGCTAAGTTCACTATTAGTCTTTGTTAGTTGTTTTTAGTAGTTTAGTCCTAGTTTAGTCTAAAGTTGGAAAATGGGTTCTAATTGTGTCCTAGACCCATGTTGGGTGAAAAATATGCTTCATGAGTAATTAATGAGGTTATTTCATCCAAATAAATGGGTTAGAGGCCCTATTTTGTAGTTTGCATCATAAATGCAAAAGATGCCAAAAGTTGTCATGACAACATTTGCAACTTTGTGTAAATGTTGCATGCAACATTTACAACATTGGATCCTCTCTTTTATAGGAGTGGAAAATGAATGATCATGGTTTGAAATGGTGGAAAGGTATCTTTAGACATTCTATGGATCATTTCTCGAGGTAGAGTGAATGTATACAATTTCTGGAGAGCAAGCAAGCAAGTTTTTCTGAAAAACTGTGCATAGTCGACTACTTTGCAAGTTTATGGTGTTTTAATGGATTGAAACATAAGATAAAACTATGGATTAATGTAGTAGGGAAATATATAAGATCTTTTCATTCAGATTATTAGTAATTTTGAGTTGATTTGTTAATTGTAGGAAATATCTTCAAACTAGGTAGTCTGCTAGTGTAAATTAGGGCAATTTTGGTTTTATGGCTCCCCCATGAAATTAAACCATGGGAAAAAAAAATGTTGAATTAATGTCTTAGGAGAGCCTATGTATAATGTATATATGCAAGTAGGAGGTCAGGAGGAATGTTTTTCTATTTATAAAGTCATGTCCTAGGCGAGTTAGGACAGCCCGGCTAAGTGAGTGACATGTAAAAGCCTATATGCAGAGACAAGGGTGTGAATGGGAGAACTGAACCAAATATATTATTAGTGTTTTTAGGGTCTCATAGGTCCCTATTATTAAGCTCAAAGCCCAACCAATCCATCTGGATTGATTTTTGTATAGAAGCCAGTAGAGAGCTAGTGAGGAGCCAAAATAGGCCTAATAGCCCTACATTTCAGGACATAGGTGTACAGATAGATTGGGAACCCTAGACCTTAGAAATATTTTAGGTTTCCCAAAAGGGTATCTGAATCCAAAATTGGTTTTAGGGGTTTTGTGGAAGTTTGGAGAGAAAATCTTGAAAAACTCGCTGGATAGGGCTAATTGGTGTTTTAGGCCTAATAGGAAAAAATGGGTATGAATTTGAAACTCGACTAACTTGGGGTTGAATACTTATGGGATTTGATTTGAGTAGATTCATAATGAACATTATAAGTGTGTAAAAGACCCTTGTAGCATGGGAGGTTTTGGTATGAAGAGTTTAGCTTTGGGATTCTTCAAAGCCAATGAAAGCATGAAGACAAAACTAGTGATGGATGTCCTTCTAGGTGAACCACAATTGTTGTGACTCTTGGGGAATAGTTAGGAGTATTCATAGGCTTAGGGTCTATATAATTGTAAGGTCCTAGAGTGGAATTAGGATCCTAAAGTGGATTAGGACAAGTAAGGTCCTGTCTAGTGAATTGTGAAGCACACCTTGGGGTCACTTCTATCAATATTCATGGTCCATTATTGCATATCATTCAAGAGTATCATTTAAATAAATAGATGCTTGATTCATTTTTACATGTCTTATATGCATCCAGTATTTTCCAAAAAGGTCAAAGAGTCATAAAAATTCAAAAAAGAAAAGAAAAAAAAGGAGAAAAAATGAACGCCTTGATGAAAAGCTAGAAAATGCATCTTGATGAGATAAAAAATATAAAATATAAAAAGAAATAAAAAAAGATTAAAAAAAGAAAGAAATAAAGAAAATATAAAAAACATTCATCCACTAGTGATAACCTGACAACCATGCTCTTTTTCAAGTACCATGATGAAAATTTGGCAAACATGTGTGATGCATAATCTATGAACATCTTGTGTTCCATACTTGGGGTCAGGTTTCATCCGTGTTATCTATCCATCATGTTCTCTATCCCTTGTATTTATTATATTTTATTCCTCATATCCATTATCCTTCTTTGCATCCATGTTTCCTATTCCATCTCAGAGCTTCCATCACGTCCTTCATTATCCTTCATCCCTTGTATCCATCATCCTTCTTTGCATCCATATTCTATTTTACATCTTTGATCTTGACAAAGCTGAGAATCTTCATAAGTATCATGAATCTTATATGTTTCACATTCTCCATATCCCTTTTGGTCCTTATCATTAATATTATTTTTATTTCTTTTAGTCCTTACAATTGGTCCTTATCCAACCCTTCAATCTATATTGATTATCTATCCTTTTGATCATGTTTATCCCTTCATGTCCTACCATTTTCATGTCATTATCCTATCCAAATCCATCCCTTGATCTTGATATAAAATAAGGATGTAAAATGAAAAGGTAATTTGAAAAACAACCTGATCCCCCATGCCTGAGCTCTAAAATCCTAGAAGCCTTGCTGGAACTCCCCAATACTTGTGACCTAGAATTTGGTTTGGGTAACAATAACAATGATCCCCAACCAAAGATTAGAACATAGAATGAAAAATACATTACATTATAAAGGATCAAAACAAGGGTAGATAAAGCAAGGTCTATCCCCAGACCCAAGTGAAAGATTTATTCTATTATCCCTCCAGGTCAAGGTGTTGCCTCTGACCAACCTGCAAACCTTGATGTGTTCGGAGACAATAATGGTAGCCTTGGAGAATTATCTATTTTTTAGACTCCCCTTCAGCATTAGTTTCTTATTACCATGATAGTGGACTAGGGGAAGACAAGTTGGCCCCTCTTTAGGACCTGAATGGTAAAATAAATGAGTTTTCATTTGTTTTTATCCCTGCACCCCCACCCCTTCCACCCCCATCCAATCAATGGAAATTTGAGCATGGAGGGAAGAAGAGCTTAGAGATATCTATCTTGTCTAAGGATATGATTGTGCTAGAGGTTGATCAAAGGAAGGATCTTGAATTGGAGGAGGGAGAAATTAGTATAATTTAGGGAGGATCCCTCAGGGAAGATGTGGATATATTTGTCTTCACCTCAGAAGGTGGGAGAAAACATAAGAAGGCTAGTAAGCCTATTAAAAAGACCTTGTTGGATGTTTTTGGATAGGTTAACATTAAGAAGAAGAGAGGAAGGCATCCTCTACTAAATGGTAACCCTAAACCATCCAAGAACCCAAGGAGTAAGATTCCTCAGTGTTTCAAGATTTTTTAGACCCTCATAGAGACTGACATGTAGGGGTTACTCATGATTTTAAAATGTGCATCTTGGAATGTTAGAGGATTGGAATCCTCTTATAGGAAATATTTAGTTAAGATATTCCTACAATTACATAAAGAGTTAGATATTCTTATGATTCAAGAGGTGAAGGAAGTTGGCTTTGCATTGGATATTTCCCTAAAATGCATTTGGATGGACTCAATTGCTTATTCTACTAAACATCCAAAGGGTAGAAGTGGGAACTCTATTTTTATAGGTCCATAATGGAGGAAAGCTTTCAAAAAGTGGGGATTCTCTCCCTACAACAGAGCAGTCTGGTTCATCTTTAAGGTGGATGAAGTTGTTTTTGGAGCTTGTTCAATTTATGCTCCTAATGAACATAATGATAGAATTAATTTGTGGAGATGGATCAAAAATTTGGATAACATTCCTTGGATAGTGATAGGAGAATTCAATATGGTTGAGAGGGATCAGGACAAAGAGGGAGGATTAAGATTTGAATGGAAAGGGAATGAACTAATATTTTGGAATAGAATGATGAACAAGATGAATCTTTTTTACCCTCTTACAGAAAAGAAAGGTGATTCGAAAGGGATATGGTTTACATGGTCTAAATTTTAGAAAGGAGATAGGAGGGTCTACTCTAGATTGGATAGATTCTATATGAGAAGAAAAATTTTCAGCTTCCCCCCCTTCGGTTGACAATTGTGTCAAGATTTTTTCCTTTCACTCTTTCAGACCACCATCCTATACTCTCTTGTATTCACCTGATCCTAAAACAGGAAGAGATTCCTAATAGGAAGAAAGGGTTTTCCCTAAAATATTCTCTTCTGAAGGATGAAGATGTCCAAGTTGTAATTAAAATCATTGCCTCGTATAGTGAAAATGTTTCTCATCAAGAGTCTGAGATAGCCAGATGGACTCAAACCACTGAATCCTAGAAAAAGATGCTCAAGATTGTAGGTAAGAAAAGGGAGAAAGATGTGAGAGGGGTAGAATGTAGATTGGTTGAGGCTGTATAGGAGTCTTAAATTCAAATCTAGAACAATCCCTTGGACCCAAGGATTTTAGATGGGGTAATTCTTTGTAGAGACTCCCTTAGGAATATGCAGATGAATAAGACTAGAGGTGCTAGAGTTAGAGCCAGAATCAACTGGCTTAACTTAGGGGACACTGGTTCAAATGTTTTCTTTCATACTCTTAAAAAGAAGGAAGCAAGAGATAAAATAACTTGTATTAGGGAACAAGGTATAACTATCACATCCCATGAGGGTATTTTAGAAACCTTCTCAAATTTTTATAGGAACTTATTCACCTCTAAAGATAATGGGTCCTCCATTGAGGAAGCTAGAAAGAGGATCAGAGGAATCATCCCTAAGAAAGTGACTAAGGAAGATGCAACATTAATAGATAGGGAGCTCACAGAGATTGAAATCAGAGACTCCATTTTGAGTATGGCCAATGATAAGGCCCCTGGACCTGATGGACTTACAGTTGAACTCTTTAAAACTAATATTGACTAGATTTGTAGTAGCTTACATATTGATTTCAATGAGGCCATTACCTTTGGTGCCTTAGGTTCAACAATCAATGCTGGTATTATTAAGCTAATTCCTAAATATGGTGATAGGATTATTGTTAAGAATTGGAGACCTATCACCCTCCTTATTGTTGGATATAAGATCCTTGCAAAATCTATGTCCCTTAGAATTGTTAATGTTCTTTCTAAAGTGGTTAAAAATACTCAAACATGATTTTTTAAGGGAAGGTACATCCTAGAAAATATGATAACCTGGTGGGAAGCTTTGGATTGGGCCAAAGTATCTGGAAAACAAAGTTCCATATTGCTTATTAATTATGAGAAGGCTTATGATCGAATAGAGTGGAAGTATATAATGATGATGCTGGAAGTTCTAGGCTTCCCACCTTTTTTTGCAAGATGGTTTCTACATTTCTCCCTGAAGCAAGGGTGATAGTAGAGGTCAATGGGGTAAGATTGGAATTTTTTAAACTTTCTAGGTCCATCAGGAAAGGTTTCCCCTTGATCCCTCCCTTTTTGTTACTATTGCAGACTCCCTCCATTACCTTCTTAGGGATGATTCCCTATCCCCAAAAGTGAAAGGAATTTATCTCCCTAATAATCAGGAGGTCTCTAACATTCAATTTTTTGATGACACAGCCATCCTTATGAATCTAGAAGAAGATAGTATGGGATACCTCATGACAAAACTTGATTTGTTTTGCTTGGCTTATGCTAGAAAGATATCACTCTCCAAGCCTATTATTCTGGTTTGGGACCAAAATCCCCCAAGATGGTGGGTAAAGTTTGGTTTAGAATTGGGATTCCCTGACCATATTGTTAGGTACTTGGGTATTCCATTTTCTGTGTACCCCAATACTAATAAAATGTAGTTTTGGGTCAAAGATAGGATTCTAAATAAATTGAACAAGTGGGACAGTAACCTCCTCTCATTTTTTGGCAGATTCCAAGTGTGTCATAAATTTATCTCTTCATACCTGATATATTTCTCTTCTTCCTATCTTTTTAACCAACACCAATTTAGCCTTATCTAGAAGTTTGTCAAAGAATTTCTCTGGTCTGATGGTAGAGGTAGAAGGAAGATTCATGTTTTTTCTTGGGAGTGGTGTGCCAGAAAGAAGTCTTGGGGTGGACTAGGGCTGAAGGATGTTAGAACCCAATGCATTGCATTAGTTGTTAAATGGATTGCAAATGCATCTATAGGGGATGAACCTTGGAAGATCTTGATAAGAAACCACTTATCTAGAGCTCATCATAGAAAATCTAAGACTTGGACTAATATTTATTACACTAATCTTCTTACAGTAGAAGGCAATGTAGTTGTGCAAGGTTCAAAACTCTTCAAGATGATCTGGAAGAGTTGGAAATTTGTGAGACAGTTTCTCTGTAACTCTGTCCCAACCAAAGGTAATGGATTGATATGTGGAAAGAAGTATTTATGGTGGAATATGAAATATAAGAATAAACCTATGGCATTAATTCAAGGCTTCTCTACAAAAAAATGGTCTGAGAAAGGTATGAATACTTTCCAAGATGTATTACAATAGGGAAATTTTTTTTGATGGGGGAAGATGTAATCAGAATTTAATATACCAAATCCCAATGGAGAACATACTCCCTACTATCTGATTCCCTTAACAATTTGGGGTATGTGAGTGATTGTTTCCCCCTAGAAAGGTGTTCCTTCCAACTCTCATGGCCGGGAAGCTCCCCCTACACCTTGTTAAGACCAAATATATATACCACTTACTTACTCTTAATCCTGATATCATCTCCCATGCTAAATCCAAGTGACACCTTGATGCTCCTATACCAGACTGGAACAGATACTTTGCCTCCATTTGGACCAAGCATGTGGAACCCAAGATTAACTATTTTTTGTGGAGGCTCCTATTGCATAAGTTACCCTTTAAAAAACATGGAGGAGAGTCTAATCTGTGCACTGTCTGTAGACATCCTGAATATGTTTTACATGTTTTCTTTGAATGTTTGTTTGCCTCTGAAGTCTAGAAAATGTTTGGTCTCACCTTCAATGTTCATTTCAATGTTTTGAATATCATCTCTAGGCACATTAAAAACAATAAATTCTGCAACACTTTGTGGTCTATCTTTTCTTTTGTTATATTGTGGATGACTTGGAATGCTCAAAAGAATGATGTGTTGGCAGGGAAGGACAAGAATATTACTGAGTCTCTAAGGAGGCTCATTTATATTGATGTTTCCTTTCAAGTTACCACTGTTATTAAAATGAAAGAAATTAAATTCTTGCAGATCCTGCAAGATGGCAAGGTTACTATTGAAAAAGGGACATTACGCATGGGTACACCACCATGAAAGCTAGAGGTGAGTTTGATAGCTCTCTTTCTGAATTCATCTAGCAACTGAAGAATTCTGGATAGGGGAAATATGATGATGGAGTACCAGATGACTCAGATAATCTTTCTTTCAGAGCTCATGAAATCATTGGATATAATGTTGTTTTCCCAAATTCCAACGATTCTGATACAGACCAGGAAGCTCCTCCTAAGTGACTATTTTTTTCTAGAATGTTTAGTATTAATTTTTTTTTCTAGTAGGATATACTACATGATGGCACTAACTTGTAATTTTTTGGCTCTTTTTGATCTGGTTGAAGTTGGGCAACATAACCTTCAAGCTCTAGTTTTTTTGATCTGTATAACTCTGATGTAAAACTCTTTTAATTATTTATGATATGCAATAGAAAAAATATATTTTCAAAACCTCTTGATATGTCCATTATTGTGTTTCACTTTAAATTTAGTGCTCCATGCAATCACCCTATCTTGTCATGTTTAATCCCTTGTGTTGCAAAAAGAACATGTTCTCCCTTCGTCAGATATTCCTTGGAAGTCAAATCATCCCTAACACCATTATAAAGTTGCCCCCATATTTCCTCTATCCATTGACATTCCACTAGTCCATTCATCCATTCATAATGTCCCTATGTTGCTAGACATAGGGGGCAAACAAATACATCTTTCTCAAGCATTAATATCTTTTTTTTTGTAAAAAGTCCTGAAAAAAGAACAAAAACATTTAAAAATGTCAAAAATCCAAAAAAATTAAATAACTTCTAAAAATCCAAAATAATAAAGTGTGTGTTTTTGGCACCAATGTCATTTCATTTTCATTTGTCATTTTTGTTTCATTTTCCACAAATTTTCCCTTGTGGCAAGACAAACATTTTAGCAAGTGCAATCAAAAGACATAGAAACCTGCACTCATTGAATCCTGTATCAATAGATAAACCTATATAATTAAGTCAACAATAAATTTTATCAAAATTTTCATAATCAATTGGTCATCATTATTTGGTCTTTTGTAATTTTTTCAATCATCATTTTGTGTTATATGGGATGCGTCCTTCCCAAAACCGTACATTTTCATTATTTATCATGTGTCTTATACAGGAGGATTCCTTCCTAAAATCATGCACATCGATCATTATTATTATCATCATCATTAAATTATCAACTTTGGCAATTAGATTTGCTTGGTTGTTGGGCGCATGCTTGGTTTAGTAAGATGTATCTTTCATTGATTTCATTTTGACACCATGTCCTATGCTACTCGAGGATATCACTAAGTAATGTGAGTAGCTAGGATGATTTAAGATCTATTTAATTTGCTTTGTCTTATCTGTGATCGATTTTATCTTTCACCATATTCCTATGCTACTAAAGGATACCACTAAGTGGTGAGAGTGGTTAGGATGGTTCATGGTCTTTTATTTGGATTGTCTTATGTTTGTGGGATGTTTTCATGATGTTTTGGGGCATGTACCTCCTAGGTGTTTGTGTTAGCACATTCACTTGTTGATTGTGACACATACCTCGACCCTTGATATACATATTTTTTAGGGTGGATTGGGGCATTCCTTGTCTGCGTTATGTCTATTTTTAATGTAAAAAGGATCACATGAATGCTCTGACTTCATTTATGTCACAATGCGACACATCCAATTTTCTATATCAAAAATCTCTATAAAAGACAAACAGTGCACTAATAAAGAAAATGAAGGATTAATTTTGCTTTTTCTTTTTCCTTTTTTTTTTGGCTTGTGTATTTTTGTGTTTGTTTTGTTTCTCTTTTGGATTGGCTTGTGTCCTTCCTTTTTCAATCTTGTTTTTGTTTTCTCAGTCTTGTTTTCTTTTGGTCTTATGTTCTTGGCATCATTTTTGACAAATTGGCCTTTTCTTTTTCCAATTTTTTGAGGGGGCGTCGTACCTCCATCCTTTGGCCTACCAGGGTATTTTTGTATTATTTTATGTGATGTTTCAAAATTTTCTTTTAAATAAAACTCATAATTTCATTATCTCAAATATGGGCAAAATCTAGACAACTAAAAATGATCAGCATCCCTAAGTCCCCCTTTTAGTCATCTTTTATACTATAAGTCACTTTTGGCCATTTTTGATCAGTTTTGAGTCCTTTTAAGTCATTTAAAAATTATTTTAATTATTTTGATTTATCTAATCATCAGGTTGCTTATCTTTGGTCATTTCTTGCATTTTGTCTTTTGACATGTGTTTAATTAAATTATTTTGGTAATATTTAATTAATATCGTAATGTTTTTCCCCAGGGAATTAATCATTTAATTATTTTCCCTTTGTCATAATGTCTCCTTAGACATAAATAAATTTCATTTATTTATGCTTTTTTGTCATCATTTCACTTTTATTTTCTCATTTTATTTCATATTTAAATATAATTTTATTTAAATGTCTTTTGGGATTTTGGAGGGAAATTTGCAGATTAGTTTCATTATTGGTCTTTTATTATTGATTGTTGGCTCTCCTTTTCCCTCTTGTCTATTCATTTCTTCATTTTTTCTATTCAATTTTGTAATGAGATTTCTATTTATTGGTCTTTCTTCTTCCTTTGTTGGCCAACAATAATTCAATTATCTTCATGCTACTATTTTATTTATACTTACTTCTTGAATATATTAGTGCACTTTTCATAAGAAGTGACATTAAAATTGGAGGAGAAAGAAGAACAATGTAGTGCTATAGATATTGCATGATTTAGTTTTTACATTTTCATGTTATTTTTTCTGTAATTTTTATTTAAATACTTCGTTGAATGATTATGAATAATTTGAATATGATTTTAGGCTTTCATGGTTGAGCTTTCACATATTCCTACACTAATAACTTTTCCTAATTAAAAAATTATTTCATTACATGTGATGTTTAAATGATCAATTCACTAGTAGTTTTCATTGTTTGGACATTCCTTTCTTTCATTCTCTTGTGCATGAGTGTCATAACCTTGAGCCCTACATATAGCATTTTAGTGAGAAGTCATAGACTTATGATTTTATTTGATCCTGAGTCCTCTAATATGTCCTCAAATAATGTTAATAGTACCACTATGATCAATAATAACATACCTCCTATTGTGAAGGCAATACACAAATGAAAAAAAATAACAATTTGAATGGAGGCGAGAGTGGGAGAGGGAGAAAATTTGAATGGGAGAAAGAGCAGGAGAAATGGCAGAGCGGGTGTGGAGGCTGGTGGATCATGGAAGGTGGTGGGGGAATCATTGGATTCAAGAGGTCGGGAGGATGGTAAGTCAATGAATAATTTGGAGGATAGTGGGCATCGAAAGATGGGGACCCACGGGGTGATAGTGTGTCTTCAGATCTGGGAGGTGGCAATCATAAAGTTTTCAGTGTCTGAGGTAATATGGATTCAAAATAGGCTGACCGACCCAGGCTAGCTTTGTTTTGTAGGAAACCTTCTGGTAAATATTCCCTTCCAGAAGTGAATAACATCTCCAACCCTTCTAAAGGTGATTTTGTGATCTTCATCCCTGATAAGGTTTTATATCAAACCATTGTTTTAATGGATTTAATTTTAGTTGGGAAGTTTGTTGGACCCCAACTGAATATAGAGAATGTTCGTAGCTTTATCCAGAGAAGATGGTATATGAAGGGTCAGATGGATATAGCAGCAATGCCTAAGGGTTTTTTTTCATTTTCTTTTACATACAATGAGGATATGAAAAAATATCGATGTGGAGGCCCCTGGGTTATGGGTAAGTCATCTTTGGCTTTGCAAAAATGGGGACCGAACCTTGATCTAAGTGACTCATTCTTGGATTTTGATCATGTATGGGTTAGAATTTTGGGACTCCCTTTAGAATACTAGAGTGAAATTGTTTTTAAAGGGATTGTAAATGTTTTTGGAGAACTATTGTCTCTCGATCTGGAAACCACATCAAAATCAAGATTGGTGAATGCTAGGATTTGTGTTAATATCTACAAATCTATAGACCTAGCTTTGACTATAGATTTAGTTTCCAAGATGGGTAAATGGAAAAAACCTATAGAGTTTGAGTCTCTTCCCTTTGCCTGTTTCAATTTCAAAAATATAATTAATTGGGCCAAGAACTTCTCGTTGAAGGCCAACAAGATGAAGGATAATCAAAATGTTGAGTCTAAGAAGAATAATATGGTTTGACATCCACAAAACTCAAGCAATAAAAATATTACTAAAGATTTAGTAAAGATAGATGCGGGGGAACATAACAAAAATGAGTGGCGAGAGAAGGAGACAAAAGGATTTGATGATCTAGAGACAATATGGCTTCCTAGGCTGATGTTGGTATTGAAGATCTTACCTCTCTTTAGTTAAGGGGGAATGAAGCAGGGGTATGCCAGGAACTTAGGGTCAACCAGTCTTCTCTCTTGATGCGTAAAATTGTGTGGAGTAAGGAAGGAATCCAACAAGACCCAGAGGGAATACTAGAAGAAAATAAGGAGGGAAATCAGAGTGAACAAGATAATATCCTCTAGAAGGTTAAGAATGTATTCCCCATCTCGTTTGAAGATAGAAAGTTTAATGATGCCCAAGGTTGTAACATAATTGGTGAAACTCAATATTTGGATATCTTTAAGGAAGAAAGAGGGAGTGAAGTTATTTAAATTATTCTTTAGACTCCCATGAGTTTAGTAGGGGGATAATTTCCTTGATAAATAAAATTCAAGAAGAAACTGAGAAAGAAAAATGGTCAACAATGAGTGTAAAGAAGAACAAAAAGGGGATTGATCAGGCTTCCCATCTCCCCAGGAAGGAGTAATGACCAAAAGAAAGAAAGCAGATGTTGGAAAACCAAAGAATGGACTAGGAAGAAAGCCGATCAAGAATGGAAGGGATCAAGAAAGTTGGCAGGATGTAGCAGATGGTAAACAAATAACCATCTCTGAGGCTTTCTCCCTAAAAATATTATGAAGATAATTTCATGGAACTTAAGGGGATTGCATGCGCCTCATAAAAAGGATATCCTAGGGAATTTGGTAAGAGACCATAAACCTGATATTTTTTTGTTCAAGAAACTAAAATGAGTAAGTAAAAAGTTGCAAAAATTAAGATTTTCCATAGTTGTGGGGTTAGTAGTAGTAGCTCGGTTGGGGCCTTTGGGGGGATAGTTATTTTTTGTAACCAAAAGATTATTTATGGTGAGATACTTTTTGAATATGAAAATATGGTCTCTATTAGAATGCATACTATTACAGATAATTTTAGCTGGGTTGTAACAAATATCTATGCCCCTAATACTAAAATTAATAGAGCTAAATTTCAGAAAAAGTTGGCTGAGTGTAGGAAAAGTTTCAAGGATGACTGCTAGTTGGTAATAGGGGATTTTAATACTCCCTTGAATGAAGCTGAGAAATATGGAGGAATTAATTCTCAAATGGAAGGTAGGATGGATCTTAAGGATTTTATTAATGATCAGGCTCTTCTAGATACAGACCTTCATGGTATCAATTATACTTGGTCTAATAGGAGAGTTGGCAAAGACAACATTCAGGTTGGATTAGATAGAGCTTTAATATCCCATGGGTGGTTGACCAACTATTACTTCTCCCTTTCTTCCTTTTCTAGAATCGGTTCAGTCCACTTCTTGATTTCTCTGGTTGCAGACCCTATCTCTGGTCATAGGAATTATCCCTTTCAATTTGAGAAGATGTAGAATTTCACCCAAACCTGGAAGAAATGATCTATTTATGGTGGAACATAAATGTTGAAGGTACAAGCCTATTTAAGGTGGCCAAAAAAATAAGTAACATCAAAGAGAATACTAAGTGATGGAATAAAGAGGTGTTTGGGGATATTTTCCAAAAAATTAATGAAGCTAAAAAGGATCTCAAGGATATCTAGGATTCTATCCAGATGATGATGGTTTGTATTGTCATTGATGTCAACTTGATATCATATGTATGGTCATACACATAATGCCAAAGACTTCAGAGAATTAATGGAATAGAGGTTATGCTTTCAGCAATGCATAAAAATTCAAGTATTCACTAAGTGACAGAATACACCGGCGGAGTGCACACCATCGGTAAAGACAGAGATAAAAGTCACAGTGATGCCCGACGAGAAGAAGGCAGTATTGCCTGATGAAGCAGAATCAAAGGATGCCCGATGAGCTAAAAATAGTGTTGCCCGATGAGAAAGATCCAATGATGCCCAACAGATGGAGATCCCAAAGCTAATTGAAGTGACACCGACGGAACTAGCAATTGTCACTGGCGATGAACTGCAAAATCGACTGACAGAATAGAGAGATCAGAAAATGACAAAATATCTAGCTAACAGAGCTAAAAGATAGACTTAACTGGTTGTTTGATTTGTTTTATTCGACCATAGTTAAGTAAGTGATTTTAAGATGATTTACACAGTTGGAAAGAAGATAACTATGAGATAAATCAGGAGTTAAAGCCGTAAATCAATTTGGCTGGATTATTTTTCATGCCAAAAATCAAGAACCAAGAATTAAGGAATATCATGTCTATTTAAGAGACAAGCATTTTTCATTCTCTGTGTGGTCCATAAGCAATCAGATACATGGGGGAGTGAACTGAAAGAAAATGTTGAAGAGAAATTGATGAAGGATTAACTTCATGCAGTCCTGATCAATCAAGCTAAGGGAGAGATAAAGAATTTTGTAGACACCGACAAACTAGAAAGCACAGCATCACAGAGCAGAAAGAGTTAAGTACAAAGGAATTGTATTGATACATTGATCAGAAAGATATTGTAAGTAAATATATTTGAAAATCTGCAATTCAGTTGCATTAGAAACATGTCATTTTGTTTCAGTTTAACCATTGAAGCATTAAGTCTCTTAACAGAGTAGGACTTAACAGTCTTTTGTAACTGAGGTATATCCTAATAGATTACCATAAGGTTGACTCATGATAGTAGCACTGGTCTTACCTAAAGCCTATTGACAGTCTAAGAAGGAGGCTGATTCAAGGATGGTAGTAAGATTTGCATAAAGCCTATTGACAGTCATGAGACTGATTCAAAAATGGTAGCGTAGATGCCAGAAACTAAGTGAAAACCTATGTATTGAAAATCCTCTAACAAGGTCACACTTAACAGTGTGTTTGGCTCCTAACAGGGCTCACTTCAGAAGAGTGAAAAGTTGGGGTACCGGTCTCAGTGGTATTTTTCCCTTAACAGGGTTTCCATGTTAAAATCCTTACGTTATGTGTGTATGGTTTATTACCTTATTGTTTTACATTCTACATATGCATTTATGGATTAAATGGTATACTCTACACATTTACTGAGTATCGGTAAATATAGTTTACTACTTATTAGTTATCAAGGAGAATAAGGACAGACAAGGTAAACCGACTGACAGTTATTTGTTTCAAGTATTTCAAAGGCATGCATCTTGTTGGGACTTAATAATTTGAGAAGTATTGATTGGTGGATTAAAGTTTAAATAGGATAAAATTTTGAGGCCACTCATTCACCCCCCCCTCTCAGTTATTACTAACAGAAGATGGGGTTGACGGAGGTCCTAAGGGATCAAGAGAAGATTTTCTTAGTTAATTACCATAATATCAGTGCTAAAGAAGAAACTTTTTGGAGACAAAGATCACGTGCCCTATGGCTTAAAGAAGGGGATAAAAAGATAAATTCACCCACCTTACTACTCTTAAGCATAGAGATGACAACAAATTAACTCATATTTCCAAAGATGATAGGAAAATCAGTAAGGAGGAGGAAATAAAAAGGGACGGTCCAGTTCTTCTCTTCACTTTTGGGGAAGGAGGCCAATTTGGATATGGTAGATCAGAATGAGATTTTAGAGGCTATCCCTAAGGTTCTCTTGGAAAAAAAAAAAAAAAATCTTTCTACCATCCCCTTTGTAAGGGATATTAAGGATGCAGTATTCTATTTTGAAGGGGACAAAGCCCTTGGACCGGATGGGTTCCCAATGTTCTTTATCCTAAAATTCTGGCATATTCTGGAGAAGGGTACTTCTAATGTTGTTAATGAATTTTTTGGAAGCTGAAATATGTTGAAGGAAATTAATGGTACTTTCCTTGTGCTCATTCCTTAGATGGTGGGGGCGGAGTCTTTTGACCAGTTCAAACCTATTAGTCTCTACGATTCTATTTACAAAATGGTTTTGAAGGTGATCACTACTAGATTGCTTTATATTCTCCCTTTGCTAATTTCCCCTCAATAGAATGGTTTTGTTCCTGGCAGGAAGAATCTTGATTCCATTATTAATGTGCATGAGAATATTCACTCCTTGGCTATGAATGGTAAACAAGGGTTTCCCCTAAAATTGTACCTATCCAAAGCCGTACCTATCCAAAGCCTATGATCATGTTGATTGGAGCTTCCTGTGCAAGGTTTTTAATAAATTTAGGTTTGGTGAGAGAATTATCCAGCTTATTTATATTGCCTCCTTTGTCATAATTATTAATGTTTCTACATCCAACTTTTTAAAAATTTCCAGAGGATTAAGGCAGGGAGACCTGATTTCTCCTATTATTTTTACTATCATGGCTGAATGCTTGGGTAGATATATGCATAAGATGGTTTTGGAGGGAGTCATCCAGGGTCTGTGGCCTTCTTCAATTAATTTGTTTTTCTTGCATACCCAATTTTTGGATGATACTATTACTATGGGGCCCCCTACTTTGAAGGAAGCTAGAGCTATGAAAGAAGCTCTTAATACTTATACTAGAGCCACTAGTCAATTAATCAATTAGAATAAGAGTTCTCTAATCTTTATTAATACCCCAAAGGTTAGACAAAGAAGAATGGCTCAAATCATGGGTTTTAATGTTAATTGATTTCCTTCCTTCTATATGGGGCTCCCTATTGGTCTGAAAGTGATGGAGTCTTTTTGGAATTCCCTAATTGATAAATTTAACAAAAAACTAGCTGGTTGGAAAGGAGTGCTCCTATCTCAAGCTAGAAAAGTGACTTTTCTTAAATCTACTCTCCACAATCTGGTCATTTATGCTCTAAGCCTCTCCAAGATCCCAGAAAAGTATGTGAGAAAATTGAAAGTATCCAGAAGAGGTTTATTTGGTCTAGATCTTAGGAGAGGAATTGTATCCCTTTGGTGGCCTGGGATAAGGTGTGCAAACCTAAAAATATGGGGGGTCTAGGTCTGAGACCTATTAGGGTGATTTAAAAAGCTCTTCTTGCTAAGAAGGCTTGGAAATTATATGAAAATGATAAATAATGGAATATGATATGTAAACAAAAATACCTTTATGATCTTCCCTCCTTAGATGATTACCTCATTAGTGAGGAAAGTGTTGTTGGATTTGAGATCTGGAATAGTATAAACAAGGCTAGAGATATTTTTGTTAAAGGGAAAAGATGGAGATTGGGGAATGGAAAAAAGTTTAAATTATGGGAAGATGTTTGGCTTATGGATAAACCTCCTAGTACTAATCCTAATATTCACAATGTTGTAAAAATATGTAAAGCCTAATATGGCCAAAAAGTGGAAGATTATTGGTCAGGCAGTGGTTGGGTAGATTTGATTCTTATTAGTAACTCTTTGGTCATGATAAGTAAAGATTTGTTAACACAAAAAATTATGATAACAAGGAAGAATCCATTGTGTGGGGGAATACACCTTCTGACCAGTTCTCGGTGGCTACTTCTTGTACTCTACAATTTAAAATTTCATCCATCAATCCCTTCTGGTCGAAAGCTTGGACCAATATTCTAATCCCTAAAATTGATTTTTTTAATCTGGATTTTCATTTAAAATAAGGTTATTATTGTGGATAATCTTATTAAAAGGGGTTTCTACCTCCGCAACATATGTTGTTTGTATGAAGATAGTGTTATTCACCTTTCCTTGCATTGCCCCTTTTCTCAACAGGTTTGGTCTCTTCTTCAGCAGAAATAGAATATTTGCTAGGTTTTCCATTTCTCTATCCAGGATTTCTTCTTGCAGTGGATATGTTCGAGTGCTAATGATAAAGTTAGTTATGCTTGGAATAAGGTGGAACCTAATGTGGCATGAAATTTTTGGAAGGAGAGAAACAATTTAATTTTTAGAGAGAAGTTATCCCCTCCCTCAGTGGCATCTGAAAAAATTGTTAGGAGGATTTATGAAAATTAGGCTACCAAATTTATCCTGATGGGGGACAACAACCAGCATATGGTGGATTGATAGAACTTAAATGAAACCAGGTTGTGAAAGAAAATGGGAAAATTATGTCTGGACCCCCCTCCTGATGGATGGGTCAAAATTAAATTTTATGGTGTTGCCAAAGGAAATCTTGGTCCTGGGGGGAGCGACGGGGTCATTAAAGAGTGTAGAGGAATTTTTTGGCAGCTATCTTGGTCCCTTTGGGATCTAAAACTAACCATGTGGTTTAAGCCCTTGGGGATTTCTATGCTTTAACCCTAGCTAAAAGTTTTTATTGCAAAAATAATTGGATTGAAGGGGATTCTATGAACATAATTAAAGGCCTTAGAGGTGATTTTCCCCCCTCATGGAGTATTGAAAATTTGATTGAAAAGTCCAGAGCTATTATTAATTCCTTTTCTAAGGTTCATATATCACATGCTTATAGGGAATGTAACAATGTGGTGGAAATCTTGGCTAACCACGGTGTTAAGTCTAATGACATCATAATTTGGGAGGATTACAAGGATCTTAATGATGAAACCAAATTCAGTATTAATTATGATAAGATCACTAGAAAATAAGGCAAGTTACCTATTAATGATGGTTAACAGATCAAAGACTATGGCCTATGCAGGTGGTGATTGGAAAGAATGGAGTGAAGGAAAAAAAAATAATAACACTTTCTCATCACACATTTTATGGCCAGTTTTATGTGTCTTTCTTCATTTTACTAAAGGCGATTACTTGGACATTTCTCACTCTATTTTTTTGAAGAGTGTTGTTGCTTTGAAAGTGAAAAGGATGGGAGGGGATTTGAAAAGGGAAGAGCTTGATAACTTCCTAAAGCTGAATGTGAAGGAGAAGGCTATGTTGTGGTGAAATCTAAGGAAAGGGGGTGTCACTCCCTATCTGGAGAAGCTCTGAGGGTATGATAAGGCCATTACGCAAATTTTTTTTTTACGGATGGCACAATGATTCTATTACTATGGATGGGAAGATGATGGATCTCATGGTTTATCTCATCGCTAAAGTCATTGGTATTTCCAACAAGGGTCTTAATTTCTTCAAAAATCATTAGATTTTGGAGATGGCGGCTAAAAATATTCTGAAATCAGAGAAGGAGAAAGGTAATTTTATTGATGATAAGGTGAATGGTTTCTATGTGTGCACCTCTTTTCCTGATCCGTGGTTCCCAATATTTCCAAAGGAAATGGTTAGTAGCAAAGGTTTTACAATGATATAAATCCAATGCACAAATACTACTAAAATGAATAACTTGAAGCATAACCAATAAAATGTACAAGCAAAGAAAGGAAAACAAATGAATGCAAACCCCAAAGTGCTTGAAGTTTCTATTGTCTCTCTCTACTCCTTCCGAAATGTTGTTCTTGATGCTTAATATTGTTGTGGGTAGCATCTATGACTTGAGAAGTATCGATAATTTTCTAATTGAAACGGGTGTGTGATCACAAGATGGATTGAATGCTAGAACCAAACTGACATAGTAATGGCACACGAGAGCTTGAAATCCTGGATCCTTCAAATGGTTATGAAGGGTTTATTATATAGGAATTAAGGATGAAATGAACGGTTGAGATCAATCCCAGAGATAGGGAAAAGAACGGTTGAGATCAAAGGGAACTTGAGAAGCCATCAGTAAACTCCACCTCTTTATTTGGTAAAGAGGAGACAAAGTTTGGTTGACTGAAGAGCTAATTGTGAGTTACCTTTTAGAACTAAAGAGGTGGGTGAAGTTACCCATGTGGACTGGAGAGGTGGGTGAAGTTACCCATGTGGACTGGAGAGATGGGTAGGGTAACCCATGTGATCTGATTGGAGTTATCTCTTTGAAGATAAATGAATATTTA
>MU223247.1:611132-622624 GCA_018584345.1 Thuja plicata
CATTGATTATATGATCTACTATGCACATGTTTTGGATTTTTCTTATGCAATAAATGAATGCAATCTACCATGCACACAATTTTTGAGTAATGCATGTGTTAGTTAGAAGGAAGTTAGTTTGGAATGTAATCTCTGGGATTGATTGATAGATATGGATTGATAGAAAGGAAATTTTTTCTTTTTTGATAGATATGAATTGATAGAAAGGATGAGTGTCCCAAGTCGTTGCCCCTATTTCCAATATTTGTCATCATTGCATCTTTTTTTTTGTATTTTCTAAAATTCTGAAGAGAGTCCAATGTATCCAGATCGCATACCACCCGGATTCTGCCATGACCTCTTGATAGTGGAAGGAGTAGAGAGATTGAATAGAAAGAGAACCTAGTGCACCCAAATATTGACCATTTGGGTTCAACTATGTTCCCTGTTTGAAAAGAAAAAGAGCCAAAAGCACCCAGATATTGACCATCTAGATACCGCTTTGTCCTCTGAAGAAATCACAACAAGGATATCAAGATAGAACTCCTATGCATCTAGAGTCCATCTGGATAACACCACGAGCTCTTGATTCTGAAAGGGAAAGCCAAAACAAACAAGATAGAACTCCTACGCCCCTAGAGTCCATCTGGATAGCATCATGAGCTCTTGATTGCAACATAAAGGGAAAGACAATAGAAACCAAGATAGAACTCCAACACACTCAGATTCCATCTGAATAGTGCTGCAAGCTCTTGATTCTATAAACCAAACAAGCAAATAAAAGAGAAGGAATGTCCAATTCTTTCCCAGGGTTAGTCTCAGATCATGGAACTATGAGGCTGCCAGATAAGTGATAGCACCTACCACATTTATCCTAAATCATCATGGCCCTAAAATTGAAGTGAATATTCAACAGAAAGCAATCAAAGAAAATAAGTCATGATCTATCATAGCTACTCTCCTCACATGGTGGATCCTGGAGTAGCGTAAGAACATAACTGCAAAATATAGACTGACATCTGACCGACTTGACTGACCTAGTCAACATTTTTGGCTGGTTCCTTGATGCAGTTGGATTCTCTTGATTAGCTCAACTCTTTGGATAGGCTTAATTGGCTTGGTTGCTTGAGTGTGTCTGGTTTCAGTAATAGATTACTCATATAAGACTGACCTGCCTGGTTTGAGCGTATCCCTCACTATGTAAGATGATTAATATGATTTGATTGATTGATTATGAACGTGTTGGTAGCTAATCAAGCTGTGTCAGATGGGCCCCATGCTGGTTCACAAAGCTCATGATTGTGACATTTTGATAGATTGGCTTGGTCACCAGTTGCTTGCTGATAAGTTTGATAGATTGATAAAGCTGTGTTAGATGGGCCCCATGCTGATTCGCAAAGCTCATGATTGTGACATCTGATTGACTAGGCATGATCGCCCTTTTCTCTTTTGATAACTGAGTTGGTTTTATTTCTTGGGATTTTGCAATTTTTTGAATTTTTTTGATGAAGATTGATTTTCTCAGAACATTTTGATCTTTTTAGGATTTTTTATGAGTTTTCCAATTTTTTGGATTTCTCCAGATATTTAGAATCGCCCCGTAGTTTGGTGGACCAGTATTAACCATGGGTAAGTGCTTGGTGATCAGAGGAGAGTGTGCTTCTGGATATAGCTTGGGTAGTCAGTCTTGCATTTGAAGTGTGCTCAAGCTTTTGATCTTGGAGTTCATTGATGGTGAAGCTGGATTTGAACACTTGGCGCCTGGTTGCTAGGTTTTCACCAAGGTACCTACTCAGTAGTGCCTGTTTGCTAGGTTTTCACTGAGAGATAGATTTTGTTTCTCTTTACTTTTTTCTTTTTTAATTTTTTTGTGTCACCATGGTGCCTGATTGCAAGGTTTTTACCAAGGTAACTTTTTTTATTTTCTAATTTTCTTTTTGGTATTTTCTGTACATGTAGATATGTGCCTTAACCATATAGACCTCAAGGGTAGAACCTATTGAGGTGCATGTTGTTGATGTATCTGGGGAGCTGATCTCCTTCTGGTGTTTCCAGTATGAATGCCCCACTCTGGGTAGAGCTGACAATGACAAATGGGCCTAGCCAGTTAGGCTCAAACTTTTTGGGTTTGACTCTTTCTACTTGGTTCTTTTGATTTTCCATGAGGACAAGGTCTCCTACCTCAAATTTTTGTGCCTTCACCTTCTTGTGATAGTTTCTTCTAATGTGATTCTGATAGCCTTGTAAGTGGTTGAAGGCATGTTGTCTTCTTTCATCTAGTAACTCCAGTTCACTGAGCCTTGCTACTCTGTAGTCCTCATCTGTAGTTAGGTTCTTCAAAGATATCCTTAGGGATGTGATTTCCACTTTGAGGGGTAATACTACCTCTGATCCATAAACTAGGGAGAAAGGATTGGATCATGTAGGTGTTCTCACACTAGTTCTGTATGCCCATAACGCGGGACTAAGTTGTAAATGCCAGTCTCGCCCTAATTCATTCACTATTTTCTTCAAGATTTTAAAGATTTTTTTGTTTGTAGCTTCAGCTTGGCCGTTCCCTTGAGGATAATCAAATGAGAACCCTTGCTTGATATGGAATTGTTTGCATAGCTCTTCAACATCCTTGTTTTGGAAAGGTGTACCATGATCTGTCAGGATAGTTTGAGGGATCTCGTATCGACAGATAATGTGGTTAAGTATGAACATTTCTATTTTATTTCTAGTTATGTAAGTGGGAGGAATTGCTTCCACCCACTTGGTGAAGTACTCTATTTCTGCTATGATGTATTTGTGTCCATTTGCTGAAGAAGGTGTAATTTTACCTACTAGGTCAAATCCCCACATGGAAAATGGCAATTGTGATGTGATAGGATTTAGTTCCTGGGCTGGTGTATGGATGAGGTCTCCATGAATCTGACACTATCTACACCTTTGTACATGTTTGTGTGCATCTATCTCTATTGTGGGCCAATAGTATCCCATGTAGATGATCTTCTTAGCTAAGTTGTTTCCACCACCGTGGGTTCCACAAATTCCTTCATGTACCTCATACAAAGCTTTTTGGGATTCTATGGAAGTGAGAAATCATAGTAGCATTCTGTCTAGACTACGTCTATATAAAATAGTTGAGAGGATGGTATACCTAGAGGCTTGGCAGATGAGGGACGTTCTCTGGTTCCTAGACAAGTTGGGAGGTAAGAAACTATTTTGGAGGTAGTTATAGACATCTTGGGACCATAGGTTTTTAGGACCAACAAGGACGCATGTTGATTTTTTGATGGATGCTTGATGTGATGGCACCAAGAGTTTCTCTACTAGAAACTAGAATCTTGTTTCATTTCCTAGCATATCAATCAATGATGCTATGGTAGCCATTGTGTCTGCAGCTTTGTTCTGTGCTCATGGGACTTGCTCGAAGAAGATGTAATGGAACTTGGTGCGTAGTGTTTCCATCTATGCTCTGTATGGTATGAGCTTCTCATCTTTGGTCGTATAATCATTGTTGACTTGATTGATGACCAACTATGAGTCTCCAAAGACCTTAAGGTTCTTGATTCTCCATTGAATTGATATCTTTAGACCGATGACCAGTGCTTCATATTCTGCTATGTTGTTTGTGCATGCAAAGTTAAGTCTGAAAGACTTTGGAATTGTATCATGATCTGGAGTGATAAGCACTATCCCTACCCCCGCACCATGGTTCATGTATGACCCATCAAAATAGAGTTGCCATACCTTGATCGCTGGTTGTAGTATCATAATAGATTCATCAGGAAAGTTGAAAATAATAGGTTGATGGTCCTGAATGGGTGCCTCTGCTAGTTGATCTGTGATCACTTGCCCTTTGATGACCTTTCTGTCTACATACTCAATGTCAAACTCACTTAAGATCATTACCCACTTTGCAAGTCATTCGGTTACCGTTGCTTTTCTTAGGAGGTAATTTAAAGGATCAATATGTGCAATCAACTTTGTTTGGTGACTCAACATATAATGTCTCAGCTTCTGGGAAGTGAAGACAACTGCAAGGCATGACTTTTCAATTGGCGTATAGTTGAGCTCATATCCAACCAATGTTCTTCTTAGATAGTAGATGGCCCTTTCTTTACCTGCATCATCATGTTGTGCCAAGAGTACACCTAATGTTGACTCTGTTGCTTAGATATACAGAAGCAATGGTCGACCCTGGACTTGTGGCACCAATATAGGAGACTTAAGGAGGTATTCCTTGAATATTTGGAATGCTTTTTTGCATTTCTTGGTCCATATGAATTTGACATCTTTGTGTAGTAGATGTTGGAATGGGTGGCACTTGTCTGCTAGCTAAGCTATGAAGCGCCTGATTGATTGGAGCCTTCCTTGTAACCCTCTTAGTTGCCTCAGGTTTGATGGTGGAGGCATGTCCAATATTTCTTTGAATTTCTCTGGGTCTACTTTAATGCCTCTATGTGACACTATGAACCCCAGTAGCTTTCCTGTTGTGACACCGAACGCACATTTCTTTGGGTTTAGACGGACCTTGAATTCCTACATTATGTAAAAGATTGGTCCCAATACTTGTAGATGATCCTTGCGAAGAATTGACTTGGCTAGTATGTCATCCACATATTCTTCCATTGTTGTGTGGATGGGATCATGAAATATTGTTGTCATATCCCTTTGATATGTCGTTCCAGCATTCTTGAGACCAAATGGCATGACGGTCCAACAGTAAGTGCCCCAAGGTCATGTGAAAGCTATTTTATGTTGATCCTCTGGTGTGATCCTTATCTGATTATACCCTGAAAAGCCATCCATGAGTGATAGCATTTGATGTCTAGTGGTTATATCTACTATCATATCAATGTTGGGTAAGGGAAATTCATCCTTGGGACAAGGTATGTTGAGCTCTTTAAAGTCTGTGCAAATCTGTATCTGACCACTATGCTTTGTAACTGGCACCAAGTTAGATATCCAGTCTGTGTATGGTATTGGTATTATGAACTTGGCATCTAGGAGCTTTTTCAACTCTGCCTTGACTAGCAATGCAACATGGGGATGCATCTTTCTCAGCTTCTTCTTGACAGGTTTAGTGTTGGGTAGCAACAGGAGATGGTGTAGTACTAGCTCTAGATCTAACCCTGGCATATCTGAGTAGGACCATGCAAAATTGATCATCCTTGCTTTAAAGAAGCTAATAAATTGTTCTCTCTTCTTAGGGGTGAGTGATTTTGCCAAGTATATGTTCTTTGGGTTCTTGTCATCTCCCAGATTGACTTCCTTTGTTTCTTCTGCTAGTAATGCTGATTTTTCCTCTGTCAAGGGGAGGAGTTCCTTCTTTCCATCTTCTAGCACCTCAGTGAGGTTTTTGCTAGAAGATACATCTTGTTTTAGCTTTTTATCATTTTTTTGTTCTTTTTTTCTCTTTTGGACTGGAAAGAGGAGCTGCCTCCCAGAAATATGCCACTCTATCAAGGTCAATGGTGAAGCCTTCCTTGTGGTATCCTAATGGTATGCCTTCCCTAAGTCCCATGAAATCATAAATAGCCTCATCATTCTCAAAGACATCTAAATCAGGCGGTCCTTGTTGATCCCACTCTATTAGCTCTGGGTGTACAAGACATATACTTTCATGGTTGTTTGACTCTAGTTGATTGAAAGGGACTACAGATATAGTTCCTACAAAACTAGACTTTGATGTGGATGCACCACTGGAGGAATGATAAATGACATGCTTATCTATGCAGGGTTGTTTGGCAATGGATAGTTGGTCAAATAAGTCTTCTAGGTTTATGATAGTGTTTGACCGAGGGGAATAATCTAGGATCGATAGTTTAGAGTCACGAAGGGACCTCCACTCATACTCATGGGAGTCAGTCTCAATAGAAATCTTTTTAGATGTCTCACTTCCTTCATTATCATCAATTTCTATGTGGAGGTCTATTCGGGTTTATGTGGTTCCCTCTTTAGCGGGCAAGAACTCTGCTAGTATGTTTCTTATCAAGACATGTTCTGTGTTGTTCCCCCAGTGCATCTCTGATATTTGTTCCTGATCAACTTGGATGTCTTGGATTATAGGAACGGCTCTTTGTGTCCCATAGCCTAACCATCTCTTGTTTCTCTAGGTTGGAAGGAGAGATAATTCCATTATGCCTTGTTGTCTTTCCCTGAGGCCAATTGTACCATCATACCCGAATCTTTGTAACATTGTATAACCATTACCATAGTTTGATAGGGGTAGGGTTTTTTGGATTGTCTCTTGTGGGTCTTGGTATAACCATGTAATGATATCTTTTTCAAATGGATTTTCTTTTTCTATGTCTCCCCATCTGACGAAGGTTGTGGGCGGACATATGAATAGAATAGGTTGCGGAGTTTCTATTATAATAATAGGTTGTGGCATGCCATAAGTTCTTAGGATCTAAGGCATGTGCATGATGGTGAAAGCCTCTTCATATCTATTCTCACCACAGCCTTTGTCGGTGATGGACATTTTGCCCACTTTTCGTGTGACATCCTTAGGATTTGAATCTAAAGAGGAGGGGATACTCGCATCTTGGTTAATGGCTATCTTTCCTGCTGTCCATGTGACATCCTTAGGATTTGAATCTGAAGAGGATGGGATGCTAGCATCTTGGTTTGAGGGTACCTAGTTATCAGTGCTAATTTGGACCGCATTACAGTATTAGAAAGTATTGGGATCTCCCTCTATGATGATTTCTTCTCCCTGGTGTGGGAACTTGATGCATTGATGGTATGTCAAAGGTACGACTTACATTTCATGTATCCAGGGTCTCCCTAGTAGCATGTTGTATCCCAACTCAAGATCTAGGATTTGGAAGGGAGTGTTTTTGACCACTAGTCTGATATAGAAAGGAAGAATGATAATACCTTTAGAGGACCTTTCCTCTTCATCATAAGCTCTGATATTTATCCTCCTTGTGACATCAATGCTTGATTCTGAATAACCTAGTTTCTTGATTAAATTTAGAGTACAGATGTTTAACCCAGCTCCACCATCAACAAGGAACCTATGAATAGCACTTTTGTGGACCTAGACTAGTAAGTGTAAAGGATCATTATGCAGGGGTTTATGCGGTGGCACATCACGGTCTGTGAATGTGGCATGTTTTTTAGCAGCTATATGGTTAACCATTGTTTGGAAGCTCTTGGGTGTTATGTCCCTAGGGACAGCTGCATTTTGAAGGGCTTGGTCAAGTGCTAGTTTATGTTGTGGAGATATGCACAATAGGTCAAACATGGAGATCTAGGAAGGTGTGCGCTTTAGTTGATCTACTATGCTTGGTTGTGGATCTGAGTTTTCTTTAGGATTGGCAGATACAGTAGATGAGGATGGTACTCCTTGCAAGATGACTTTGGCATGACACGTTGTTATAGCACATTTGTTACCTTGGTCTTTGATAGTGATTGTAGCCACATGGCTATCTGAAGGATTGAGGCAATTAATAACATTATCACTGTTGGCATATGTATAGTTGACTTATTTTGTCTATCCACCAGACCTGGAGGCTTTTCCGTTGTTGTGATCATGAAAGGTATCATTGAAGATAGTGTGATCAGTTGTGCCTTTGGTTTGGGTATTTTTCACATCGAAGGCCCCTATTTTAATCAGGTCTTGGATAGCGTGTTTCAATCAGTAACAGTTAGATGTTTTATGCCCTTTCACCTGATGAAACTCACATAAGTCCTTGTCATTATACCACCTTGGTTTGTTTGCATCCTGTTCAAAGTCCTTGATTTATGGGAGAGTGATAGTGTTTGATTGTATCAACTTGCATAAATCTGATTCTATTAGCTCTCCTAATCTTGTGAAATCTCATTACTGGAATTGAAACTGTGGTCTACATTGATTCTGTTGTTGACTGTTTGACATAGTGGCCGCTTGTATAGGGGGAGGTTGGTTTTGGGTATATGTTTGTTGAGTGGGCCCTATGGGTTTTTGGTTGGCCAGAGGTGCACCTTGTAGTGACACCTTTGGTTGTGCATAGTCGACTGTCTTCATGTTAATGACACCGTCATTGGTGACATTATTGTTTTTGTTCCACCACTTAGATTTGTCTGTTAAATTTTTGTTTGTATTCATTTGTGTTGGATCTACAAGGATTCCTCATTTGACTAAGTTCTTCTCATAATGAACTCCTCATTCAATGAGTTGTGTGAATTTCAGAGCTAACTATAATTCTATTGTGAATGACATGTCTGGGATTAGATTGTCAATGAACATGACTATTAGGTCTTGTTCAGGCACATCATATGTTATGCGGTTTGTCATATTCCTCCATCTTTGTAGGAAATTTACAAAAGACTCTCCATCCTTCTGTTTGATATTGCACAGGTCCTTGATGCTGACCTTGTGCTTGATGTTATGATGGAAGTGAGCTATGAACTTTTCAGCCAGTTCACCCCAAGATTGAATTCCATGAGGTAAATGTGAGAACCATTCCATTGTTGGTCCAGCCAAGCTTTGTGGGAACAGTCACATTAAATATGTTTCATCATGGGCGACTTCGATGCAACTAGAAAAAAACTCTCAAATATGTTCAATAGGTTGGTGTTGCCCCTATATTTGTCAAATTTTGGTACCGAGAAGTGATTTGGGAATGGATACATGTGGAGAGAATGGTCAAAGGGGTATGGGTATAAATCCTCTACGGCGTAGGATTTAGTTTGCCCCTAATTTTGCATATCCATCAATTGGGTTTGAAGGGTTTGCATTTGTTGCATTAACATGTCCATTTGATATTGAGGTTGGTGTGTGAGGATGGTCCTCTATGCTGTAGTGGGTATGAGGCTACACCTCAGTGTCCCTTGAGTAGGAACATAGGATTTCATCCTGGGGACTTGATATTGATTTCCCACCAAGTGATTTAGAAATGGGGGAACATGAGTAGCCCATAGTGGGTTTTGATGAATTTGTTATTGTGATTGAAACTAGGGTTGATACTACTAGGTTGATATTGCTGCTGCTGAGGTTGGGTTTGAAGCTGGGGTTATTGTTACTGAGGTTGGAATTGAGGCAACTGAAGCTGGGGTTGCTATTGCAGGGGTTGGTTTTGAGGCAACTGAAGCTGGGGTTGTTATTACTAGGGTTGGATTTGAGGCAACTGAAGCTAGGGTTGCTATTGCGGAGGTTGGATTTTAGGCAACTAAAGTTGGGTTTGCTATTATGGAGGTTGGATTGATGTCAGAATGGGAAAAGGTGTAGCCTTGGGTGGGCATTGACTATAAGTCATACCTACAGGGATGGATCCCTGTGGGCATGAGGTGTTGATCCCAAGACTAGTATGAGTTGACTGCAGAAACTGCATAGTTTTAGAACAGTTGGTGTTTGGTGTGATGGAAGGCATAGCTTGAGAGCTTGATTTCCATGGCCATGTGGCCAAAGGTGGGAGCATACTAGTAACCACAGGTGCACTCAGTTGCGAGCCTATCATGCTTTGAGTGGAAGATGTGCTGGCCTGGTTTGTGCCATTGGTTTGACTGGGTATCATCTATGTCAATGTGGGTAATACCAATGGTGGGAAGATTTGAGAGACAACAGGCAGTATTTGAGGAGGCTGAGTAGTGTTTTAACCTGCAAGAGGGTTTTCAGGCCATATGGTTGATACACTAAATTCAGCGGGGAGTTTGACTCCCTTCTTTATCAGCATGGCTAAGAAGCATTTGGGATTCATCTCTACAACAACGTCAACTAATTGTGTGGAATAAGCATCTTTCTCTATATCCTCTAGTTCCTCTTCTATGAAATTTCTAAAAAGAGCTGCCCCACAGGGTTGTTCAATGAACAGAGTAGAACTGGTGTTTACAAAGGGGTCATCTTCTCTTTTTGTTTCCCAAGCGGGGAATCTATTGATATATGACTCATCAGGTTGCGTTCTAGCCTTTGACCTTGTGTAAGGCCCTCCATGAGGTGTTTGAGACATAGTGTGGTCCAAATATTGTAACTAAAACAAGTGATATAAAGAAAACAAAGAAGAATATCCTTTCTAAGGAAGTCTGAGTTATGTTTTGGACAAGGGTAATTCTAAGGATAGATTTTGATATATCTTGATCTCAAAGTGGTGATGATGTAAAAGGATAAGATTTGTCAACCTTTTCCTTTGACAAAGTCACTTTGATAAATATGATGATGTTTGATATGATGAGATCAAGGTATTTCGAGTCTGAGCTTTTGAACTAACAATGTTTTTGACAATAATGATGCTTTTCAAAGAAGGGATGATCTTTAATGTTTAGAGATTCACACAATGTTCTTCGCATTTTCCTGGGATAGACACTACTTTTTGACACCAAATGAAGAGTTCTCTCAAGGTTTTTTAGGTTTAAAATAGGTGTAAAATATCTCTGGTTAAGTGCAAAAAAATTCCACCGATTGTGGTAAAGTGTATAGTCGATTGCGGTACGTTATCACCGATTGCAGTAATAAACAAGTCGATTGCAACAATAAATAGTTAAACTATGGCCAACCTCCTTCAATTGTGGCACAATGCGAGAAATTGTGGTAAAAGAGGAATAGTCTCAAAAAAAAGACTAAAAGATGGGTATCACTGCTTGACTATTTTGATATTTTGCAACAATGCTTCTGATTTGCAAGATAGTTGATGTTGACAACCCTAGACTTTAACACGTTTGACTCTTTATGATAGTTTGGATGTTTTGTTTTGCATTTTCAAAAATTGTTCAAAGAAACATGCACAACAGACACTATGTTTTTTAAGAATGAAGACTGACAATGTGTATTTTCTACAAATTTTTCAAGTTGCAAGGTTATCACGAGGTCTCAACAATGAACAGTCAGATTAATCTAGGTCAATGGCTTTAGAATACAATGTTATAGGCCCAATGCTTGAATGTCTGTTAGATCACACAACACTTGTCACACTGCTAGGACACAAAGGTCCATGATGTAGGTGCCCATGTTTTTGCCATTTTCAGGTATTGTTGTCGTGGAGTGAAGATCTCTTTCACTACACAAATACTGTGGGACACATATGTTGGGAATCTTGGGGGGAAATTTTGCAACACCTTGCACTATAATAAGGTACCTATTCGGAGGTAAATCGATTGGCCTCTAATTAACAAGGTTGTAGTAAGGGTCTGTGGCATCTATCCAATCAGTTTGTACATGTGTGACTCACTTAAGAGCCTAGTTGACCACGCTGGCTCCTTAGGGATATTCACCCAATCCAGACTATCATCAACACACCTCGCCCGAGCTTGGCTAGATAAGATAGAACTTTGGTTTGTGCCTTGTTTATATACCGATCAGAAGGATTACTGGTTTAAGGTCATTCTCAGAGGAAGAAGCGCATTCCCCAGACAGGCCTTTCTAAAAAGTGTAAATGTGTCTAATCTAACAAATTGTGCAAGTGCACCCAAAAATCAGGACACAAGGTAAATCGATTAAGCTCCAAAAGTTTGAAATGTGAACTAAGCTACACCACCATACAAGCACAAGTGTTCAATTTTAAGCCCAAAAGTAGGTGTTGATTGCTTGTTCAATTTTAATGCAC
>MU223247.1:646683-670694 GCA_018584345.1 Thuja plicata
GGGTATATACATGGAAAGAAGGAGATATACATGGGTTACCTATAGATATACACATATATGCATGAATATACACACGGAATGACTCCCGCAGGAAAAACCAGACAAGGCAGAAACAAACATATACAACCATTTACATCATTTACATGCTACTTATGGACCTTACAGACAAACAACTTCTGCACAGAAGGCGGACAACCTCCTGGCAGAGCCGACCCACCAACGGGCGGCAAAACCAGAAACGAAAAGAATGAACACGACAGAGAAACAAAGTGAAACAAAACAAACAAACCCGAGCAAAACCAGAGACAAACCAGAAAATGAAAGCGATACAGAGAGGAGGAAAGGAGAAACACCAACCTGAAAATGAAGAAGGCGGAGGAAAGGAGAAACACCAACCTGAAAATGCAGAAGGCAAAGGAAAGGAGGGATTACCGAGAGAGCTCTGCAACAACCCGAGTTGTTAGGCTACCAAGATCACCACCACGAAGCACTTGCGTATGTCTAAGAACAACAGAAGGTGTTAAGCTCTGATTATCACAAATTCTCTGTAAATGCTCTGCTAATTGCTTTGAAAATGCTCTATTTCTCTCTAAGTGCTCGAAGGTTTTAATCGCGGTAAGTGTGAAAATGATAGGTAAGTCTATTTATACCCACGGTGAAAAGTAATCCTCCTCCTTCCGGAGATCTCAGGTCAGGCGCAACCCTCCGGACTCTGGGCCCGGGGATTCCTTATGATGATATTCTTAAGACTTAAGAACATCATCGTAAAGAATCCCGGAGTCCGGAATCCAGCTTTCGACAAAAGACAACCTCTGGGATCTGGGATCCCAGAGGGGAAAACCAAACCTAGAAAACAACACACACCGGGGAAGAAAACCCCAGAGAAAGAAAGCAAAAAGGAAAAGGAAGAAAAGGCAAAGCCGCAGCAAAAAGCAAAGCAAAAGAAAAAAAAAGGGGGACCCAACATTTTGCACACAAAATGTAGGGACGGGGATGCAGGGCATAACAGATCCTACCCCAGCTTTCCCCAGTGATAGCAAGTGGACTATATGCCCCCTCAACAAATTAAGCATAGAAAATGCGTCAGATGAGCATTAATTTGTTGAAAAATTGAATCACTATATGATGATGATGAATGCATTCCTATGTTAGTTATGATGTTATTGATGATGGATGCATTGATTATATGATCTACTATGCACATGTTTTGGATTTTTCTTATGCAATAAATGAATGCAATCTACCATGCACACAATTTTTGAGTAATGCATGTGTTAGTTAGAAGGAATGTTAGTCTTGTGAGTATTCCTAATCCATCACCTATACCCACTTACAATAATGTTCCACTTTCATATTCTAATGCTCCTTCAATTTCTCATAATGTTCCAAATCCTTTACTTGCACACATGTCCAATACCAACACATATACCAAACATACCATAAATTACCTTGGCCAAATTGTGCCATCCTTACAACAACAAATTGCCTCCATAAAAAAATATACCTACTTTAGGTATATATGGGTTTGGACGTCATCCACACGTATGGCCTATGATAGAATCATACGGGTTGGAAATTTTTGAAATTATATGGAAGATGTATGAAGTAGTAGCTCCATTTAGGAATCATAACAAGGGTCCATTCCTTCCATCATATTTATGCATAGGTCACTTCAAAATCAAGATAGTACCAAGAATTGAGAAAATAATTGATATTTTGAGTACATGCAATCTTGTTGGGTTTAGAGGCAACTTTGATCCAGATAATTATATCAATTTTCCAAGAAGATATGAAAGCTTGGGTGTATACTCACAAGAGTTTCTACTCAAAGAGGAACTGATAAGGAATTTCCATACTTATGAGGAATGGAAAAACAAGGTGATAACATACATGAAAATTTAGAAGATTGAGAATGATAGGATGAAAAATGATTCTTCATACAAAGGTGCTTTCCCTCATGAGGATTATTAGGTTATAAAAATGGAGCTAGTCAATAAAAATGAGTCTCAATTGACATATAATCAGTCTATTATTCCTCCACATTCTCCAAGTGTTTCACCCATTGGGATGGAAGGACCAAAATTTGAAACACCCATGGCTCAAATGTGTCTTGCTCCATCAGTTGGAATAGAAGTATCTCAAGATATTGGTGAGAGTAAAAGGTCACATGAGGAGGAATAAGTAATGCAATAATTGAATTTTTATCCATATCAGGCACCAAAGGATAAGAATGAAGATATAATTGAGATTTTTTATTACCTTACTAAGGATTTAGGACAATTGCTTCAAAGGGATTCGTGTCTAATGATGAATTTATTGATTTTGAGGAATTCAAAATATTTGTTTATAAGATGAAAGGGACAAAGTTACTTGAAAAAATAAATAGTATTCTCTCAGAGCAGCATGATGAATTTATTAGGAAATTTTGGGATGAGGTAAAAAAGGAGATGTAGGACATGACATTAGAGAAAGGGAGGGAAATGCTCAAGGAAGTAGGATTATTTCTTATCATAGGAGTAGACATGTCCTCTTATATAGCCTTTGACCATTTAAGGATGTATGATGGAGTTGATGTCGAGCTAAATGATGGGGGAGTTGAAAATATATGTTATGGTTCTGAGTTTACACTTGATGATAAACCATTATCAACATGGTTCCGCTAACCTTTGGGGAAAAGGCCAATCACAATTATAGACTTACAACAGATTTTGGAGAAATTTATAATTTATAGAGTGTAAGATGTTTGAGAAAGACATGAGGCTGATTTAAGTGTCAACATAATACTATTTACCAGGGCCATAGTTGAAAGGCTCTCAGAGATAAATCATGAATTAGAAAATAATATCATTGAGTGGAATGAAAAATTAAGTACATTCCCACATAAATGCCTTTTATTGTCTGCAGAGTATGAAACTAAAGGATGAAAGAAAATGTTTTATTGAAAGAGAGAAAATGATTAAAGTAGGGAGACACCTTATTTCAAAAGAGGAAAATCAAAGGCTTAATAAGGAAATGAATACATACAAGTTTAAAATGGCCCAACATTTAATTAATTCTAGGTTTGCAAAATTATTGCCTCATATGCAACTCACATGGAAAAGATATCAAGACATTGTAGGTGTCATAAAGAAGCAAAGGAAAATGGAGTTCCACTTGAAGGTTGTTCATAAGCATTTGAGGAGAAAGAAATAAGTGTTATAATTTCTTGAGAAACATAGTGATCACATTGAAGAAGAAGCTAAGAGGCAATTGGCAGATATAATTGATGACGTGAAAGTTGTGTAATAGATGTAGAATCATTTTTAAAGGAGCATCATGAGTACCATGTATATGTAGAAAAATAAGTATGCGGATTCAATAAATTACAAGGTACACAACCACCTACATTTGTTAAAGACACTAGAGAAGAAAATACTAAAGGAGAGTGGAAAGATGAAGTTGGAAATATCCTTCTTTATGATGTAATGAACACACTGCTTACTGATGCAAATAAACTAGAGGAAATTATTTCCAAACAATTAGAAGGGTTGGAACAATTGGATTATAGTGTTAGGCTTTGGAATTAAAAAAAATTCTACAATGGTTAACCAAGCCTATGAAGCTCATATGAAGGCTTGTGATGAGTTTTTGAAAAAGGATAAATGATGATTTGAAGATAGACATTTTTGTCAAGACGTTTGAGTACCTTGTTCATTTCTTTAGCCATAGGTAATTTTTTTATATTCTTATTTGATTCTTATCCAACAAAGAATCATCTTAGCACATACATATGTAACATTAGTTAGTTCTCCAAGTCAATTTTCAACAAATCAACTAAAGAGATTGAATCATGAGAGATAACCAATTTGGTTATATTTGCATTTACCTCTCTCAAATGATAGAATTTTTTCTTATGTGTGACACAAAGATGCCTTGGGAATATTCTCTGTAATCAAACCAAATTTTGACACATGTGCAAATGGTTTTGAAGCTTTTTTGCTGTCTTGTTCTTTTAACATAGAAATCAAGATTCTATCCAAAGGGTTCTAAAGGTCTTATTGTAATTGGTGGGTAGATAAGATTTTGAGTTTAAAAATAATAAAAAATATATAGAGTATTTTGTTCAATGGATTATATAATCTCATTTTTTAGGAATTAATGAAAAAATTGCCTTGCAGGTTGACTCCTATTTCATTTTACTTTTGTTGTATGAATTTGTCTACTCAGGATAGATGAATTTTTCTTTATTATATTTTCATTAATGTGTGATCCATTAATGGGGTTCCTTCAAGGAAGGAATTAAATATTGTCTATTTGTTGTAGTGATTTACGGAAGATGGTAGTGATTTGATAAGAATGATTTGAAATGTAATGAAGATGAATGTTTGTGTAATTCATAAATATTTAGATCTAGATAATTGATTTGTGTTAATTCATTAAATGGTCGATTCTATTCCCTGACTCTATTGTGGAACAGTCTGAATAACTAAGAGGGGGGATGAATAAATTATCATAAAATATTTTTCTTCAACTTAATTGACCTGGAGAAACTTTAATTAAATTAGACAAGCAAAACAGATATAAACATGAAATCACATAAGAACACCATACACAATGAGCACCAAATTTATACGTGGAAAACCCAAGATGGGAAAAACCATGGATAATGCTAAATTTTAATAATGAAACACCAGTTAATGTGCCACCGTTTAAGGTGATTTTTACAAGGGTAGCTTAATGCCAAGATTCTCATTGCAGGTAGGCTCACCAACTGACTATCACAACCAATAGAAAATAAATAATTACCAAATAGTATTAAAATCATAATATGAACCGATGGAGCTGCATCTACGTATGCATGAATTTTGTTCTGGTTAAGAGAAAAATAATTATCTACAATAGATCTAGTTAGGAATCTTCTTCCAAACTTCTCCACAACCTACAAGCTTTGTATTACTAATTATTATATCTCCTCTTATCGTTAAATTTATGTTGGCTATCTTTTTTATTTTTCCCATTACCCTATGCTCATCTTCACTCATATTCACAATTCACATCATCACCACACACTATATGGATCCAAAAGGATGTTCTATATATACCCATAGAATAATATAAATTCAGAATACGTTGGCCTATAAAACATGTAAGATTGAAAAAAAAATGAAATATTTAGTAAGGCTCAACCCAATAGCACTGGACCCATAGAATGGGTTGCACATTAAGATCTTCTCCCCGTGTTACCACAAGACCCATAAATAGGTCATACTTAAGATAAGTTTGTTACATAGCATAATTACTGAAGGATAAAGAACTTTTAGGTACATAAGATATATTCTAGTGTCGACAGGAACACCACAATGAAGACCAAGTCTTAATATCCATTAAATTGAGTACCAACTAGAGGAATAACATCTATTCATAATCTGAATGGAAGTGACATATCAAAAAAAATTTTAACATATTACATGAATGTCTGAATATCAAATATGTTGAGAATAAGCTTTGAACTCAACAACCAATACCAAAAGGTTAATCTTCATTATTGTGAACTGACTGTCTTCCATTATTGTCCCTGAAAAAAAGAATATTGTAAGATAGATAAATATTCTATATCATTTGGAGCACAAGATTATGGATCACCAGCTTTGACATCAATTCCACATATTTTCAACAATCTCCCCCTTTGTCATTGATGGAAAAACAACAAAAACTTAAAAACTTAAAAATGCCAAAAACTCCAAAACTCCCCCTTTGTCTAGAAATTTCTTTTTTTTTTTCTCTTCATTTTATCCCCTTTTTTTCATCAAATTCAAAGGGCCAAACAAGAACATTTTCCATAAGTCATGTGAAAATTACACTTTCATAAGAAAAAATTTCTTGTACCTTTCTTTCACAATTGGAAGAACCTTCCAATCTTGCACTGGAGAAATCATTCTAGCACACATATTTTCATGTAAAACCATCAAATCAAATTAGGATGACATAGAAATATTATGTGGAGATTGGCACAGTTGTTCGTAATTCTCTACATTACAAAGTATCCCAAAGAGATGATCCAACCAGACTTCAACAATTTCTTTAACCAACTAGAAAGTTCTAACCAAATCTTATCTCTATGTCCGAGTAGACAAAAGCTTAGCTTGCAAAGCACCAAATATATTTCTTTATTTTGAATCTTTATCTTTTAAAAATTTAAAATTATTTCTAATAGCATTCAAGGCCTTCAATTTTGCTTATAAAATCATCAAAAATATCATACCAACAGATACAATACCTATATATGCCATACATCTCTTTAATACACTCTTTTGTCTCACCAATGTGTTTAGACAATTTTTGTTTGCCATTGAATCTTTTCACAATCATAGTTTTTATCTTATGTCCTTTGGATCATTCTTTTAATGACTTTTCTTCAATAACATCTATCAGATCATCTAGTAACGAGTTAGAAATAGTAGAAACAACAATATATATTTTGAGCAGATAATCAATTAAAGCATCTTCAATTCTAGGTCTCTTGACTGGAGATCAGGCATACCATATTTCACCAATATTTCTCAAATCACCCTCATCCAACATGGAATGAATTTCATCTGAATTGAAATAATTAGATTCAAATGAAGGCCCTTCTACCTTCTTCTCTTTTGAGATTTTTGTGATGACTTATTTCCCCTTTATATGAGTTTTCCTCTTTTTAGGTTCTGAAGGGGAACTACCAATGACAACCTCTAATTCATTCTGATCAAAGGAGGAACCCTTCTCAAAATGACTGATAGGCATAGCACCAAAATAATAAATCATATCACATATCTATCTACAAGAATGAGAAATAAACTTTGCATGCATTTTCTTTATCTTCCATATATTCTAAATATTTGTAAACTTTCTTTTCAACGGGAATGTTGGATTTCCACTTAACATTTTTCCTTGATGATAATGAATTCAAAAAATAGAGTATTGACTACAGGATTGGCAATGGTGTTTATCAATAAATCTCAGGGGTCTTTATCAATACTAATAATTTCCTCAACATCTCTATATTTCACCCTTTTCTTCCCAAGGAGGTCACGAACATTGCACAATCCAGTAATACCTTTAATGGATTCTTTAGTGATTAGATAGGGTTTGTCCAAAGTGATGTTTTCATCCTTAAGTTGACTCAATGAGAATAAGATAGATTCTTTATCAGCAAACCATTGGAATTCTCCCCATAGATCCATTCTCATAGTTCTAATGTTTTGTAACTCATCAACATTCAACCCAAGTTCCATTTACTTATCTTTTAATGATCATATTTATCCAATTCATATATTTTTAGTTTTTGTGGAATAATGACGTTGGGTTCTCCAACAACCAACTTGGATTCAATGAACACACTCAATTTAGCTTCTTCAATCCCTTTTTTTCTCTGCAACACTTTGCTTTCTTCTTTGTGATATGTCATAAATGATTTGAAGCTCTGTCATTTTATTCCTAATTGCTCATGATGATTTTTCCACCAAAAATTACATCGATGATGCTAGAAAATATACTTAATTTTTCAATCAACCAGATCAAACTTAATTATGCTAGAAACACATCATACATTACTTCAAAGAGGGGGAAATAACAAAATATGCTTTTAAAAACTCCCCCTAAGCCAAGGCAGTTGGCTCAAATTCTAGAAGTACTTGCACTGAGATCTCGTGCCATAAACAAGTTCTCTTCACATGTCTCCTTTTTCTTCCATACCATGACCATCTTATTCTCAGATTTTTCCAAATTTCTTTTCTTTTTCAAACTTTTTCAAATCAAGTATATATTTGCATGTGCTAGCATAATGTCTGGATTAACTACATTTGTAATATTTGATACTACTTTGTCCTAAATTTATTGAGTGAACTCTAGATCTTCAGTGATTAGGTTTGTGTCCATAACCATGAAATAAATAGAAATGACCATGAGAGAGATTATTCATCCATTCATTCTAGCTAGATTAGATAATTGACTTCTGCAATGACTTTATTTGTGACCAAACTTGTGATAGTTAAAGCATTGAATACATTGTTCCTTCTTTCTTCTACGCTCTATAGTCTTGATATCCATTAAATTCAGTACCAATCAGAGGAACAATAATTTTTCATAATCTAAATGGAAGTGACATATTAAAAAAAACCTATAACATATTACATGAATGTTTGAATAGAAAAGATACCTAGAATAAGATTTGAACAAAACAACCAATACCAAAAGGTTAATCTTCATTATTCTGCAATAATTGTCTTCCAACATTGTTCCCCCCAAAAACTAATACTATAGGATAGATCAATATTGTATATCATCTAGAGCATAAAATTTTGGATAACTGGTTTTGACATCAAGGAAAACAATGCCACATATTTTATTCATCTATTACCCTAGGATTCATACATCGGTCCTTAGCAAGTTTAGTTTTCAGTAACCATTTAAATAAAATTCAATGTCTCATTTCCTTTTCAATTTGTAGAAGTAGAGTTAAATGTAGTACAATCACTCTCAAATATGCATCAATGACCTACAATATATAATGGCACTAATTCTAGGTGAAATTATATGTGTTTTGGTCAAATTTACTGAGATTTATATAATTAGTTGTGATGTTTTTCCTAAAATTTTGAAATTTAATAAATATTACGAGGTGCACCCATCTAGGTCCTACAGAGCCTGGAGAGTGGGATTAATTAATCATTCTTTTAGAATTTTTCATGAGTTTCCCTTTGATCTTAGAAATATCTTGATAGAAGAAAGAAAATTCTTAAGAGTTACTTAGAAATCAGTTGGAAACACCAATATTTACAACACCAACACATCTACCGAAAAAAAACATCAATAACCTTACCCAAACATTGTCATCCTTACAACAACAAATTGCCTCCATGAACCAATTTGAATTCAACATTCCTACTTGTGACATTGCTAGCCCTTTTTCCCTTGACATCATTTGTTTTTCTATACCTCAATACACAGACATACCTCATTTGGAGATTTATACTAGAGAAGGTGATCCCCTGACTCATGTGAAAGTGTTTCAAACTTTGTTTAGTGACTTATCTCATGATCATAAACTTGTGGCTAAATTGTTTACTAGAACATTTAGAGATAAATCTTTACAATGGTATTTTTCTTTGCCTCCTTATTCTATTGACTTATTTCAATAAATTTCTAATGCCTTCATTCAAAAATTTAAAATAACATTGATCCTAAAATTTCTTTGACTAATTTGATTCAATGTAAGCAAGGTGTTAAGGAAAAAGTGACTGATTTTATTGGTAGATTCAAACATTTGCATGCTCTAATTTCTTATCATATACTTGATATTATTATTTAATGTATTTCCATTCTAATTTTCAAAAGGATATTAGAGATAAGATATTAATTTTTGAGTTTACATCCTTTACCCAATTGTGTGTAGTGCTTCATAATTATTAGCTTCGAGTGAAGCCAATTTGAGACACCCAATGCAATGGCTTTGGTTGATAAGAGTGATGTCGCTTCCCAATTATTTTAAAATTTCCAAAATCCCAAATTCTTCATCAAGACCAGCAACTCATCAAACAATTTTTTATGTAGTGGCAATTGCAACTAAAGGTGTGGCTCCTTTTTCATTTGTTTTCAAACCATCTCGTAATTTCACACTTCTTTTCAATTCTTTGTATAATGTGATATTGAAGTTAATTAATGCTAATATTTTAACACTTCTTTTCATGGAACCCATCCAAAATTTTGCTTAATTCCTACAATCCTAAATATTTTTTTTAATACCATCATCAACTTGGCCATGATACAGAGAAGTATTTCCATTTGAAGGCCATCATCAAAAACCTTATTGATTCAAATGTTATAAATGTTGAGGTTGTTAATGATCAAGGGAAAAAATCTATTTCCTTTCTCAACCAAAACTTACAAATATATACTATTATTAGTACTAGGGTAAAATCAAAATAGTGTGTCCCACTTTTTGAGATGAAGGAATTTGGTCTTCCAAAAAAAAATTCATTTTTATGGCTTCATGTGAAGTACCCTCTTCGCGCGAAGTGGTTAATTGGCTTTGTGCGAAGTACCCTATGTGGGGTACTTCACACAAAGTAGGGTCTTCACATGAAGTACCCCACGTAGGGTACTTCACAAGAAGCCCCCCTTTGCATGAAGCCATTATTCATCAGATTTTTTAATAACTTTCTAACTACCCATTTCATTTTCACCATTGACTATTGGAGATTTTGTGGACCCAGGGCTTAGAGCGAACCAGTGACGTCCAGTATGACATCAGCACCTCCCGAGCTTCTTCAACCTCTTCTGATTGTTAGTAGTATTAGGCACACACATTTTTCTCATTTTTTTATTGTAAATTTTATGTTTTATATTTATTTTAGTTAATTATTTGTTTTAAATAATATTTAGTTTGTAGAAATGTTGTAAAATCGTAGTTGAATTTTAGAATATGTTAGAAAATTATAGTAGTATGTTAGCAAATCATAGTAGAATGTTAGAAAATGTTAGAAAACATTAAGAGATCTTATAAAATTTATTAAAAATATTTTTTTTTAATTTATTTTAAAGTTAGTAAATTTATTAGGAATCTCTCTCTCTCTCTCTCTCTCTCTCTCTCTCTCTCTCTAAATTATGTAATGTATATGTTTTAGAGTTACATGTGTATATGTTATTCATGTAGACTTAGATGTTAAAATATTATCCTAGGAGGACCGATCCTTAATACATGTCCTAGTACACTTTAAGACACTTAGAGGACCCAAGTAGTATACCTTAGGACCCTTTAGGACCCCTATTGTGACATAAAACTCTTTAAGAACCCAATTAGGACCCTTTAAAACACCTAGGATGACCTATTAGAACTATTTAATCTATACCTAGGACCCTTAAGACCTAGTAGGACCTATTAATTTACCAATTAGTACATCCAAGGACCCTTTAGGACTATTAGTACACCCTAGGTTCCTTTAGGACCCCTATTGTGACATAAAACTCTTTAAGAACCCTTAGGATCCTTAAGACCTAAGATGACCCCTTAAGACCTAATAAGACTAGACTTAAGACCTTATAGGACTAATATGACCTATTAAAACCAATTAGTACATTGTAGGACCCTTAAGACATAATAAGACCACTTACTTGACCTAATAGGACCTATTAATACCAATTAGTGTACATCCAAGGACTCTTTAGGACTATTAGTACACCCTAGGTTCTTTTAAGACCCCTATTGTGACATAAAACTCTTTAAGAACCCTTAGGATCCTTAAGACCTAGAATAGAACCACTTAAGACCTAATAGGACCCCTTAAGACCTAATAAGACTGGACTTAAGACCTAATAGGACTAATATGACCTATTAAAACAACTTAGTACATCCTAGAACCCTTAAGACCTAATAAGACCACTTACTTGACCTAATAGGACCTATTAATACCAATTAGTGTACAACCAAGGACCCTTTAAGACTATTAGTACACCCTAGGTCTCTTTAAGACCCCTATTGTGACATAAAACTCTTTAAGAACCCTTAGTATCCTTAAGACCTAGAATAGGACTTCTTAAGACCTAATAAGACCCCTTAAGACCTAATAACATTGGACTTAAGACCTTATAGGACTAATATGACCTATTAAAACTAATTAGTACATCTAAGGACCCTTAAGACCTAAGAAGACCACTTACTTGACCTAATAGGACCTATTAATACCAATTAGTGTACATCCAAGGACACTTTAGGACTATTAGTACACCCTAGGTCCCTTTAGGACCTCTATTGTGACATAAAACTCTTTAAGAACCCTTAGGATCCTTAATACCTAGAATAGGACCACTTAAGACCTAATATGACCCCTTAAGACCTAATATATTGGACTTAAGACCTAATAGGACTAATATGACCTATTAAAACCAATTATTATATCCTCGGACCCTTAAAACCTAATAAGACCACTTACTTGACCTAATAGGATAGATTAATACCAATTAGTGTACATCCAAGGACCCTTTAGGACTATTAGTACACCCTATCTCCCTTTAGGACCCCTATTGTGACATAAAACTTTTTAAGAACCCTTAGGATCCTTAAGACCTAGAATAGGACCACTTAAGACCTAATAGGACCCATTAAGACCTAATAAGACTGGACTTAAGACCTAATAGGACTAATATGACCTATTAAAATCAATTTGTACATCCTAGGACCCTTAAGACCTAATAAGACCACTTACTTAACCTAATAGGACCTATTACTACCAATTAGTGTGCATCCAACGACCCTTTAGGACTATTAGTACACCCTATGTCCCTTTAGGACCCCTATTGTGACATAAAACTCTTTAAGAACCCTTAGGATCCTTAAGACCTAGAATAGGACCACTTAAGACCTAATAGCACCCCTTAAGACCTAATAAGACTGGACTTAAGACCTAATAGGACTAATATGACCTATTAAAATTGATTAGTACATCCTATGACCCTTAAGACCTAATAAGACCACTTACTTGACCTAATAGGACCTATTAATACCAATTAGTGTACATCCAAGGACCCTTTAGGACTATTTGTACACCATATGTCCCTTTAGGACCCCTATTGTGACATAAAACTCTTTAAGAACCCTTAGGATCCTTAAGACCTAGAATAGGACCACTTAAGACCTAATAGGACCCCTTAAGACTTAATAAGACTGGACCTAAGACCTAATAGGACTAATATGACCTATTAAAATTGATTAGTACATCCTAGGACCCTTAAGACCTAATAAGACCACTTACTTGACCTAATAGGACCTATTAATACCAATTAGTACATCCAAGGACCCTTTAGACCTAACAAGACCCCTTAAGACCTAATAGGACCCCTTAAGACCTAATAAGACCACTTACTTGACCTAATAGGACCTATTAATACCCATTAGTACATCTAAGGACCCTTAAGAGCTAATAGGACTCCTTAAGAGATAATTAGAGTATTAGGACCTATTAATGCCAATTACCTGACCTAGTATTGTAAATTTAACTATAATTTTATATATTCAAATATTTGTTTCCATTTTACACACAATTATAACATGTAATCAAGTACTTAATTCTTAACACTTATCTTTCATGTATGTTACATCTAGATGGCCACTCAAGATGTACCAGCCCATGATGTGCCAGCTTAGGATGCACCTCACACTCCTGATTTGGCGACTATTTTTTAGATTGCTCAGGTAGAGATAGATCGACTTAGAGAGTTCATCTGTACATATGAGCCATGTGGCATATATAGAGATATTTGTATCACTATATTGATGAGTTTGGAGGATATGACTACTAGATTTAGATCCCACTCTTCCTTCACACCACATTTTGTTGATACTATTTTTTGAGAGTTGAGAGCTTAGGTATCGGGTGATGTTTCCTTGGAGACGGTCCAGATTGGTGTCCCCAAAAAAATCATCAAATGAGAGGTTTTCCCTTTTTATGAGGGGAAGCACAAGGTGAGGGCATATCAGGTTACACAGTGTGAGATTCCTTATATTGCATGCATGATATATCCTTATTTCCTTGCAGCACATGGTCATTATCATAATAACAACCAGATTCCATTATATTTTGCAGCAACACTTGTATGCCGAGTTCCGTTTGGGACTAGGGATCAACTATTTAGATCTTCCCAGATATTACGGTCAAGGGCGCGATAGATTTTTCGACCATGATTAGTATCATAGGGTTTGTTGATTTGTACCCTCATAGAGAGTTGGTTGGGCAGAGGACTCTGGCAGTGGCATCGATGATGGTTGCTACTACAGATAGAGTGATCATTGCTTCCCAGAGGGGAGTAGTGGACAAGATACATGAGATTTCTTCTGCAACCACCTCCATCACTTTGGATACAATGGGAAAATATATTTTGACTAGACCAAGTCAAGCCAAATCATCTTCTGAGGCTTCATCTAGTATTGTTGCAGGGGTCAGTGATGAAGCATATAAAGCTGCAGGTCTTCCTCCACCTAGAGAGATACGATCGCTTTCTAGACATCATATTCATTTGGATGTGACACTTTAATTTTTGGAGGATCTCCTGCATTCATATTCTTATATTGTATACATGTAGGGGATCCTAGTACACTCAATCAGAGATGTCATCAGACTTGCACATGGTCCTATAGTTCCACCAACATAGGACACACCCGCTAGTTAGGCACAACATAGTTCACAGCAACCTACAGAGCACTCTACACCCATAGATCAGTCTACAGCTAGAAATCCAGGTATACAGGTTGGATATGTACACATCACAGCTAAGGGCCTAGACACATTTGATGAGAAGTTATGTGGGTTGAGTCAGGTGGACACTGGCACTTATGTTGGATCATTTATGGATTTTTTATTGCACCCTGGTGGTTCAAGATCTACAAAACTCCCCTCCCAGCTACACACACCCCTACACTCTTCATTACTAAAGATGTTCAATCTTGGAGGTGGTTTGCGTGATACAATTTCTATTGATGATATGATGGTGCGGTGCGCTGATGATCCTCTTGGTCCTGAGACCCAGGTATGTAAAGTTATCATTTCTCCTTTCCAGGGTTTTTAGTGAACAATTAATTGTAGATGTGTGTATTGATGTTTGTTCAATGTATAATATTTTTCAAGCACAGTTAGCAGAGCACATTACCTCTAGTGTGGGCTCAGAGCATCTTCATATGAGAGATTTAGTAGATGTAACACCTACTAGTGGTCAGATAAGTTTTAAATATATGTAGGTTTAAGAATGCATGTATACACTTGTAACATGTATTTAAATATATTTGAAGTACTTTACATAATATATACTATGCACATGATGAACTATAACTGATTGAATGTTTGAAGATGTTAAGTTGATGATCACCAAGCTGCAGAAAGTTAATGTAAGACATTAAATCAGTTAATGTATTGTATTTTCATTGGTGTCAACTTGATATAATCTAATTGGTTATATACATAGTGTCAAAGACTTCAAAGAACCAAAGAGATAAAGGTAATGCTATCAGTAATACATACAAGTTCAGAATGCATTAAGTGACAAAAAACACCGACAGACAGTGCACCCCGACGAATAGAGAACCCCGAGAGAAGAGTCACAGTGATACCTGAGCAAGAAACTCGAGCAAGCATTAACGATGAGAAGAACCATACTAATACCCAAGCATAAGCATAGTGTTACCCAATAGAAAGACAACCCCAATGGATAGACAAACCCGATAGACAAAGATGCTCGAGGACAACTGAAGTCCAGATTGAGCTAACAAGGAGTTTAACACTGAAAAGAACTAAAGTTCAGAAATAACAAAAGACTTAGCTGGAAAGAGATAAATATGGAGTTAGCTGGTTGATCACATTGTTTTCATCAACAAGTAAAAATCCAAGATAAGATAGAGGTTTTAAGTTATTTTATTCTAGTTGTCAAGGAGAAATCTATGGGATAAAATTGAAGTAAGATTTAAATCAATAATGGCAATAATTACAGATCACACCAAGAAAAAGAAAGACAAAGACCTAGAAACAATGAAATCGTGTCTATAAGAGAGACAAGATAATTCATTATGAATTAGGGGAGTGAATAGAGAAGAGGATGATGAAGAGAATACTGGTGAAGAAAGTCTTCATATAGACCTGATCATACAAGCTAAAGAATAGAGCTAAATTTTTCTGTGGACACCAAGCAACACAAAAGCACAGCATCACGAAGCAGAAAGAAGTGGACCAAAGGTATTAAAGGGAAACATTGATTAGAAAGGTATTATGAGCTTACAATAGATCTGAACATCTGTAAGGCTAATTTGTATTTATGAATAGATCATATACTATTATAGTTTAACCATTGGATCAGAAAGTCTCTTAACCAAGAAGGATTTAAACATCCTTTATATATTGAGATACATCCCAAGGAGTATCAAAATTTTTATCATGAAGATAGCATAGGGAATGTCAGATATCAAGTGATAAATTGTTAGCGATAAATCCTCTAATAAGGTCACACTTAGCAATGTATTTTTAACCTTTAACAAGGTTGGCTCTTCACCAAGCTCACTTCAGAAGAGTAAAATTTTTGGGTTACCGGTCCCAAGTTGTTTTTCCCTTAACAGGTTTTCCACGTTAAAAATCCATGTGTCAAATGTGTTTATGATTCATTTCTTTGATGATTTTCTTTACACATTACTAAAACAGGATTGATCGGTAAACAATAAGTTATTTACTATATTTTGGTAAATGCTAAACTGCTATTTGGTAAAGCTTAAGAATAAGGTTTTAACAGTGAACTCTGAGCAGTAGTTATTTGAGAAGATAATTTAAAGTCATACATCTTGTAGGACTGAATATAACTAGAGGTTTATATTTGAGATATAATTTTTTGTGGTTGATATTGGATTAATTTTTGAGGCCACTGATTCACCCCACCCCCCTCTTAGTTATTCTAATAATTGGTATTAGAGCTTGTGTGCTTTGAAAGGAAGGTTTCAAAACCTAAGCTAAAGATCACAAGATGAGAAAATGAGATCTGCCTAAGTTGAACAAGGACAAATTTGCATCATGGAAAATTAGGATAAGACTCCACCTATAGGTATTGGAAATGATGTTACTCAATACTTGGATACTGAATATGTGCTTCCTACAGGACCTCACACACTTGATCAAATGAGAGAAAAGCATGAGAAAAATTCTATGATGATATAAATTGCTTCCTCACTCTTTGATGTTGAATTTGAAGATGTCAAAACATGCACCACTGCAAAGCAAATGTGGGCCAATTTGAAGTTAGTACATGGAGGAGATGCAAATGTACTAAGAGCTAAGGTATATATCCTAATAGGAAGGTTTGATGACCTAAGAATGAAAGAAGGAGAAAATATCACTCAATATAGATGCAAAATCAAAGAGGTAGCCAATGCTATCCGAGGATTTGGAGGTGTGCTTGAAGAAGAAACAATGGTAAGTAAAATACTAAGAACCTTACTGCATGTTTATGCTATTAGAGTATCTTCTATACAAGAAATGAGAGCAGTAGAAAATAATAATGTCACTCTAGATAGTTTGGTTGGTACACTTATTTCATTTGAGATGAATAACTTTGACAATAGTGTCTTACCATCTATTGAGTATGCATATAAATCTTCTTTGAAAATAAGTAAGTCAAGTCATAAACACACTATAAGAAATGATAGTGAAAGTGATAGTTGACCAAGAACTTGATGAGATTGAAGCACTAATGGATAGAAGATTGTAGAGAGGAAAAGGTAGATACAAAGGTAAATTACCATTGGTTTTTTTTACTTGTAAAGAGATTGGACACTTTGCTGCTAGATGTCCTACCAAAAGAAAAGAAGACAGAAACAGTGACAGATCATATGAAAAGGAGTTTGACAGAAGTGATAACAGAGATTACCAAAGCAAATGACAATCTGAAAAAAGAGATACCTGAGACTAAAATGACAAAGGGAAGAAATATTATTACCTCACCGAGAACAGAGTTGGAGTTACTGACACTGAATCTGATGAAGATATTAAGATGGTAGTTTTTTCCATGAAGGATGATTCAGACGAAGAGGAAAGGTATGTTGAGACTACACTCATATCTAAGGTTAGTAAGAATGTTGTTTGGATTATAGATAGTGGCTGAACTCACCACATGACTGGAGATAAAGAAAATTTTGAAACTTTTGAGTATTATAATGGTGGATCAGTAAGAATGGGTAATGACCCACCTTGTCTGGTTGAAGGTAAAGGAACCATAATGTTAAATAATCTGATCAAATGTGAAAATGCATACTGAGTAAAAGGACTTAACTATAATCTATTGAGTGTTTCATAGCTGAATAACACAAGTCACCGAGTTGCATTTGAGAACAAAAAGGAAAAGAACTTTAATGAATCAGGAAGGTTGATCATAATTGGTGAACAAACAAAAGGTAACATATTCTATCTTGATGATATTAACACCACTTGTTTAATGGATAGAAACCAAGGCATATGGTTGTGACATAAAATGATATGTCATGTTAATTTTGATAACATGATTAAGATAAGCAATAAAAGGAAAGTAAGAGGCTTACCGAGCATGTCAAAGCCTGATCATATCATGTGTAAGAATTGTCAAAAAGGTAAAATCAAAAAGTCTAGTTTCAAGAGCAAAACCCATACATTTAATGCTATTCTAGAATTAGTCCATACTGATCTATGTGGACCCATGAGAACTAAGAGATACTATAGTGATAGATACTTCATTCTATTTGTAGATGATTATTCTAGAATGATGATAGTTATGTTCTTAAAAGAGAAATCAGAAGCATTCAAGATGTTTAAATGGTATAAAGCTATTGTAGAAAAATAAAGTGGTAAGGAACTAAAATGATTAAGATCAGATAGAGGAGGAGAATTTATTTCTGATGAATTCACTAACTTTTGTAATGAGCATGGAATTAAAGGACATGTTTCTGCACCAAGAACACCACAGAAAAATGGGATTGCTGAAAGAAGAAGTAGATCCATTGTTGATTATGCAAGAACACTGGTGATTTAGAAAGGCATCACTCAAACATTTTGGAGAGAAATTGTTAGTATTGTTGTCTACACATTGAACATAGCTCAATTGAAGAAAGACACCAAAAAGACACCTTATGAGCTATGGTAAGGATACACACCCAATGTAAGTTACTTCAGAACTTTTGGAAGTCAATGATATATTTTGAAAGATGATAAAAATGGAAAGCTTGACTCCAAAAGTGAAGAAGAAATCTTTCTAGGGTATTCCACCAAAAGCAAGGCTTATAAATATCTTAACAAGTCCTCTAACAAGATAATTGAGAGTGCAAATGTCAAAATAGATGAATTTGCTGAGAAAATGATGAGGAAAGTAGAAAAGAAACAAAAGAATACAACAGGTTTGTCTACAATGAAGAACCTGACACTCTGCCTGAGCAATAGTTTATCACTCTCGAGCAATAGAACATTGCACCTGAGCATCAGTCCGCAAACACCAAAAATTAGGAAATTGCTCAAAATGGTGTATTGAGTGATGGAGATCAGAATGAAGGTCAAGATGATGATTAGAATGATGAACAAAGAGTTGAGTTGATACTTTCCAAGTATGTCAGAAGACACCATCCACAGAACCAGATCATAGGAGACAAGAAGGCTAGAATGACAACAAGAAGTAAGTCACTGAACACTAGATGTTTAATTTGTGATTTTGAGCCTAAAACTATTAATATTGCACTTGAAAATGAAGAATGGGTCAGTGTTATGAATAAATAAATAGAAAAAATTGATAAGAATAGAACATGGACATTAGTACCTAGACCAGATGACAACAATGTCATTGGTACCAAATGCATATTCATAAACAAGTTGAATGAGAATGGAGAAGTCACAAGGAACAAAGCAAGATTAGTATGCAAGGGGTATGCACAAGAAGAAGGTATTGACTATGGAGAAACATTTTCACCCATTTCTAGACTAGAAGGAGTCAAAATTCTACTTGCTTGTGCTGCATTCAAAGGATTCAAGGTATACCAAATGGATGTCAAATCTGCATTCCTAAATGGAATACTAGAGGAAGAGGTATACATTGAACAACTAAAATGGTTTGTTGATCCCAAAAAGAGAAACATGGTTTGTAGAATAAACAAATCCTTTTATTGATTGAAACAAGCACCAAGAGTCTAGTATGAAAGACTTCACTCCTATCTCATAAGTATTGGATTTGTAAGAACAAGTGAAAAATACAAAACTATATTTAAAAGAAGATATTGATTATAACATTTTGATTGCTGAAATATTTGTTGATGATTGATGACATATAACTGATTGAATGTTTGAAGATGTTAATTTGATCACCGAAATGCAGAAAGATAATGCAAGACATTAAATTAGTTAATGGATTATATTGTCATTGATGTCAACTTAATATAATCTGATTGGTTATATTCAAAGTGTCAGAGACTTTAGAGAATCAGAGAGATAAATATTATGCTTTCAGTAATACATAAAATATCAGCATTCACAAAGTGACAACAAACATCGATGGGCAGTGCACCCCGATGGATAGAGAAACCCAAAAGTAAAGTCACAGTGATGCTCAAGAAAGAAACCCGACAAGCATTACCGATGAGAAGAATCACAATCATTACCGATGAGACAAACTTCACAATGATGTCCGATGGACAGACAACCCTGATGGATATGCCCAATGAGAACTGAAGTGTTGACCAAAGCTATCAAAGAGTTAAACACTGAAAAGAACTGAAGTTCAGAAATGACAAAATACTTAGTTGGCAAGAGCTAAAGATAGAGTTAACTGGTTGTTAACATTTTTTTCATCAACAAGTTAAAGCCAGAGATAAGTGAAAGATTTAAAGGTATTTTATTCTAGTTGTCAAGGATAAATCTATGGGATAAAACTTAAGTAAAGCTTTAAAGAAAGATTGGCTAAAATTGCAGATCATGCCAAGAACAAGAAAATCAAGAACTTAGAAATGGTGATATCATGTCTATAAAGAGACAATATAATTCATTATGAATTAGGGGAGTGAATAAAGAAGAAGGATGCTGGAGAGAAACTGATGAATAACAACTTCATACAGTCCTGATCAATAAAGTTGAGGAAAGAGGTAAATATTTATGTGGACACCAAGCAACAGAGAAGCACAACATCACCGAGCAGAAAGAAGTGGAGAAAAGATATTGAAAAGACATATTGATTAGAAAGGTATTATGAGCTTAAAATAGATCTGAAAATCTGCAAAGTATAGTGTATGTGTAAACAAATCATTTATTGTTTCAGTTTAACCATTTATTCAGAAATTCTCTTAACCGAGCAGGACTTAAAAATCCTTTCTATATTGAGATACATCCCAATGAGTATCAAAAAGTTTGATAATGAAGATAGCATGAGATGCCAAATACCATTTGACAAACCAAGGTTTGGTCATAGAAGGTAGCATAGAGATGCCTGATATCAAGTGACAAACTATTCTATTTAAATCGTCTAACAAGGTCACACCTAATCATGTGTTTGTAACCTTTAACAGGGTTGGCTCTTCACTGAGCTCACTTTAGAAGAGTGAAAATTTTGGGTTACCAATCCCAAGTTTGTTTTCCCTTAACATGGTTTCCACGTTAAAAATCCATGTGTCAATGTGTTTATGATTCATTACTTTAGTGTTTTTTATTACACATAATTAATTCTGGATTGATCGGTATACACTAAGAAATTTACTATTTTTCGGTAAATGAAAGGCCACTAATCGGTAAACAGTAAGAACAAGGTTTAACAATGAACTCCGAGCAGTAGTTATTTGTTAAGATTGTTTGAAGGCATTCATCTTGTAGGTTTGAAGATAACTAGAGGCTTAATATTGTGGTACTAAGTTTTTGGGTTGATTTATTGGAATATTTTTGAGGCTGCTGATTCACCCCCCTCCCTCCCCCCACCTCTTAGTTATTCTAAAAATTGGTATCAGAGCTTGTGTGCTTAGAAAGGGAGTTTAACAGCTCAAGAAAAAGATCACAAGATGAACAAACGAGATGTGCCCAATTTAAATAAAGACAACTTTGCATCATGGAAAAGTAGAATAAGGCTCCACCTATCAGGTATTGGTAATGATGTTACTCAACACTTAGTTACTAAATATGTGTTTCCTACAGGACCTCACATACTTGAGAAATTGAGATAAAAGCATGAGAATAATTACATGATGATAGAACTTTCTTCCTCACTCTTTGATGTTAAGTTTGAATATGTTAAAACCTACACCTCTACAAAGAAAATGTGGGATAAATTGAATCTGGTACATGGAGGAGATGCTAATGTACTAAGAGCCAATGCAGAAAGCCTAAGAGGGAGGTTTGATGACCTAAGGATGAAAGAAGGAGAAAATATCACTTAGTATAGTTGCAGAATCAAAGAGGTAGTCAATACTATCTGTATCATCTTAAAATGGAAGCACTTCCATTTTGATAGGTTTAGCACCCTTATTTAGTATGTTTTCATATTAGGTTTGCATCTGTGCTTGATTATACATGTGTAGGTGAAATTATGGTTAGGATCTAGTGGATCCTCCTGGATTTCCCTCTTTACAACTCTTCTTTCAAGGTAGGACCTATGTGTGGGTCCTCCTGAGCTTCATCTTACTCTCTCTCTCTGGGCCTCTAGGCCTTCTTAACATTCTGGTATATTCCCCCACCTTTCTAGGTCCCCGGCTAACCTGGGAACCTCTCAGCAACTATCTAGTGACCTACCTAAAACCTTAGGTCAGGGTCAAGGTTGACCTTGACCTAGGTCAAGGTTGAGGTTGACATAGACCTTTGACAGGTGTTGGTCCCCACTTTCAAATCTGGAGCTTATCGGGGTTCGAAACTTAAAATAGGTCCTCGGGTTCAGATGCAGAAGTGTTTTCTTTGATATTTGAATTAATACATTCCCTCCTTGGTTGGAAATTGTGATTGGGCCATGATTCAAGGTAGAACTTGAATTAGGATCCCTTGCATTGCCCTAGGAGACCTATGTTGAGATTTCTATATAAACACTCTCTTTTGCCTTCATTTGATCATGAAATGAAATCGGGAGATGACATGATGAAATGATGATGCAAAAAAGAAAGAGGATGATATAGAAGTACAAGCTAGGTGGACATATCATCATCTTCTATCAAGCATTTTGAAGGATCATCTATGGTGGATCTTCATTGAAGCAAGAAGGCTCTCTCTCTAGATCTACAATTCTCACCATTCAAACATTCAAAGGACATTACCATGGGGTAGCAATTATGGATTGTGAGTTGATAGGAATATTTTAGCCTTGGGGGCTTGGTATGATTTCTTTGTCATAGTCAAATCTATGCATTGCTTTCTCATTTCCATGTTATGTTAGGATTGTTAATCTTGATATTGCATGTTTAAAAGCTCTTTTCAAGAGATCAATACACACACACACACTACATTCTATATTCGGCTATTCATGGAGGTGGAGATCACAAAAATGGGGGTTTGACTAAGGCAAAACCCTATATAGCCACCCACAAATCCCTCTTTTTAGATATTTGCAGGTGCTATTTTCAAGAGTTATAGGTGTAGGACAGCCGATCTAAGACCAAATTTGGATACCCTTTTCAGCGAACTTTCGAGATCCACAAATAGATTTTATGTCGACACTGCGCAGGTCAGGGTTGACATTATTGGGTCAGGGGTGACATTTGTGGGTCAAGGTTGACCTCTTTCATAAGACAACTTCAGAATGAAAAAATATTTCTGGGTTTTGTTCGTCTCTACATTTTGGTTCGAGATCAACTATCAAATTTTCCAGAAACTCAATACAGACCTCAGAAAATGAGTTTTTCCAGATCTGCTATGATATGAGGTAGGTATCTATTCCACTATTCTTTACACGATCCTTTCAGTCCTTTTTATCATAATAATTAAGTGTAAGAAGCTAAATTTGGCCTTAGGATTTCTCTCTCATCTCATCTATGCAAATCTTATTTAAACAATCCTTTATGAGCCAAATTTTACCCATTACATTTTGGTGAACCCGTGATAGACAACTCTTTCTTTTCCTTGGTGTTAGATTTACATTTCATATTAGATCTTGCATGCATATAGAAATAGGTTTTCTTTTATGCTCTTGCATTTATATTTCAAAATTCATAAAAATCACAAAATTTCTTTTAAAATACAAAAACATTTACATTTTACATGCTTGTAGTGTTTTCTTGTGTTCAACATGTATGATTTTTGTTTTGAATACTTTGATGAGGATTTTTTTGTACAAAATGATAGATCCCTTAATGAGGCACATGGAAGTGAGAATGAAAATGGTTCAAATACGATCCTCATGGATCCTATTCCTATTTCACCCTCCTCCGCAACCTCTTCAATTGACTTTTACCATAGAGTGTATGCATGGTTACCTTCATATTCTTCTATTTGCAACATTGAGACACCTAAAAAGTTATTTCCCAAACCTTTGATGATGGTAAAAGGATGTCCTCA
>MU223247.1:673729-697462 GCA_018584345.1 Thuja plicata
TTGGGAATTATATTTTGATGGTTCTAAGTGCAAGACAGGTTCTGGGGTGGGCATTATCTTGATCCCTCCTATGAAGAAACCGATCCCTATGTCATATAAATTAACTTTTCCTTGTACTAACAACATTGCAGAATATGAAGCTCTTATAGCTAGTTTACAGGCAGCTTTATCCCTTCATATTAAAAACTTAGAAATTTATGGGGATTCGCAATTGATTGTGGAAAAAATCAAAGGAGGTTATCAAACTAAGAGTGATAAAATGGCATGGTATCGAGATTTAGCTCTGGATATTCTTTCTCAATTTTCTTCTTACACAATTCAAACTTTACCTAGGAAAGAGAATCGACATGTAGAAGCTATGGCAAGTGCGGCTTCTTTAGTTTGCCTTGAGAACAACAAGGACAAATTTCAATTTACTATACACACTCTTAAATTCCCTGCAATTTCTGATAGGGTTACCATGGATTGTTGTAATTTTCATTTAGATGAATGGTATTCACATATCTTTCATTTTCTAAAAGATAATACTTTTCCAGAATCAGCAACCAGAAACACACGTAATCATATTAGAAAGCTTGCAGCCCGCTATATCATTTTAGGGGAAACACTTTATAAACATTCTTACAATGGTTTACTATTAAGATGTCTTAACAAGACCAAAGTACCTATAGCTTTAGCAGAAGCTCACTCTGGTTCTTGTGGAGGACATTTTGGTGGGAAATCTTTAGTTAATAAACTCCTCAGAATGGGATACTACTGGCAAACAATGGAACAAGATTCCTTTACATTTGTCAAAAAGTGTCCTCAATGTCAACGACATGGTAATTTAACTCATGCTCCCGCTCGTGAGCTTCGCAATCAAGTTGCTCTATGGCCTTTTAGCATTTGGGGTTTTGATCTTATTGGAAAAATCTCACCAGCTTCTTCTCAAGGACATACATACATTCTCACGACTACAGATTACTTTACAAAATGGGTAGAAGCTATTCCTCTTTGTTCTACTATTGCAGATGTTATTTGTGATTTCATCCTAAACAATATTATAGCATGATTCAGTATTCCTTCAATGATAGTTTCAAATAATGGTACATCTTTTAAGGACAAAGAAGTCACAAAATTCATGGAGAAATATCATATACAACATAGATTTTCTACTCCCTATTACCCTCCATCTAATGGTCAAGCTGAGGCATCGAATAAAGTTATTTAACAAATATTAAAGAAAACAGTTAACAAACATGTGAAAGATTGGCATACCCAACTTACTTATGCCTTGTTGGCTTATCGGACTAGTGTTCATACAGCCACTGGCACTTCACCTTATAATATTGTTTATGGGACTGACGCTATCATGCCTTTGGAATTAGAAATACCATCCTTGCGTGTTTCATTTCATGGGATCATTGACAAAGATACTTTTTGGGAACAACGATTACAAGAATTGGAGATGTTAGATGAACAACAAATAAATGCTTTGGAACACATTAAGGCCTATCATAACTCACTCTAGAAACAATATAATCACAAAGTGATTGAACGGTAATTCATGTTAGGTGATTTAGTCTTATAAGAGAACCAAATAAATGTGAACGCTTTACCCAATGAGAAAGGAAAATTTAGTCCAAATTGGCTTGGACCCTTTGTGGTAATTGAGGATTTTACTTTAGGTGCTTATAATATTTTTGATATGAATGGTGTTCCACTTAAGAAACCTATTAATATCATGCATCTCAAACATTATTATCCCTAACTAATCATTTTCTTCTTTAAGCATGTATGTGTTCCTTATAGAATAATTATTTTATAAGTTAGAATGCATTCATTCATATTTTTCTTTTCCTCTTTCCTTTTAAGTTTTGTGCGTTGATGAAAGTAAAAAGTAATCAATCATAGAACTAATTGTTCCAAAAATAAAGTTTTCTTCATAAATAAACTTTTTCTGAGTTTGGTACATATGTGGCACAAGTGCCATATCTATCAATCTCTATCACGATGCTCTGAAGGATGGTGAATCCCAGCTCTCTCAGATCTGTGATGTGAGGCTAAGGATCTTGAAATGATAGTCCATGTGTGACTCCTCGATATGCTCATCTCCTGGATCCACTCCTGAGCTCTCGGCACGTCATCCATCAGTTTCTTTTCTCTCTCCAAGCATAACCTCAACTCTCATTGTACACATAGGAAGATATCTGCATGTCTTCCGAGATCCCTTTGTCCTACAAGGGACTCTCTCTCGCTAGCTGGCAGTCGGTAGGATATACATGTATCCTTCAAAACCTTGGATACAAAACTCCTCCACTCTACTATGCTCCCTGCAAAAATTCAAAACATAAAACTTATTCAATTCTTCTTTCAAACAAAATATTTATTCAAAAACATTCTAAAATTTGTATCATACCTGGATCTCTAGCCTGGGCATCACTAAATGATCTAGATGGTGGGGGCATGGAGAAACTACTCTCTCCTTGCTCACTCTATCTAGGCCTTGGTGGTGGTGTCTCTGTGTGTGTTTGAGGAGGTCACTGTGATCTCAAGGGAGAAACATAGACTACCTCATCACCGGTCCCTGTACCATAGCCTGGGGGCATCTCCTCTGCTCTCTCCTCTACTCTCTCCTCCATAGGATCTCCCTCAAAGGGAGGCTCCTCCTCATCTCTCTAATCCTCCTCCTCCTCTCCTACTGGTATGTCATATCCTCGGTGATTCCTCTCTAAAGGACCTGGATCACCTGTGGGGTGGTCATCGGGGAAGATAGGATGGGTACCCTATAAACTCCAGTATCTGATATACTCTCTACTAACACCGGCATAGGATATCTTAGCAGCTACCTTTATATCCTTGTTCTCATCTATCTCACTATCCACAATATCAGCTACTATAGGTCAACATATGGCACCGGGTCTCTGATAGTATCTCGTTGGATAGGCATAATGAGGTACTGTTTTAGGGACTCCCTGCATCAAACCAAACTGTCTCATCACCCTATCATAGTAATATAGCATCATGACATGATTGGTAGGACCTTCTAGTAGCTTACGCTACTGTGAATGTATCAACTAATGTCGAGTATCAGGCCACTCTATCATCTGACAATAAGGTCTCCATATCACATCTATACCTAGTATACGGTCAAAGCATACCCTCCAAAAGAAGATATCTGCATGCTGCCAGACATCTACAAGTGGATATGCAAAGGCTCTTAGTGTGCTCGCATCCATCATCGCAAGAGTACCATGTAGTCGTGTACATGTGTAATGCTCAAACATCCAAACCTGTAGCAAAGTGCACATTGTAAGACTCTCTCACTGATATCTCACCAACTGACTCATCTCATGATAAAGATGTGCCAACATACTGCGGCCCCATGAGACAGTGATCCTGTCACTCTCCATCCTACATATGAGATGGGTGAATGGTGCTAAAAATATTGTACCCTTTGTGTTGAGCACTACAACCAAAGAAAGTATACATAGCATCACTCTCCGTACCAAGGGTGTCAAACCTGCTAGTATGGCTGCCAATGATATCTGATCTGATCGGGTCCTCATCTGTGGTACCATCCCAAACAATACTCCATATCTACAAAAACCTCAGGTGGACCCCATGGTACTCTCAGTCTAATAGGCTCACCTTGGACCAAAATTCATAGGATCTTGTACACATCCTCTAGAGTGATCATGATCTCTCCTGACGGGAGATGGAAGGAACAAGTATCCTCATCCCATCTCACTATCATGGCTGATATCATGGACCGATGGAACCTCAACTATGGTAGGACTGCTACCCAGTAAAATCCCACATCTCTCAATAATTTTATCTCATCTCAATATAGCTCAGAGACACTCCCTCTGATAGATAATAGTAACCCTCCGAAGGGATGCTCTCAGAGACGGACTGGATACTACAAGCACAAACATGAATCATATCAATATTTTTGCATCAAAAATATTCTGTACCTACTTGATCTAGTCAAGGTCAACCTTTTTAGGTCAAGGTCAACCTTATTAGGTCAGGGTTGACCTTTTTGGGTTAGGGTCGACCTTTATGGGTCAGGGTCGACCTTAGTGGGTCAAGGTTGACCTGCCCCCAAAAAGGACAGAACCTTCCCAGTCAGGGTTGACCTTAAAGGGTCAGGGTCAACCTTACTAGGTCAGGGTTGACCTTATTGGGTCAGGGTCCACCTTCCCTATAAAAACATGAAATTTTCAATCACAAGAACTAAAAATAGGAACTTACCTCAGGCAATGGTTGTCTGCTGGCCAGTGCTCCCTCAGGACCTCCATGTGGCTCGCTCAGAATTCCTCTCTCTTTTCCATGCTATCTCCTTCCCCAAACTCTTAAAATGGTAAGAATGAGATGGTAAGTGTCTCTTTCTCTTATTTATAGATAGTAAATTAGGGTTTTACTAGGGTTTCATTTGAATTTATGTAGGTTAAATTCAAATTTTTCCTTTATATGCATTTAGATAGACATCTATTCTTTTCATCATAACTTGAGTTTGGTAGCTCTATTTTTAGTGCCATCAGAGGTGTTGGAATCATGATTAAGATACCTAACCTCTTAAATATGTTTAGGAAGGTTTAGAAACATTCTAACTAGTTTAGGAAAAAGGACTTTTTCAATAAATTGCATATTCAGTGTATAGAAATCACCTTATCACCCTGTTTCACCTTCCATAAATTAGTAAGCCAAATTAGGGGGGGCATAAGGGGCTCTATATACTTCTAAAGATCATCATAGTAAGAATTAGGTGCTCTTTTGGATTTTCATTAACCTCGTGTGCTGCAGGTTGCGGATACTAATGGTTTCTTGCAGATCTTTGCATTAAGGACTTGGCTATATCCTTTTTATACCTTATGATCTCTTCTTACTTTAGCTTGCATTTTCACGTAGCACCATATCTAAGCTAAAGTGGGGGCTAAATGTATCATCTTAAAATGGAAGCACTTCCATTTTGATAGGTTTAGCACCCCTATTTAGTATGTTTGCATATTAGGTTTGCATATGTGCTTGATTATACATGTGTAGGTGAAATTAGGGTTAGGATCTAGTGGATCCTCCTAGATTTACCTCTTTATGACTCTTCTTTCAAGGTAGGACCTATGTGTGGGTCCTCCTGAGCTTCATCTTACTCTCTCTCTCTGGGCCTCTAGGCCTTCTTAACATTCTGGTATATTCCCCCACCTTCCTAGGTCCCCGACTGACCTGGGAACCTCTCAGCAACTATCTGGTGACCTGCCTGAAACCTCAGGTCAGGGTCGAGGTTGACACTAACCTAGGTCAGGGTCAAGGTTGAACCTAACCTAGGTCAAGGTTGAGGTTGACATAGACCTTTGATAGGTGTTGGTCCCCACTTTCAAATCTGGAGCTTATCGGGGTCCAAAACTTAAAATAGGTTCCCGGGTTCGGATGCGGAAGTGTTTTCTCCGATATTTGAATTAATACAATCCCTCCTTGATTGGAAATTGTGATTGGACCATGATTCAAGGTAGAACTTGAATTAGTATCCCTTTCATTTCCCTAGGAGACCTATGTTGAGATTTCTATATAAACACTCTCTTTTGCCTTCATTTGATCATGAAATGAAATCGGGAGATGACATGATGAAATGATGATGCAAAAAAGAAAGAGGATGATATAGAAGGACAAGCTAGGTGGACATATCATCATATTCTATCAAGAATTTTGAAGGATAATCTATGGTGGATCTTCATCGAAGCAAGAAGGCTCTCTCTCTAGATCTACTATTCTCACCATTCAAGCATTCAAAGGACATTACCATGGGGTAGCAATTATGGATTGTGAGTTGATAGGAATACTTTAGCCTTGGGGGCTTGGTATGCTTTCTTTTTCATAGTAAAATCTATGCATTTCTTTCTCATTTCCATGTTATGTTAGGATTGTTAATCTTGATATTGCATGTTTAAAAGCTCTTTTCAAGAGATCAATACACACACACACACACACTACATTCTATATTCGGCTATTTGTGGAGGTGGAGATCACCAAAATGGGGGTTTGACTAAGGAAAAACCCTATATAGCCACCCCAAAATCCCTCTTTTCAAATATTTGCAGGTGCTATTTTTGGGAGTTACATGTGCAAGACAGCCGATTTGAGACCAGATTTGGATACCCTTTTCAGCGAACTTCCGAGATCCACAAACAGATTTTCTGTCGACACTGCGTAGGTTAGGGTCGACATTATTGGGTCAAGGGTGACATTTGTGGGTCAAGGTTTCCTTTTTTCATAAGATGACATCAAAATGGAAAAATATTTATGGGTTTTGTTCATCTCTACGTTCTAGTTTGGGATCAACTATCAGATTTTTCAGAAACTCAATACAGACCTCAAAAAATGAGTTTTTCCAGATCTTCTATGATATGAGGTAGGTATCTATTCCACTATTCTTTACATGATCCTTTCAGTCCTTTTTATCATTATAATTAAGTGTAAGAAGCTAAATTTGGCCTTAGGATTTCTCTCTCATCTCATTTATGCAAATCTTATTTAAACAATCCTTTATGAGCCAAATTTTACCCATTACACTATCCGAGGAGTTGAAGGTGTACTTGAAGAAGAGACAGTGGTAAGTAAAATCCTATGAACCTTACTACCTATATATGCTATTAGAGTATCTACTATACAAGAAATGAGAGCATTTACAAACAATAATGTTACTCTAGACATTCTGATTGGTAGACTGATTTCATTTGAGATGAATAACTTTGATAATAGTGTCTTACCATTTATAGAATATGGATTCAAATATTCTTTGAAAATAAGTAAGTCAAGTCATGGACACACTATTAGAAATGATAGTGAAAGTGATAGTGATGACCAAGGACTTGATGAGATTGAAGCACCAATGGCAAGAAGATTGCATAGACGCAAAGGTAGATACAAAGGTAAATTACCACTTGTATGTTTTAATTGTAAAGAGGTTGGACACTTTGCTACAAGATGTCCTAACAAAAGAAAAGATGACAGAAGTAATAATAGAACCTATGAAAAGAAGTTTGATTGAGGTGATAACAAAGATTACTGAAGCAACTGACAATCTGACAGAAGAGATACCTGAGACTACAAGGAAAAAGGAAAGAAAGCTTGTTACCTAGCTGAGAGCAGATCTAGAGACACTGACACTGAATCTGATGAAGACATTGAGATGGTATTTGTATCCATGAAGGATGAATTAGACAAAGAAGAAGAAAGGTATGTAGAGACTTCACTCATATCTAAGGTTAGTAAGAATGATTTCTAGATTATATATAGTGGTTGCACTCAACACATGCCCGGTTATAAACAAAAGTTTATAACTTTTGAATACTATAATGGTGGATCAGTAAGAATGGGTAATGACACACGTTGTCCAGTTGAAGGTAAAGGACCCATAATGTTGAACAACCTGATCAAATGTGAAAATTATTATTGGGTAAAAGGAATTAATCTATTGAGTGTTTCATAGCTGAATAACATAGGTCACCGAGTAGCATTTGAAAATAAGAAGGCAAAGATCTTCAATGAATCAGGAAGGTTGATCAAAACTGGTGAACAGAAAAAAGGTAACCTTTTCTATATTGATGACATTAACACCACTTTTTTAATGGCTATAAATGAATACATATGGTTGTGGCATAAGAGATTATGTCATGTAAATTTTGACAATGTGATAAAGATAAGAAATAAAAGAAGATTAATAGGCTTACCAAGCATATCAAAGTTCGAGCATATCATGTGCTAAAATTATCAAAAAGGTAAGATGACAAAGTCTAGTTTCAAGAGTAAAGCCCATACATATAATACAATTCTAGAATTAGTCCATACTGATCTATGTGGACCCATGAGGACAAAGAGTTACTTTGGTGATAGTTATTTCATTCTCTTTGTAGATGATTATTCTAGAATGATGAAAGTTTATGTTCTTAAAAGATAAATCAAAATCATTCAATATGTTTAAATGGTATAACGCTATGGTAGAAAAATAAAGTGGTAAGGAATTTAAATGCTTAAGATAAGATAGAGGAGGGGAATTTATTTCAGATGAATTCACTAACTATTGCAATGAGCATGGAATTAAAAGACAGGTGTCTGCACCAAGAACACCACAGCAAAATGGAATTGCTGAAAGAAGAAATAGATCCATCATTGATTGTGAAAGAACACTAATGATTGAGAAAAGAATCACTCAAACACTCTGGGGGGGAGCTTTCAGTACTGTTGTCTACACATTGAATAGAGTACAATTGAAGAAGGACACAAAGAAGACATCCTATGAGCTTTGGTATGATTACACACCCAATGTAAGTTACTTTACAATCTTTGGTAGTCAATGTTATATTTTGAAAGATGATAGAAATGGAAATATTGAATTCAAAAGTGATGAAGGTATCATTCTAGGGTATTCCACCAAAAGCAAGGCTTATAAATGTCTTAGCAAGATCATTGAAAGTGCAAATGTAAGAATAGATAAATTTGTAGAGAAGAATGATAAGGAAAGATGAAAAGAACCAGAAGACTACAACATGTTTTTTTACACTGAAGAACCTGACACTCTACCTGAGCAACAGTGTATCACTCCTGAGAAATAGAACATTGCACCTGAGCATTAGGCTGCAATTACCAAAAATTGGGAAAATACTCAAGATTATGTTCCAATAAATGTAGATCAGAATGAAGGTCAAGATAATGATCAAAATGATGGACAACAAGTTGACTCTAAACTTGCCAAGTATGTCAGAAGACATCATCCACATAATCAAATCATAGGAGACAAGAAGGCTGGAATAAGAACAAGAAGTAAGTCACTAAACACTAGATGTTTACTTTGTTATTTTGAGCCTAAATCTGTTAATATTGCACTTGAAAATGAAGAATGGGTCAGTGCTATGAATGAAGAGAGGGAACAGATTGAGAAGAACAATACATGGACATTAGTACCGAGACCATATGACAAGAATCTCATTGGTACCAAATAGATATTTAGAAACAAGCTGAATGAGAATGGAGAAGTCACAAAGAATAAAGAAAGATTAGTATGCAAGGGGTATGCACAAGTAGAATGTATTGATTATGGTGAAACCTTTGCACCCATTTCTAGACTAGAAGGAGTTAGAATTCTTATTACTTATGCTGCATACAAATGATTCAAGGTATACCATATGGATGTCAAATCTGCATTCCTAAATGAAATACTGGAAAAAGAGGTATACATTGAACAACCAGAAGGGTTTGTTGACCCAGACAAGAGAAACATGGTACGTAGACTACATAAAGCCTTGTATAGATTGAAACAAGCACCTAGAGCCTGGTATGAAAGACTTCAATCCTATCTCATAAGCATTGAATTTGTAAGAACACGTAAAAATAGCAATTTGTACTTAAAAGAAGATATCGATAGTAATATTTTGATTGCTGAAATATTTGTTGATGATATCATATTTGGGGGTAATGAAATGTTATGTAAATCCTTTGATAATGAAATGAGCAAAGAGTTTGAAATGTCTATGTTTGGGGAGATCAAATTCTTTCTTGATCTATACATTCTTCAACAAGATGCAGGCATATATATCACTCAGTCCAAATACATCAAGGAAGTGTTGAAGATATTCAAGATGGAAGATTCAAAACCAGTTGGAACACCTATGGAAACCAGATGTAAGCTGACAAAACAAGACAAGTCAAATGAGGTAAATCAAACCTTGTATAGATAAATAATTGGAAAACTAATGTATGTTGTTCATACCAGACCAAATATAGCACATGCAGTTGGAATAGTTGCAAGATTCTCTGCTAATCCCAAAGAATCACACATGACTGCTATCAAGAGAATTCTGAGATATCTAAAGAATTCTGAGGACTATGGCTTATGGTATAAAAGAGAAGGAAAATTTGAGCTTCAAGTCTATACAGATGTTGATAGGGATGGAAACCTAGATGACCAAAAGAGCACAACTAGACAATAATTCTTCATGGGTGACAAACTTGTCACATGGATCAGCAAGAAGCAAGGATGCATCTCACAGTCTACTGCAGAAGTAGAATATGTGGCTTCTTCTGCAAACTTCTCTAATATTTCATAGATCAAACAATTACTAGAAGGTATGAATATGAAGATTCTTGAACCAGTGATTATATATTGTGATAATACCAGTGCAATTAACATATCAAAGAATCCAGTCATGCATGCTAAGACTAAGCATATTGCTATCAAGTATCATTACTTAAGGGAACAAGTGCAAGAAAAAGAAGTGATACTAGAATGTGTTCAATCCAAGGAACAATTAGCTGACATATTTACCAAGCCATTGCCAAAAGATACATTTGAGTACCTGAGACAGAGACTAGAGGCCCAACCCTTGTCTGTCAGTTAGTAAGATGTCTAGGAGGTTGCATCATCCTACACATAATCATAAGATCATACATGTTGATGCAAGCACAATAATGGACTGCAAAGATACATCTGTACACAAGGTATAAATCTATACCAAACACTAGAGATAATTTTGGCTAATACAGAGTTGTATTGCTGATGGATAGGAAATTCAAGGAGTATATTATAAAAAAGGTGAAAGGATATAACTTTAGCATAATCAAAACCTATTTTGGAATTTTTGTCAAAGGGAGAGATTATATCATTATCCACTCATCCATGGAGAGAAATTCCTGAGAATTCAAAGGGAGAGTTAATCATTATCCAAAGGGAGAGATTACATATGAAATATCCATCAAAGGGAGAGAAGTAACATGAGGAAGAGCATACATACTAAAGGAAAGATTGTTGTCAAATGAAAAAGAGATGATCAAGGAGAGGAATAGTCAAGGCAGAGCACATATCAGAAATAGAATCAGAAGCTGATACATCTATCCAGTAAAGGGATTGAAGATTTAAGAAAACACTCTACAAGAAACAAATCTAAGCTATATGAGCTTATTAAGAGCCAGACATTTGTATTGGTTATAGAAAAAAATATATGAGAGAGATTGATGAAATACACTTGATATATTTCATATTGTATTAGAAATAATATAGTGTGATAATGTTGATGACATGTAACTGATTGAATGTTTGAATATTTTAAGTTGATGATCATGAAAGGCATTAAATCAGTTAATGTATTATATTGTCATTAATGTCAACTTGATATAATCTGTATGGTCATTGAAATACTACCAAAGACTTCAAAGAACCGATGAATCAAGGCTATGCTATCAGTAATGCATACAAGTCAAGTATTCACTAAGTGACTGTATACACCGACAGAGTGCACACTAAAAGTCAGAGTAAAATAGCAGAGTCATAGTGTTACCCGATGAGATAATGCACAAGCATTATTGATAAGCATAGTCACGGTGTTACCCAATGAGCTAATGCACAAGCATTACCGACGAGTAGAGTTACAGTGTTTACTGATGAGCAAAGCACAGAGTAACCCAACGGAAAAAAATTTAGTGTTGCCCGACGGAAAAGACAAGGATGAAGATCCTGATGAAAACTAAAGTCACACCAATGGAACAGTCAGTTATCACCGATGACTAACTGAAGTGTTGACCGACAAAATAGAGAGTTTAGAAAATGAAAAAATGCTTGGTTGTCAAGAAGCTAAAGATAGAATTAATGGATACTTATCATTATTTTAATCATCCAGATAAAGCCAGAGATAAGTAAGTGATTTAAAGTTGATTTGTCCAGTTGGCAAGAAGATATCTTTGAGATAAATTAGGAGTTTTCTTTAAATTTTTTGGCAAGAATTGTGGAACACGCCAAGAATCAAGAAAGCCAAGAAAAGGGGAAAACATGTCTATAAAGAGACAAACCTAATTCATTATGAATGAGGAATTAGGTGAGGAGAAAAAGAGAAGAGGAAAGATGATAAAGAAAATCTGAAGGAGAAGAAATTCTTCATTCAGTCCTGATCAACAAGCTGGTGAAAGAGCTAGATTCTGCAGACACCGACGAACAGTGAGATAAGCATCACAGAGAAGAACAGTGTTGAGCAAAGGTATAAGTGATTATATTGATCAGAGAGGTAATGGACTTACAATAGATCTAAAAATCTACAATTAATTTGTATTTATGAATATATCATTAGTGTTTCAGTTTATACATTGAATCATAAAGCCTCTTAACCAAGAAGGAATTAAAAGTCTTTTACAATTGATATACATCCCAAGGAGTATCAAAAAGTTTGATCACAAAAGTATCATTGGATATGCCTGATACCTATTGACAGGCCAAGAGAGTTTGATCAAGGATGGTAGCATTAGATGCCAGATACTAGTTGACAAACTATTTCTAAATCCTCTAACAATGTCACACCTAAAAGCGTGTTTGTAACCTTTAACAGGGTTGGCTCCTAATAGGGCTCACTTCAGAAGATTGAAAATTTGGGGTACCGGTCCCAGTGGTTTTTCCCTTAACAGGGTTTCCATGTTAAAATCCTTGTGTTATGTGTTTATGGTTTATTACTTTACTATTTTACATTTCACATATGCATTTCTGGATTGATCGGTATACTCTGCATATTAACTCTGTTTCAGTAAATAGTTAACTGCTTATCGTTAATCATACAAAAGAGAGATTAAAAAATAAATCTGACAAGTAGAAAATTGATATAAGTATTTCAAGGTATACATCTTGTAGGACAGAAGATAACTTGAGACATAATCTGTGGTTATAAGTTTTAAGGGTTGATTTAAGGATTAATTTTTGAGGTGACTGATTCACCNTCCCCCCCCCCCCCCCCCCCAAGTTATTACTAAAAATTGGTATTAGAGCTTGGGTGCTTAGAAGGAATATTTTAAATACCTAAGCTAAAGATCACAAGATGAACAGACGAGATGTGCCCAAGTTGAACAAAGATAATTTTGCTTCATGGTAGAGCAGAATAAGAATCCACTTATCTAGTATTGGTAATGATGTTACTCAATACTTAGATGATGAATATGTGTTTCCCACATGAGCACCAACGATTGAACAATTAAGAGAGAAGCATGAGCACAATTGCATGATGATAGAGCTTGCTTCCTCACTCTCTAATGCTGAATTTGAAGATGTCAAAACTTGCAAGACTGCAAAGAAGATGTGGGACAAATTGATGCTTGTACATGGTGGTGACAAGAATGTTTTGAGAGCCAAGGCAGAAAGCATTAGAGGAAATTTTGATGATCTCAAGATGAAAGAAGGTGAAAACATCATTCAGTACAACACAAGAATCAAAGAGGTAGTCAATGCTATCTGAGGAGTTGGAGGTGTACTAGAAGAAGATACAGTGGTAAGTAAAATTCTAAGAACCTTACTACCTACTTATGCTATTTGAGTATCTGCCATTCAAGAAATGAGAGCAGTAGAAAATATCAATGTTACTCTAGATAGTTTAATTGGAGGACTGATTTCATTTGAGATGAACAACTTTGATGATAGTGTCTTACCAAACATAGAGTCTACATTCAAAACTTCTATGAGAATAAGTAAATCAAGTCATAAAAACACTATGAGAAAATATAGTGATAGTGAAATTGAAGAAGATGATCTTGATAAAATTGAAGCACTTATGGCTAGAAGAATGCAGAGAGGCAAAGGTAAATGCAAAGGTAAATTACCACTTGTTTGTTTTAATTGTAAAGAGATTGGACACTTTGTTGCAAGATGTACTAATAGAAGAAAAGATGACAGAAGTAATGACAGAACATTTGAAAATAAGTCAGACAGAGGTGGTTACAGAAGCTACCGACAATCAGAAAGAAGAGATACCCAAGACTAAAAGGACAAAGGAAAGAAGGCCAGCTACCTTGAAAAATGCAAAGATGATGATACTGACACCAAATCTGATGAAGACATCGAGATGGTGTTTGTGGCAGTAAAAGATGATTCAGATGATGATGAAGAAAGGTATGTAGAAACTGCACTCATATCTAAAGTCAGTAAAAATTATGTCTGGATCATAGATAGTGGCTTCACTCACCATATGACCGGTGATAAGAAAAAGTTCGAGACTTTTGAATCCTATAAAGGTGGTTCAGTAAGAATGGGTAATGACACACCTTGTCCAGTTGAAGGTAGAGGAACTATAATTTTGAATAACCAGATAAAATTTGAAAATGTTTATTGGGTAAATGGATTGAATTATAATCTATTGAATGTTTCTTAGATGAATAGTTCATGTCACAAAGTAGCATTTGAAAATAAGAAGGCAAAGATATTCAATAAATTAGGAAATCTAATTGGTACCGGTGAGCAGACAAAAGGTAACTTATTCTATCTGAATGATACTAACACCACTTGTTTTATTGCTACAAATGAAGACATATGGTTATGGCACAAAAGGTTGTGTCATGTGAATTTTGACAACATGATAAAGATTAGAAAAAAGAGAAATGTCAGAGGCTTACCGATGATGACCAAGCCTGACAACATCATGTGTAAGAATTGTCAAAAAGGTAAAATGACAAAGTCTTGTTTCAAAAGAAAAACCCATACATTTGATGCAATTCTAGAATTAGTCCATACTGATTTATGTGGACCTATGAGGACAAAGAGTTATTATGGAGATAGATATTTTATTCTCTTTGTTGATGATTACTCTAGAATGATGACAGTTGTGTTTCTAAAAGATAAATCAGAAGCATTTAAGATTTTTAAATGGTATAAGGAAATGGTTGAGAAGCAAAGTGGTAAGGAGTTAAAATGCTTAAGATAAGATAGAGGAGGGGAATTTATTTCAGATGAATTCACTAACTTTTGTAATGAGCATGGAACCAAAAGACAGGTCTCTGTACCGAGAACACTACAGCAAAATGGAATTTCTCAAAGAAGGAATAGATCCATAGTTGATTGTACAAGGACACTAATGATAGAGAAAGGCATCACCTAAATATTCTAGAGAGAAGCTATCAGTACTGTTGTTTATACATTGAACAAAGTACAATTGAAGAAAGACACCTTATGAGCTATGGTATGGATACACACCAAATATAAGTTATTTCAAAAATTTTGGCAGTCAGTGTTATATCTTAAAAGATGATAGAAATGGAAAAATTGACTCTAAGAGTGATGAAGGAATCTTTCTAGGGTATTCTACCAAGAGCAAGGCTTATAAATGTCTAAACAAATCCTCTAACAAAATTGTTGAAAGTGAAAATGTAAAGATAGATGAATTTGCAAAGAAGAATGAAAAGGAAAGCACTAAAGAACCAAAGGACTACAATAGGTTTACTTACAATGAGGAACATGAAACTATACCAAACCAACAATGTAGAGCTCCTGAGTAATAGATCATTGCACTCGAGCATCAGGCTGCAAATACCGATGATCAGAATATTGCTCAAGATGATGCACAAAGTGATGGAGAACATAATGAAGAACAAAATGATGATCAAGATGATAGACAAAGAGTTGAACCTGTACTTGTAAGATATGTCAGAAGGAACCATCCATAGAACTAGATCATAGGAGATAAAAAGGCTAGTATGAGAACCAGAAGTAAGTCTCTAAATACAAGATGTCTTATTTGTGATTATGAGCCCAAATCTGTCAATGTTGCACTAGATAATAATGAATGGTTAAGTTCTATGAATGAAGAGATTGAGCAGATAGAGAAAAAAAAGACATGGACACTTGTACCGAGACCAGATGACAAGAATGTCATTGGTACAAAATGGATATTTAGGAATAAGCTGAATGAGAATGGAGAATTCACAAGAAATAAGCAAGACTAGTATGCAAAGGGTATGCACAAGAAGAAGGAATTGACTATGGAGAGACCTTTGCATGCATTGCTAGGGTAGAAGGAGTAAGAATATTACTTTCTTATGTTGCATGTAAAGGATTCAAGGTATATCAAATGGATGTCAAGTCTACATTCCTAAATGGAATACTTGAAGAAGAGGTATACATTGAACAACCAGAAGGGTTTGTTGATCCAAACAAGAGGGACATGGTATGTAGACTACACAAAGCCCTGTATGGATTGAAACAAGCACCCTAAGCTGGTATGCAAGACATCATTCCTATCTTATAAGTATTGAATTTGTAAGGACTAGTGAAAACAATAATCTTTATTTGAAGGAAGATACTGATGCTAACATTTTGATTGTTGAGGTATTTGTTGATGACATCATATTTGGAGGCAATGATATGCTATGTAAATCATTTGCAAATGAAATGAGAAAAGAGTTTGAGATGTCTATGTTTGGAGAGATCAAGTTCTTTCTTGGTTTGCAGATCATGCAACAAGATGAAGGTATTTTCATTACACAATCCAAGTACATCAAAGAAGTAATGAAAATATTCAACATGGAGGAGTCCAAACCAGTTGGAACATCGATGGCAACTAGATGTAAGCTGACAAAGGAAGACAAATCATTAGAGGTAAATCAGACTTTGTATAGATCAATGATTGAAAAACTCATGTATGTTGTGCACACTAGACCAGATATTGCACATGCAGTAGGAATAGTTGCTATATTTTTTGCTAATACCAGGGAATAACATATGAATGCTATGAAAAGGATCCTAAGATATCTAAAGAATACCATGGAATATGGCTTATGGTACAAAAGAGAAGGCAAATTTTAACTTAATGTTTTTACCGACGCTGATTGGGCTAGAAATATTGATGATCGGAAGAGCACAACTGGAGGAGAATTCTTTATGGGTGATAGACTTGTCAAATGGATCAGCAAGAAGAAAGGATGCATCTCTCAATCTACTGTAGAGGCAGAGTTTGTTGTTGTTGATACAAACTGCTCAAATATTGCATGGATCAAACAGTTACTGGAAGGTATGCATATGAAAATTTTAGAACCAGTAATTATCTATTGTGATAATACAAGTGCAATATACATTTCCAAGAATCCAGTCATGCATGCTAAAACAAAGCATATTTCCATCAAGTATCATTATTTGAGAGAACAAGTTCAGGCAAAGGAAGTGATACTTGAGTATGTGCAATCAAAGGAACAATTGACCGATATGTTCACCAAGCCACTTCCTAAGGATGCATTTGAATACTTGAGAAAGAGACTAGGGGTCAGACCCTCGTCTACTGGTCAGTAAGCTGACTAGAAGGCTACATCAACCTGCATATTATCATAATATCATTCATGTTGATGCAAGCAGAGAGATGGACTTCAATGATACATCTATACACAACAAGGTATTTATCTACTTTGAGTACCAGAGTTATGACCAATGGATTGGGATTTTCAAGGAATATATTATGGCTAGAAAGGATCCATTTGACATTGCTGTCAAATACTTGTTTTACAAAATCTGTGTTTGCAAAGATGTTTGTTTGGCATTGCTATCAAAGGGAGAGAGTTAATCCATTAGCATCTTAGGAAGAGATCATATCCATCAAAGTATCCAAAGGGAGAATTTAATAATAAAGGGAGAGTAAACCAAAAAAAGAGAATTGTTGACAAGAGACATCACAAGAAAGGAGAATAGTCAAAGGAAGAGAGTTTGACACATAAGAATAACTCATCACACTAGAGAAAGAAATATTCTACATCTATCCAGTGAAGGGATTGAAGACATATAAAAAAGATGCAAGAATCAAATCTAAGCTATTTGAGCTTACCGATAGCCAGACATTTGTAATAGTTACATTAGGAAAGCTTGATGAAACTTTATATTTCATATTGTATTAGTAATAGTATAGTGTGATAATGTAGTATGTTTCCATCAATGCCAAAGAGAGAGATTGATGACATATAACTAATTGAATGTTTGAATATGTTAAGTTGATGATCATGCAAGGTGTTAAATCAGTTAATGTATTGTATTTTCATTGATGTCAACTTGATATAATCTGTATGGTCATTGAAATATGGCCAAAGACTTTAAAGAACTGATGAATCAAGGCTATGCTATCAATAATGCATACAGGTCAACTATTCACTAAGTGACTATATACACCGACGGAGTGCACACCGATGGTCAAAGTAAAATAGCAAGTCATAATGTTACCTAATGAGCTAATGCACAAGCATTACCAACAAGCAGAGTCACAGTGTTACCCAGTGAGCTAATGCACAAGCATTACCGATGAGAAAATTTATAGTGTTGACCGACAAGAAAAGCACAGAGTAACCCGAAGAAAATAATTTCAGTGTTTCCTGATGGAAAAGACAAGGACGGAGATCCCAATGACAATTGAAGTCACACCGATGGAACAGTCAGTTATCACCGATGACTAACTGAAGTGTTGAATGACATAACAGAGAGTTCAGAAAATGACAAAATGCTTAGCTATCAAGAAGCTAAAGATAGAATTAATGGATACTTATCATTGTTTTAATCATCCAGATAAAGCCAGAGATAAGTAAGTGATTTAAAGCTGATTTTTACAGTTGGCAAGAAGATCTCTTTGAGATAAATCAGGATTTTTCTTTAAATCTTTTGGTGAGAATTGTGGAACATGCCAAGAATCAAGAAAGCAAAGAAAAGGGGAAATCATTTCTATAAAGAGACAAACCCAATTCATTACGAATGGTAAATTAGGTGAGGAGAAAAAGAGAAGAGGAAAGATGCTAAAGAAAATCTAAAGGAGAAGAAAATATTCATTCATTCCTAATTAACAAGTTGAGGAAAGAGCTAGATTTCGCAGACATCAACAAATAGTGAGACAAGCATCATAGATCAGAACAGTGTGGAGCAAAGGTATAAGTGATTATATTGATCAGAGAGGTAATGGACTTATAATAGATTTGAAAATCTGCAATTAAGTTGTATGTATGAATAGATCATTAGTGTTTCTTTTAACCATTGAAGCATAAAGCCTCTTAACCAAGAAGGACTTAAAATTATTTTACAATTGAGATACATCCCAAGGAGTATCAAAAATTTTGATCACAAAAGTAGCATTGGATATACTTGATACCTATTGATAGGCCAAGAGAGTTTGATCAAGGATGGTAGCATTAGATGTCAGATACTAGTTGACAAACTATTTCTAAATCATCTAACAAGGTCACACCTAACAGTGTGTTTTTAACCTTTAACAGGCTTGGCTCCTAATAGGGCTCACTTTAGAAGAGTGAAAGTTTGGGGTACCAGTCCCAGTGGTTTTTCCCTTAACAGGGTTTCCACGTTAAAATCCTTGTGTTATGTGTTTATGGTTTATTACTTTACTATTTTACATTTCACATATGCATTTCTAGATTGATCAGTATACTCTGCATATTTACTTTGTTTCGGTAAATAGTTAACTGCTTATCGGTAATCATACAGAAGAGAGATTAACAAAGCAATCCGAGAAGTAGAAAATTGATACAAGTATTTCAAGGCATACATCTTATAGGACAGAAGATAACTTGAGACATAATCTGTGGTTATAAGTTTTAAGGGTTGATTTAAGGATTAATTTTTGAGGCCACTGATTCACACCCCCCCCCCCTTAGTTATTACTAACAAATTTAGTGTGTTTCCATCAATGCCAAAGGGAGAGATTGATGACATATAACTGATTGAATGTTTGAAGATGTTAAGTTGGTCACCAAAATGTAGAAAGATAATGCAAGACATTAAATCAATTAATGGAAAGTATTCTCATTGGTGTCAACTCGATATAATCTGATTGGTTATATTCAAAGTGTCAAAGACTTAAGAGAATCAGAGAGATAAATATTATTCTTTCAGTAATGCATAAAAGATCAGCATTCACTAAGTGAGAACAAACATCGATGGGCAGTGTACCCCGATAGAAAAAGAAACCTAAAATTAAAGTCATAGTAATGCCCAAGAAAGAAACCCAACAAGCATTACCGACAAGCAGAACTTCACAGTGATGCCCGACAGACAGACAACCCTGACGGATAGACAACCCCGACGGAGATTCCCGAGAACTGAAGTGTTGACCGAATCTATCAAAGAGTTAAACATCAAAAAGAACTAAAGTTTGGGAATGACATAATACTTAGTTGGAAAGAGATAAAGATAGTTGTTAACATTGTTTTCATAAAAAATTTAAATCCAGAGATAAGTGAAATATTTAAAGTTGTTTTATTCTAGTTGTCAAGGAGAAATCTATGGGATAAAATAAAGAACTTAGAAATGGTGATATCATGTCTAGAAAGAGACAATCTAATTCATTATGAATTAGGGGAGTGAATAGAGAAGTAGGATGCTAGAGAGAAACTCATGAAGAAAAACTTCATACAGTCTTGATCAATCAAGCTGAGGAAAGAGCTAAAAATTTCAGCTAACTCTGAGAAATAGATAAGTGCAACATCACCGAGCAGAAAGAATTGGAGAAAAGATATTGAAAAGACACATTGATCAGAAAGGTATTATGAGCCTACAATAGATCTAAAAAATTTCAAAGTATAGTTGTATGTGTGAATAGGTCATTTACTGTTTCAGTTCAACCATTGATTCAGAAAGTCTCTTAACCAAGCAAGACTTAACAATCCTTTCTATATTGAGATACATCCCAAGGAGTATCAAAAATTTTGATCATGAAGATAGTATGAGATGCCAGATACCATTTGAAAAACTAGGGTTTGGTCATAGAAGGTAGCATAGAGATTCCCAATATCAAGTGACAAACTATTCTATTTAAATCCTCTAACAAGGCCACACCTAATAGTGTGTTTGTAACCTTTCATAGGGTTGGCTCTTCACCGAGCTCACTTCAGAAGAGTAAAAATTTTGGGTTACCGGTCCCAAGTAGTTTTTCCCTTAACATGGTTTCCATGTTAAAAATCCATGTGTCAATTTGTTTATGAGTCATTACTTTAATGTTTTGCATTACACATAATTAATTCTGTATTGATCGGTATACACTAAGTAATTTACTATTTTCGGTAAATGAAAGACTACTAATCGATAAACAGTAAGAATAAGGTTTAATAGTGAACTCTGAGCAGTAGTTATTTGTTAAGATTGTTTGAAGGCATTCATCTTATAGGACTGAAGATAACTAGAGGCTTAATATTGTGGTACTAAGTTTTTTGGTTGATTTATTGAAATATTTTTGAGGCCACTGATTCACCCCCCCCCCGCCCTCTCAGTTATTCTAACAAATGATATCATATTTGGGGGTAATGATATGTTATGCAAATATTTTTCTAATGAAATGAGAAAAGAGTTTGAGATGTCAATGTTTGGAGAGATCAAATTCTTTCTTGGTCTACATATTCTTCAACAGGATGCAGGCATCTATATCACACAATCCAAATACATCAAGGAAGTGTTGAAGATATTCAAGATGGAAGATTCCAAGCCATTTGGAACACCTATTGCAATCAGATGTAAGCTGACAAAGGAAGACAATTCAACAAAGGTAAATCATACCCTATATAGATCTATGATTGGAAAACTCATGTATGTTTTTCATACTAGACCAGATATAGCACATGCAGTTGGAATAGTTGAAAGATTCTCTACTAATCCCAAAGAATCACACATGATTGTTGTCAAAATAATTATGAGATATCTAAAGAATACCAAGGACTATGGCTTATGGTATAAAAGAGAAGGAAAATTTGAGCTTCAAGTCTATACAGATGTTGATTGGGCTGGAAACATAGATGACAGAAAGAGCACAACTAGAGGAGCATTCTTCATGGGTGACAGACTTGCCACATGGATAAGTAAGAAGCAAGGATGCATCTCACAATCTACTACAGAAGCAGAATATGTGGCTGCTGCTGCAAATTGCTCTAACATTGCATGGATCAAACAATTACTGGAAGGTATTGTTGGCCAAATTTCCCCATCCTTGCAATTTGGCCTCTTCTGTGTTTTCCCACCCAAAATGGCTCAGCCCTTTTCAAATCTTGCCTTATGTCAATTGCGTTTTAACTTTTTGCTCAGGTTTTAAGTTGCGTGACTGCGCAACAAGCTGCCAATCGCGGTCATCCTCAGTCGCCACCTATTCTTACATCAGTCCATTTTCTCCCTGACTGAGCGACGAGTCAAAAGTTAATCAATCGCGCAATCGCGATCAATTTAGGTCAGTTCGTTCTTGCCTTGCGACTGAGTGGGTCAAGTTTTTCATGCCTCGTCGCGCAGTCATGATGTCTATGTCATTTCAGGTCCCTAGCTTGCGAGTGAGCGATGAGCTTAACGGGCGATGTGGTCGCGCACTCACTGATCGAAAAGAAGAAAGGAAAAGCAGTCCGACTGCGCGACGAGCAAGAATAGGGCATCATCACGTAGTCACCGAGCAGAAGACCGGAAAAGATCGTTGAGCACGAGTGCGCGACGAGTAAAATAGGGACTTGGTCACTCACTCGCTGAGCAAAGGACACAAATCAAAAATAGCTCATGAGTGCGCGACGAGCTGAAGCAGTGGCTCACCGCCCAGTCGCCAAGCAAAGGGCGAGCAGAGGAAATAGGGCGCGAGTGCGCGATGGAATGAAAGGTAGCTCATCGCGCAGTCGCTGGGCAATGCACACAAATGGAAAATGATTTGCAGGTGAGCGACGAGTTGGGGAAAGAAATGGTCGCTCAGTCGCCGAGCCATAAAGCTAAAGAGAGTGCTGCTCGCGAGTGCGCGACCGAAAGGAAAAAGAGCTCGTCGCGTACTCTCCAGTGAATAAAGATAAATCAAGAGGTGCTCGCGACTGAGCGACTAGCAAGAGTAAAGGGCTCGTCGCGCACTCACTGTTAAAATGAATGACAGAGTAAGGTCTGGGCGACTGTGCGACCGAAGGAAATAAAAGGCTCGTCGCCCAGTCGCTGAGCGAAAGATAAAAGGAAAGTATGGCTCACGACTGAGCGATTGATGAAAGGATTGCCTCGTCGCCTACTCGCCCAGAAAGTGCAACAAAGAGAAAACTTCTCGCGACTGCGCGATCACATAAAAGGCAATGCAGAAGAGCTCGTCGCACACTCGCGCATAAAATAGAAACAGGCTTTCAGAGGCTGCGAGTGGGCGACAAAGGCAGAGATGATTTGTTCATTTTACAGGGATTTCCAAGGGAGGATCAGATTGTCTTAAGGACAGAGAGTTGAGATTTTTTCTCATCTCTGAGAATCAGATATTTCATAGATAAAGGATCAGAGGTTGTAGTCACTCGAATGTGCAGAGCAGTTATTGTTTTCAAAGACTTTTGTGACTCTTCCAGAGTGACATGGCTACTTCTGCATAAAAGCATTTATGTTGATATTTTGTGAGATGACTTTCAGGGGCTAAGCGGTGGAAAAATAGGAAAATATCTGATCGGGAAGTTATTGCAGAAGGTTGCAGTTGGCTTCAAAATTGTATAAGTATGAGTCATGGCTCATCTTGTAAAGGTTTGGAAAGTATTATGATATTTGTAGTATTTTGCTCTTGTGTCTAATTTCTTTTCATCCATCTGCTTCTTTTCTGATTCTATGACAGCTTGCTGTTATTGTAATTTCCTTGTGCCTCATTCTGTGTAATTCATGTTTATCCTCTTTTGCAATCAATAACTGAGTAGATGTTTTACCCCTTATTGATCAAGCTGATTCTGGTTCATTGTGTGTTGTGTCTATTTCGCTTGGATTACTGTATTGAGAAGTTTTCTCTTCCCTTGTAGTAATTTTAGTCTCTGACCTTCACATGTTTGCTGAAAATCATGTGGTAGAAGTTGTGTTAGTTGAGTTACATGGATGTGTAGTGCAGTTTCAAGGTAGAAGAAAGTAGGCCCTATTTTGGTGTATCACCCTTTCCTTTCAAGTAATTTGGTTTTCTGCATCTCCTTCTCCCTTTTCCTTGCAAGAGATAGTTTTAGGTGCATCCTGATAGTAGAGGAAGCCGG
>MU223247.1:703819-716690 GCA_018584345.1 Thuja plicata
AATATTGGTGCTTCTCTTCCTGCTTTCTGTTTGAATAAGTGCCCGTGCACAGGCAACTCTGGTTGCAGAAGTTTTGACTTGTTTTGCAGAGAGGGTTTCAGACTTTCTCCATGCCCAATGGATTTCTCAGGCATCTGGTCTAATGTCTAGCAGGCTGACATCCCACAAAGGTCACCAAAAATGTTGGCCAAATTTCCCCATCCTTGCAATTTGGCCTCTTCTGTGTTTTCCCGCCCAAAATGGCTCAGCCCTTTTCAAATCTTGCCTTATGTCAATCGCGTTTTAACTTTTTGCTCAGGTTTTAAGTTGCGCGACTGCACGACGAGCTGCCAATCGCGGTCGTCACTCAGTCGCCACCTATTCTTACATCAGTCCATTTTCTCCCCGACTGAGCGACGAGTCAAAATTTAATCAATCGCGCAATCGCGATCAATTTAGGTCAGTTCGTTCTTGCCTTGCGACTGAGCGGGTCAAGTTTTTCATGCCTCATCGCGTAGTCACGATGTCTATGTCATGTCAGGTCCCTAGCTCATGAGTGAGCGACGAGCTTAACGAGAGATGTGGTCGCACACTCGCTGATCGAAAAGAAGAAAGGAAAAACAGTCCGACTGCGCGATGAGCAAGAATAGGGCCTCATCGTGCAGTCGCCGAGCAGAAGACCAGAAAAGATCATTGAGCACGAGTGCGCAACGAGTAAAATAGGGACTTGGTCGCTCACTCGCTGAGCAAAGGACACAAATCAAAAATAGCTCACGAGTGCGCGATGAGCTGAAGCAGTGGCTCATCGCCCAGTCGCCAAGCAAAGGGCGAGCAGAGGAAACAGGGCGCGAGTGCACGATGGAATGAAAGGTAGCTCATCGCGCAGTCGCTGGGCAATGCACACAAATGGAAAATGATTTGCGGGTGAGCGATGAGTTGGGGAAAGAAATGGTCGCTCAGTCGCCGAGCCATAAAGCTAAAGAGAGTGCTGCTCGCGAGTGCGCGATTGAAAGGAAAAAGAGCTTGTCGCGTACTCGCCAGTGAATAAAGATAAATCAAGAGGTGCTCGCGACTGAGCGACTAGCAAGAGTAAAGGGCTCGTCGTGCACTCACTGTTAAAATGAATGATAGAGTAAGGTCTGGGCGACTATGTGAATGAAGGAAATAAAAGGCTCGTCGCCCAGTCGCTGAGCAAAAGATAAAAGAAAAGTATGGCTCACGACTGAGCGATTGATGAAAGGATTGCCTCGTTGCCTACTCGCCCAGAAAGTGCAACAAAGAGAAAACTGCTCGCGACTGCGCAATCACATAAAAGGTAATGCAGAAGAGCTCGTCGCGCACTCGCACATAAAACAAAAATAGGATTTCAGAGGCTGCGAGTGAGCGACAAAGGCAGAGATGATTTGTTCATTTTACAGGGATTTCCAGGGGAGGATCAGATTGTCTTAAGGACAGAGAGTTGAGATTTTTTCTCATCTCTGAGAATTAGATATTTCATAGATAAAGGATCAGAGGTCATAGTCACTCGAATGTGCAGAGCAGTTATTGTTTTCAAAGACTTTTGTGACTCTTCCAGAGTGACATGGCTGCTTCTGCATAAAAGCATTTATGTTGATATTTTGTGAGATGACTTTCAGGGGCTAAGCGGTGGCAAAATAGGAAAATATCTGATCGGGAAGTTATTGCAGAAGGTTGCATTTGGCTTCAAAATTGTATAAGTATGAGTCGCGGCTCATCTTGTAAAGGGTTGGAAAGTAGTCTGATATTTGTAGTATTTTGCTCCTGTGTCTAATTTATTTTCATCCATCTGCTTCTTTTCTGATTCTATGACAGCTTGTTGTTATTGTAATTTCCTTGTGCCTCATTCTGTGTAATTCATGTTTATCCTCTTTTGTAATCAATAACTGAGTAGATGTTTTACCCCTTATTGATCAAGCTGATTCTGGTTCATTGTGTTTTGTGTCTATTTCGCTTGGATTACTGTATTGAGAAGTTTTCTCTTCCCTTGTAATTTTAGTCTCTGACCTTCACATGTTTGCTGAAAATCATGTGGTAGAATTTGTGTTAGTTGAGTTACATGGATGTGTAGTGCAGTTTCAAGGCAGAAGAAAGTAGGCCCTATTTTGGTGTATCACCCTTTCCTTTCAAGTAATTTGGTTTTCTGCATCTCCTTCTCCCTTTTCCTTGCAAGAGATAGTTTTAGGTGCATCCTGATAGTAGAGGAAGCTGGCCTTCTCCGGAGATTCAACCTCATAGTTCAAGTCCCACAGCTTGGAGGTTGATTCCATGTTTCACTAGGTTGCTGTTAGAGAAGCTTTCAGCAAGGGTGCAAACCTATGTGACAACAGGTATGAATATGAAAATTCATGAACCTATGATTATCTATTGTGATAATACCAATGCAATAAACATATCAAAGAATCTTTTCATGCATGATAAGACTAAGCATATTGCAATGATGTATCATTACTTAAGAGAAAAAGTGCAAGAGAAAGAGGTGATACTAGAATATTTTCAATCCAAGGAACAATTAGCTGACATATTCACAAATTCATTGCCTAAAGATACATTTTAGTACTTGAGAAAGAGACTAGGGGTCGAACCCTTGTCTATTAGTCACTAAGCTGACAAGGAGGCTGCATTAGCCTATAAATAACTAGAATATCATTCATGTTGATGCAAGAAAAGATATGGACAGCAAAGATACATCAATACACATAAAGGTACATATCTACACTCAACACCAGAGTCATTGTATTTCTGATAGATAGGGAAATTCAAGGAGTATATTAAAAGGGAGGGAAGGATAAATTTTGGCATTGTTGTCAAAGGGAGAGATTATATCCATATGAAATATCCATCATAATCATCCAAAGGAAGAGAAGTTATCCTAAGGGAGAGATGACTTAAGTGAGAGAGTATATCTATTGTTGTCAAAGGAAAAAGAGATGATCAAGGAGAGGAACAATCAAAGGGAGAGACAACATCAAAGAAGAGATTCTACACCAAAGGGAGAGAAAAAATAAGAAGCTGCTACATCTATCCAGTGAAGGGAATAAAGATTGAAGAAATTACTCTGCAAGAAACAAATCTAAGCTAAAAGAGCTTACCAAGAGCCAAATATTTGTATTGGTTATAGAACAATAAGATTGGTATATTGATGAACTACAACTAATATATTTCATATTGTATTAGTAATAATGTAGTGTGTTGCCATCAATGCCAAAGGAAGAGATTGATGAACTATAACTGATTGAATGTTTGAAGATGTTAAGTTGATCACTGAGCTATAGAAAGTTAATGCAAGACATTAAATTAGTTAATGCATTGTATTGTCATTGATGTCAACTTGATATAATCTGATTGGTTATATACATAGTGTCAAAGATTTCAAAGAAACAGAGAGATAAAGGTTATGCTATCAGTAATGCATAAAAGTTCAGTATGCACTAAGTGACAACAAACATCGACAGACAGTGCACCCCGACAGATAGAGAACCCTGAGAGAAGAGTCACAGTGATACCCAAGAAAGAAACCCGAGAAAGCATTACCGATGAGAAGAACCACAGTGTTACCCGACATACAGACAACCTTGATGGACAAACAACCCCAACAAACAGATATGCCTGAGGACAAATGAAGTCTAGACCGAGCTAACAAGGAGTTAAACACCAAAAATAACTGAAGTTCAGAAATGACAAAAGACTTAGCTCGCAAGAGCTAAATATGGAGTTAAGTAGTTGTTCACATTGTTTTCATCAAAAATTTAAAATCCAGAGATAAGCTAGAGTTTTAAAGTTGTTTTATTCTAGTTTTCAAGGAGAAATCTACAGGATAAAACTGAAGTAAGCTTTAAAGAAAGAATGGCAACAATTGCGGATCATGCCAAGAACAAGAAAGACAAAGACCTAGAAATAGTGAAATCATGTCTATAAGAGAGACAAGCTAATTCATTATGAATTAGGGGAGTGAATAGACAAGAGGATGTTGAAGAGAATTTTGGTGAAGAAAGTCTTCATACAGACCTGACCATACAAGCTAAAGAATAGAGCTAAAGTTTTCTATGGACACCGAGCAACAGAGAAGCACAACATCACCAAGTAGAAAGAAGTGGAGCAAAGGTATTAAAGGGAAACATTGATTAGAAGGGTATTATGAGCTTACAATAGATCTGAACATCTACAATTCTAAGTTATATTTATGAACAAATCATATACTATTTCATTTTAACCATTAGATCAGAAAGTCTCTTAACTGAGCAGGATTTAACCATCCTATATATACTTAGATACATCCGAAGGAGTATCAAAATTTTCATCATGAAGATAGCATAGTGAATTCTAGATATCAATTGATAAACTATTAGTGATAAATTGTCTAACAATGTCGCACTTAATAGTGTGTTTGTAACCTTTAACAGGGTTGGCTCTTCATCGAGCTCACTTCAGAAGAGTGAAAATTTTGGGTTACCGGTCCCAAGTGTTTTTTCCCTTAACAGGGTTTCCACGTTAAAAATCCATGTGTCAAATGTGTTTATGATTCATTGCTTTGATGTTTTTCTTTACACATTACTAAAATAGGATTGATTGGTAAACACTAAGTTATTTACTGTTTTTCGGTAAATGCTAGACTACTATTCAGTAAAGCTTAAGAATAAGGTTTAAATAGTGAACTTTGAGCAGTAGTTATTTGAGAAGATAATTTAAAGGCATACATATTGTAGGAATAAAGATAACTAGAGGTTCATATTTGAGATATAAAGTTTTGTGTTTGATATTGGATTAATTTTTGAGGTCACTGATTCACCCCCCCCCCCTCTCATTTATTCTAACAACACATGTATATAACCAAATGTTGTACTAAATTTGCAGGGGTTAGTTGCTGCTTCACAGTTAGAGGATGCTCATGACACTCGGGCATAGCACATTACCTCTAGTGTGTGCTCGAAGCATCTTCATACGAGAGATTCAGCAGATGTGACACCTACTAGTGGTCAGGTAAGTTTTAAATATATGTAATTTTAAACATGAATTTATAATATTTCAAGTATTTTACATTATTAAATATATACATGCATTTATATTCATGGGGATAAGTTGTTTCTTCACAGCCAGAGGATTCTCATGGCAATTGGTCAGAGGGTCGCTCTGTTCGCATGCACCTAGATGACTCCCTAGTTTAGGATATGTTGCATAGATCTTTGATTTGAGACTCGTTATATATTTCATTATTATATGTTTCATATTTTCACTTTATGATTCAAGACATATATTTATATGCAATCCAGACCTCTAGACATAGATGATTTATGATTTGACTATTATATAGATTTATAGATCTAGTTTCATTTGATTATATGGTTTCAATTGATTAGATGGTTTCATTTGATTAGATGAAATTATTTGATTAGATTAGATGATATGATTTGATTAGATTATTTTATTTGATTAGATGATATGATTTGATTAGATGGTTTCATTTGATTAGATGATATGATTTGATTAGATGGTTTCATTTGATTAGATGATATGATTTGATTACATGGTTTCATTTGATTAGATGATGTGATTTGATTAGATGGTTTCATTTGATTAGATGATATGATTTGATTAACAATTTAAATATTCTAACTCATAAGTACAGACAATCAAAGCATATATAAGTAATCTAAAATATATATCATAAAAAATAACAAGTTAATACATGTAACTAACTACTTTCATTATATTTTAGTGTTCAAACTTATTTATTAAGGGGATCTTTAACTAATATGCAATCTATCAAAATCATTAAACAATCAAAGCATACATATAAAACCATACATGTATACAAGCATATATATATAAGCATACATAAGTAATCTAACTAATGTCATTAGTAATCTAACAAATGTCTTAAGGGGGGGTCTTAAGAGGATCTAATTAATATCATAAAAAATAGCAAGTTAATATGTAACTAATGGAGTATAAGTTAATCGACTTATATATTTCAAACTTACATAAAAACATATATATATATATTAAAATCATTAACAATAACTATTCTAACTCATTCTAGAACTAACATGTCATAAGCAATCTAACTAATTTCATCATGTTTTAGTTTTCAAACTAATGTCTTAAGGGGATCTTTAACTAATATGCAATCTATAAAAACCATATGTATACAAGCATATATATAAAAGCATACACAAAATTCTATATACTAAAACCATTGAACCATCAAATAGGTCCATCGTATATCAACAAATTATAGTCCATCATTGGTTTAAATATATCAACAAAGTATAGTCCATTTAATCTAGAGATATCAAGTAGGTCCTAACACATGAAATAGGTATACATATTATACTTTTTAGACCAACTCAAGTGGTTCTGACCTTTCATGGAGAACATGTAATATTCTCTCATGATCCTCACTATCTAGACTCCACTTACAATGTCCACGTTGAGATTTAACTGTATGGAGACAAATGGAGGTGGCAACTACTAGGTGACTATATTGAAACACCTTATTGTCTGGTTGGTAATCAAAAAAGTGAATACCATGTTGAATTACTTTGATTTGCTTGAAATATGTTCCCTCTAAAACAACTAAACCTGCAAATCACAAATTTTAACAATATAAATTTAAACAAACTAAATTTACAAATTGAGTTTAATAGATTGATGTAAAACATATACAAACCTACGGGGAACAACATTCCATCACTTTCTTCAAGTTCAAGTAACTTCATCCTCTTTGTAGTACACCTCAATAAATAATAACCAACTCCTACATTTCCACGCTCAGCAATCGCTGCAAAGACATCTCCTGCACTATATATATATATATATATATATATATATATATATATATATATATACACATGTGAGATCTTAAAATTTACTTCGTTCAATCTATAGATCTATCTATCTATCTATACATGCAGCTCAATGGGCCATATAATGTGAAATATATACTTACCAATTTTGACCAATCCCGAGATATGATCATAATCAGTAGAAATAAAAGGAACATCATCAAAGTTACAATCTTTATCTCTATCAAATGTAGCAATAACAGCTAGTGGCACTAGATTCCATGCACATACATATCCACGGTCTTGATTGATGCATTCCTCATAATTGTCAACAATGTAGTGACAACAAAAGCATGAGTAGTCCCTAGTGTTCAATGTCCAATTGTGATAATTTGTACTCATAACTAAATGCAAAGATCACATATTTTCTATCCTCTTGAAACCATGCATAATTTTTCTATCCACACCTGACCAAATGCATATATAATACATTCTATAAATATAATTTGAATAAAGAATACATAAAAAAAATTAAACACTTGAATAAATATATATATCGTGCACACATGAATAATTTAAAAATGTGTGCATACCTTTTATCTCCCAAAATTTTCTATGTGGTGCTTCTTGAGTCATTCTTGATGACGTGTCATTCTCATTTGGTGTGAAATGTGTCTTGCACCATTCAAAAATATCATGTGCATTTTTTATATGAACTCCCTTATAATTCATTTGATACTTTCGTAGAGCACGTTTGATGCAAGCTTTAGCACCATCATGTTCACCTTTTCCATGTCCACTCTCAAAGAAACTCCAGACATGTGGTATGTTTTCATTACGATGATATCTACATAGTACATAAAATGGTCTGGATAATTTGAATTATGCAGTACATCCATCTGACCAAACATAATGTTTATCAAATTTTATACCTCTTTCTTTCAAATTTGCAAAAAAAATCTTGAAGCAGTATTATACATAATGAATGTCATGTTCTCTATCATCACTTATATAAAAATTATATTCCTTCTTGATGACCCATGCTTCAAATGTGCTCTCAATACCATCCAAATCTAATTGTGCGTGTCGATAACACACATGTACCATAATAGTAATTTTCTCTAAAAAATAGTATTCCAATTAAATTGCCTTTTGATGAATAAAGGAATAGTTTTCTGCGAAATCAATAGCTGATGCAATAGTTCCAAGTGGGAAATTATCTCTTAGTGTTTGGAATTGTTGTGCTTGCCACTTTGTAAAAAAAGCACGATGAATGTAGGGTTGAATCAATTTTTTAAATTTGTTCATAAATATTCCAACATTTATCTCCTCTTCAACATATTCTAAAATTTTGGATTCTTTCCCAAATTTTATTTCATTCTTTACATATTTGTAACTCTTGCAATTTACCATCTTTGTTACATCAATGTTTTCATTTTTCAAAGGAAAAAGAGTCAAATCAGCACATGTTTGACATATTCCTTTTATACAATTTATTTGTCTAGCTGCATCATCTCTTTTGTCACATAAAATGGATGAGATGAACTCACTTCATCTACTAGGAGGAGAATTTTCAAAACCATAAGTGTCTTCTACAAACTTTCAAAAAACCTGATAGTGGATCAAATTCAATATGATAATGAAAACAAGTTTCAAACACTTTCTTTGTCCTTATATAATATGGCTTCAATCTTTCAAACAATATTTGCCCAATCTTTATATTATGATTTGAACTACAAAATGACACATACATTTCATGTTGTGTTGTGTCCAACCAATGTTTCGTATGATATTCATATTGATTAGCTAAAATTCTATGTTTGATAACATCTCTACTATTTGAGGAAGGACGTGTATTATCATTCCAAAACAATGTGAACAAATTCTTGATTCCTCGATAAATCCTATCAGAATGAGGAGATCTACAAATGATTTCCCAATTGCCTTCCAAGGTGCTATCATCCAAAATAATTCTCCTATTAACATATCATGATAATGTTTTCCTACTAAAACCAATCCGAGATGATACTGAAGATATTTGTCTTTTTTGGATCATAGTGTTACCTACAATGGATGTCAACATAACTTTTCTTGTAATGGTCTTATCTTTAGTTAGAGATGGCTTCCCTACCTGGTTCAAACCTTTCCTAAGATTTTCAATCATATCAATTTGCATGTAATCAAATTTTCTCTTCTTTGATGTTGTGTCTATACCCAATAATTTTAATACCCCTTCCAACTTTTTGTTTATAATTACAACTGAAATAAATTGAACTTGTTCAAGTGTTTCAAAATTATCAAATGTAGCCAATATTTCTCTTGCTCTCCTCTTCATTAAACTCTTCTTAGCAAGACTTAAGGGTTGAACATTAGCAAGTGATCTCAAATTATCCACATCCATTATAAGTAAATGAGCTAAGTTTGTATAATTAATATTTCTCTTTACAGTTTGAGCTAAATTTATAAGTTCATCCATACCAGTAGGAGCACGTGATCCTGACCCTTCTCCAACATCAATTTATTGAGCTTCTGTAGGGAGTGATCCTGACCCTTCTCCAATGTGTAATTCTTTGACTTGACTTGACCCTCCTACTTCAGCTTGTCCTTCACCTTCTTTAGTTTTATGATAATATGCCAATGCACCTTCACGATTTCTTTGTTCGATGCCAGGTGACCTTTTTTTAGAAGATTTACTTTCTATTACCTTCTTGTTCCCCATTTCTTCTCTGCAAAAAACATCTTCCAAAAGATCAACAATAAAAATTCTCTTTTTCAAAAAAAAGCTTTGATCTAATATTTCTCGTCTCCAAAATTACGTCTTTGAAAAAATAGAAATAGAAATCCTTCTCCAAAAAAATCCTTTGTAAAAATTGATTAATAATAGAAAAATTGAATTAACTTATTGCAATTCGGTAAAAAATGGATAGAAAAAACTTTACATTTATACCATTCTAAATTTAAAAAAAAAAAAAATTCATAATTAGCTTACCTACTTCATGTGAAGTAGGTTGGGTAAAAATTTGGCAACGTATTTCTCATCAGAATTTTCACATAAGGGTCTTCACGCAAAGACCCTTCACGTGAAGCCCCTCATATGCCTTCGTGCGAAGGGGTGCTTCGCGCGAGGACCCCTAAATTGAAATTTAGCCCTCAGAAAAAAGAAAACTCCAAAAAAATTGCCTTTCAAAGCCTGGGACAAGGACCAAACAAGATGCTTTTCTGAAACACATGATGTCAAAAGATGCTATTTGGAATAATATTTCTAATGAATATAATTTTAATACATATTGAGTTCATTGTCACTTTCAAATATTACTTTAACTAAACATAGGTTGTTTGGTTTTTCAACAACCTGTCTCTGCAAGGATTCAGGAAAAATAGAAAATTACAAAAAAAAAATTATGAAAAATATGTAGGAAAATATTATGTGTTTCACCTTTCTATACAGAAAAGAAAAAATTAATTTTGATATATACGGATCAAGTTAGAGAGATCCAAGTGACCTTATGTCTAAATTACAGTTATTGTCACTTTAGAACTTAATAAACTATGAAATATTGACCCAAAATGAATGAAACCAATTGCATCCTTTATATATTGAAGTTATAAATATAATCTCTAAATAATTACATCATTATCATATTTTAAAAAAAAATTATGCTAATCCAAGTGATAGTCACTTCTTAAAAACACAATTTTTTCACAAAAACCACTTTTTGAAGGAGAAAGAAAAATTAATTTAAATGAATTTTAAATTTTTTAAAAAATATATATTTCAAAACTATAAAGAAAATTCTAAAATACTCTAGTTTACATCATCTTCAAATTCCTAATATTTTTACGGCAATAGGTGTTTGAAAGTGAAGTTTTTTCTCAAAATGTTGATCTCTGCGTCAAAGTTGGCCAAAAAGTGGGACACACTATTGTGGGATCAAGGGAAAAAAAAAATATTTCCCTTCCCAACCAAAACTTTGAAATATATACTAACACTTTATCTTCTTATTCTACCAACACAATTGAACCTACCATTATTTTCCTTCCTCTTCAACCAATGTTTTTGAATCCCACAAAACCATTACTATGAATTCTAATAATAGGGGTAATGAGGCTAACAATGTTTTCAACCTTATTGGTTACTCTAAACCCTAATTTCAGCCATGAACCTTGCATTTCATTTGATCCCAAGGATATTATTAAGGCACCTGATAATCCCCTTTACATTTTTGTGAAGATTAACAATATTCCCTCTCATAGAGTGCTTATCGATCCCACTTGCATGGTGAATGTTATAACTAAAGAACATATTTACAAAAGACACTTTTATCAAGACTCCCATGAGAAATAAGTTTTGATAATTATTAATTTTAATTATTTTACTTTTCCTACCATGATTTCATTACCTTTCCCATTGAAGTTGGTAAGAAATGCTTAAATATCACTTTTTTGTCATCCAAAATTTCAATAAATTCAAAGTCAAACTTTGACTTCATTGGTTCACTTCCATGAAATATATTGTTTCTCCTATCCATAAGTGTTTAAAATTTCCCCATAATGGAAAAATCATCACAATAAATCATAGTTTCTATCAACTTTTTTCATGTTCTGGGAACTTTGACCTTGACTTCTTTTGGCCTAGCATGCCTCAACCATTACAACTTCTCCAAGCTCATCTCTTCTTATCCTACCAAAATATCAAAGCCTAAAATATTTTATAATTAAGAAACCCTAAGGATGTCCTTGTCCTAGACTCAAACTCCTTCCTCTATCTTTAATTCCTCCTATTTATGAATATGTCCCACCTCCTATATCTTATAAACGTCCTGTTAGCACTGCCTTGTAAAAAATTTGAATTTCTTGGCCTTTGCTTTTCCCGAGCTTTCTTGTTTCAAAATTTTGTACTTTGCCACACAAAAGAAATTAAAACCCTAAGTCATGTTATTCTGTTTCGCAGTTACTTTTTCCATCCACTAAAGGCATGTGTTTTAATCCAAGTCGCCTCGTCGCGTTACCTCAACCGAATATTCCATTTGTCTTCCCGACTTTCCTTTTTCCGTGTGTCGCGTAGTCTCGTTTAACTTCTGAATATTCCTTCAGCATTCTGAGACTTAGCGATTCCTTTCATGTCGGGTAGTCACGGGATAACCATGTCATAAGGCTTTATACAGATGTGACCCACTGCTTAGTTAGGTGATCGCGGCAGATTCTTAACAGTTATGAAAATGTTCTCAGACTCCGCGATTACTTCATGTCGCGTTGTCGCCAAATCAAGCCAAAGCTGACAGTTAAGTTTTCCTTCAGTCGCGTGGTCTCAAAATGAAGCAGCGGTTAAGGGATTTTGATTCAGACTTCGTGACTGACCATGTGAAGTTTACAGTATTGCTTAGTCGGGATGTCGCCAGAGCAAGATGATGACTCAGTTCTCCAGTGTGCAGTAAGTGAACCAGTGATCAAGTGACATCTGTCATAAAGCGGGTGGATATTAAAAGATTGTCAGGTGGTCGCCAGAAGGAAGAAAAAGGATTCAGCGACTTTGAGACTAAGTGCTTTTTCCCCTTAGTCGCAGTGTCTAAGAAATATTTAAGGGCAGGCATGAAAATCTGGCAATTAAACGACGGCCGTTGGATGAAGGAATAAAAGGATCTAACGGTGGTCGCGAAGTCTGAGAAGAAAAGTGCCCTAAGGAAGAAGTCCTCCTGACTTGGTGATAAGGGTATGTCGCATAGTCGTTAGAAGCAAAAGAGGGGCGCTTTTAATATGTCAAGGTAAAATTAAATTCTCAGAGCTTATATCTCCCGACTGGGCGACTAAAGGTTGTCGCATAGTCTTCAAACAGAATGAAAGCATCTAGCGACAGGGAGACAATCGTAAAGGTTAATGGTAACGGCTAGTCGCGAAGTCTCAGAAAGAATGGTGAGTTAATGTTAACTATGTGCGACTTTGATTTCAGTTATGTCGCGTGATTGCCAGATGATCACTTGGGTCAGCCAAAGTTAAGAAAGCACATTGTCGCCAAGTCTTGAGATGGAACCATGGTTAATAACAAAGGTTCAGCGACTTAGAGACTCAGTGTGCAGATGTAACTGGGTTTA
>MU223247.1:716740-749942 GCA_018584345.1 Thuja plicata
GATTCTTATTTCTTGGAGGATCCAAATGGTGAAATACAGGAATTTCCAGTGCATGGACAATTCTTGAAACATTATTTCTCATAGTTTTCCTTGTTCCATGCACGTTAGTTTAGATTTCCCTATTTTTTGTGTAGTTTTGTGTACTCTTGTATAGTTTAGTTTAGGTTTGTGGTCTGTTCTCCAGAGGTCTGGCTTCTAATGACAATTTTGCATTTTTCTTTCCCCAGTTAGAGCCATTGTTAGCACTGCCTTGTAAAAAATTTGAATTTCTTGGCCTTTGCTTTTCCCGGGCTTTCTTGTTTCAAAATTTTGTACTTTTCCATGCAAAAGAAATTAAAACCCTAAGTCATGTTATTATGTTTCACAGTTACTTTTTCCATCCAATAAAGGCATGTGTTTTAATCCAAGTCACCTCTTCGCGTTACCTCAGCCAAATATTCCATTTGCCTTCCCGACTTTCCTTTTTTCGTGTGTCGCGTAGTCTCGTTTAACTTCTGAATATTCCTTCAGCATTCTAAGACTTAGCGATTCCTTTCATGTCGGGTAGTTGCGGGATAACCATGTCATAAGGATTTATACAGATGGGACCCACTGCTTAGTCGGGTGATCGCGGAAGATTCTTAACAGTTATGAAAATGTTCTCAGACTCCGCAATTACTTCATGTCGCGTTGTCGCCAAATCAAGCCAAAGCTGACAGTTAAGTTTTCCTTCAGTCGCGTGGTCTCAAAATGAAGCAGCGGTTAAGGGATTTTGATTCAGACTTCGTGACTGACCATGTGAAGTTTACAGTATTGCTTAGTCCGGATGTTGCCAGAGCAAGATGATGACTCAGTTCTCCAGTGTGCAGTAAGTGAACGAGTGATCAAGTGACATCTGTCATAAAGCGGGTGGATATTAAAAGATTGTCGGGTGGTCGCCAGAAGGAGGAAAAAGGATTCAGCGACTTTGAGACTAAGTGCTTTTTCCCCTTAGTCGTAGTGTCTGAGAAAGATTTAAGGGCAGGCATAAAAATCTGGCGATTAAACGACAGCCATTGGATGAAGGAATAAAAGGATCTAACGGTGGTCGCGAAGTCTGAGAAGAAAAGTGCCCTAAGGAAGAAGTCCTCCCGACTTGGCGATAAGGGTATGTCGCATAGTCGTCAGAAGCCAAAGAGGGGTGCTTTTAATATGTCAAGGTAAAATTAAATTCTCAGAGCTTATATCTCCTGACTGGGTGACTAAAGGTTGTCGCATAGTCTTCAAACAAAATGAAAGCATCTAGCGACAGGGAGACAACCGTAAAGATTAATGGTAACGGATAGTCGCAAAGTCTTAGAAAGAATGGTGAGTTAAGGTTAACTGTGTGCGAATTTGATTTCAATTATGTCGCGTGATCGCTAGATGATCACTTGGGTCAGCCAAAGTTAAGAAAGCACATTGTCGCCAAGTCTTGAGATGGAACCATGGTTAATAACAAAGGTTCAGTGACTTAGAGACTCAGTGTGCATATGTAACTGGGTTTAAAGGCATAGTCAAAGACCAGTTTGCAATAGCCAATAGGAGTGTGCCATGTGTCATTTTATGGTGATTTTTGGGCAATATATGCATAAATATGAGGATTTCACAGAGCATAAAATGGTGCAAAACAGATAAGAGATATGGTAAAATTCATGTCTAAGGCCAGAACTACCGCGGATACCACGTGAGTAGGAGTTGTTGCCAAGCTAGAAGTGAACACTGTCAAAGAAGTGAACAGATGGGAGGCAAAGCTTAAAGGATAAATATGGTTAAGCCATGAAAGACAAACCTTGTTAAATAGCTGCCACCTATGTTCGGTTGCAGAATTTTGTTACATGCAGTTGTGTAATTCTTCTAGTATGTCGATAGCTTGTTGCATCCTTGTGCTATAAAAGGATTCCAAGATAACTGGGAGGGGGATGGTCATTTTTCTGTCTGAAAATAATACTAAGTCAGTTGCAATATATCTGGTCTTTCTGGAGAAATCTCTGTTGAATGTAGTAATTGATGATGACTTCTGAATGAAAACCAGTTCACAGTTTATGAAGCATTTAGTGGATTTTCTGTCTTCATTTTAGCATTCTGAATTCTATTTAAATTGAATGTTCTAGGAGCATTTTCAATTTATATGTCTGTAAGGCAGATATATGAAGTACTTCTAGGGTTCTTTCAAGGAGAGAACATACCTTAGAGATATTTCAACAAAGTTCAGGGTAGCAAATGAATCTGATCGATTAGTCTGGCTAAATGTACTGAGGTAGATATATAAGGTATATCTATGTTTGTGTCAGATCCTGTAATTGTCTTAAGTTTAGTCTTCATTCATGCTGGTTAAAATTATTCACAGAGGACTCCATGCCATAAGATTCAGCACTGGTCTATTTTTGTTCAGTTTAATGATTATCACCATTAAAATCAATCTTTACTTTCAGTTTGGTCTGTTTCAGTAAAAGTACAGTGATCATTCCTTGTAAATCCACCAATAGCAAACTAGAATAATTCAGTGATTTCATTATTCTAAGTTTTCAAGGGTAATCTCGCCCGAGTCTGGGGAGCTCAAAGTGAAGGAGGTCTCAAGACCTTGTTACTGTTGTCCTACTCTATTCTTGATCAGTGTCAGGGATAAATAGAGTTAATCCTTTGAGGAGTATGTTTTATGACAGCAAGAAAAGGGAACAACACATGCTACATCCTCTATCTCTCAACCTACTGAGGTTCCTTCCATTCTTCCTCCTAAAGAAGAAAAACAACCAACAATGATTGATCCTAAACCATCCCAAATTTTAAACAAAACCAAATTCAATTGTTATGCCCATGATTATTGTTGCAGATGTCATGCTAGGGCCCATGAGATATCTTTCCCAACCATATCCTCCCCTAAAACACCTTATAATTATTTGATTCCTTTTGACCAACCTATGTGTAGCCCAAGGGAAGAAGTTAATCTAAATAAAATTAAATTGAATAAACTGTATAGTCAGACAATAGAAGCACTTCCATGATAGACTAGTTTATCCTTTTGGGTAACTGGTTTGGGGTCATATCAAGCACCTTGAATGGGTTCCTGACTTTGATCTGGCTTTATCCCCCTGTTCTGCCCCATTTCTACTCTTTCTAGCCTATTTCTGGCAACCCAGACTGAGAAACTGGGATTTTGGCCTTGGGGTCTAGGTCGACCTTTTTGGTTCAAGGTCAACCTTGACCTTGACCTAGGTCATAGTCGACCTTTTTCAATTCTAGGGCCCAAATTCTATAATCTTAGGGTTTATGAATGTCGGTCTTTGGAAAAAGTTAATTCCCGCTTCTGGGTTAGCTATTTTGAACTTCAGGACAACAAATCCTCAATTATATTTAACATACGTCCTCTTCTAGGGGCATGGGTCCAATTAGAATTTAATTCTCCTACGTCAGCCTCTTTATAATATTGTGCCCTAATTTCATATAAAAGGGAGCTTTTCTCTCTCATTTTCTCTAAGCACTAAGACTCTCTAAGCATCAAGAAGCATAATCAAGAATCCTAAAAATTTCAAGACTTGAAGAGTGAGATCCAAAGGTGAAGAAGCAAGATTTTAAGTAAGCCAAGTATCCATTGAAGCATTCATCCATTCTCAAGAAAACCTGTGGTTAATTCAAAACTGTGGTTTGACTAAGGCAAACCCCTCCCCAAGAAACAAACCCCTTTTTCTTGTAGGTACAAGTTCGGAACAACAGATCAGGGCAGAGATTTGGATACCCTTTTTGGAAAACTTCTAGGATCTAAGAATAGAATTTTAGTCTGAGACTTTTTAGGTTGATTGTGACCTAGGGCGCAAATCGTAAATTCTGGCAAATGGTGACATTAACTTGAGGGTGCAAATTGGAACTATCTCAGAACATAAAAATATTTTTGGGTTTTGTCCATCTCTGTGTTTCTATTCCAGATCTAGTCTCAGATTTTCTAGAAACTCAACACAGGCTTCAAAAAATAGCATTCTTTGATCTGCAATATTTCAAGGTTAGTGCATTTCTCCTATTCAATTCAATTAAGGTTTTCAATTTATCTAAATATATTCTACATTTAAATTAATCAAATCAATTAATCACGGGTACTTAAGATCTTCCTTATTCTTTCTTCTAAATGATTGATTCATTTGTGCATTGATCCTTTCTTTTGGGTTAATCAACTTGGATCTTTCATTTTCATATTCAAGGATAGAAGGAGAGCATTTTATTTACCCCCATAACAATAATAAACACAAACATATTTAAATGTAAGTGATTTTATGTTAATGAACACACCTCTAAACCTAATTCATTCATTTTATCCTTTACATTTTGGTGAACCCGCGATAGACAACTCTTTCTTTTTGGTGTTAGATTTACATCTTTTATGTTAAATCTTGAATGCATATTAGATTAGCTTTCTTATGTTCTTGCATTTCCTTTCAAAAAATTAAAATCAACTCTTTGCTTTCTAAATTAGTTCATTTACATTACATTGGTGTATGAGCTTTACCACTTCTAGTCCTACTTATAGTATCCTGGTTAGAAGAAGCCGTAGACTCATGGGTTCCTTTGATCCTGAATCTTCCTCTCCTTTCCATAGGAGCCTGGATGAAAACTTGAATACTCATGATTCCAATCCTTCTATGGAGAATAACTCTTCTCACTCATCTCATGATGAGGAGGATTCTTTAAGAGTTCCTCCTGAACAAGTGCAAAAAATTTCAATTGAACTTGATAAAATGGAAAATTGGCTTATCCAAGAAAACCATAATCAAGATACTATTCAAGCTATAGAGGCTCTTAATAAATTCCTTTGTGATCGTTACCAAGGTGTTAATTTCTTGTGTGGTATCACTCATCTTTTGCATTCTAATGTTATACCTAATAGCACAAGAGGCTCAAGATCTATGATATACACCTCCTATCACTAGTAAAGAACCTTCTTCTGTTCCTTTACCTAGCATTCCTACTTATACTCCTCCTTTGATGACTACATCTCTCCCAATTTCATCTATTCCTTTGAGTGTTCTATCGGTATCTTTACCTACCTCATAACCTTCATATCATAGTTTACCTTTTACCTATACTAACCCTCATTCAACTATGGTTTCAAATGTTCCACCGGTTGTATCTTCTATTCCTACCGCTTCCTACATATTTCCTAGTGTTCCTAACATTCCTATGCCACCTGTGTCTTCTAATGATTCCACGATTATTAGTTTGGCTCAGACAGTGTCCTCTTTACAACAACTTGCATCATTAACTCGATCCAATTTTAGCATTCCTACATGTGACATGGGTAGTCCCTTATCTTTAGACATTATCTGTGCTACTGTTCCATAAACAAGCCGATATGCCTTGTCTAGAGAATTATAATGGTAAAGGCGATCTCGTTACTCATGTTAAAACATTTCAAATCCTTTGTAGTGATTATGCTCATGACCATAGGATTTTAGCTAAACTATTTGCTAGAACCTTTCGTGATAAGGCTTTGAAATTTACCTCCTTATTCTATTGATTCTTTTCCTAAACTTGCTAATACCTTCATTCAACAATTTCAAAATAACATTGGTCCACAAGTTTCCTTAACTAATTTAATGCATTGTAAACAAAACATTAAGGAAAAATTAACTGATTTCATAGGTAGATTTAAGCATTTGTATGCTCATATTTCTTATCATGTTCCTGATATTAATATTCAACACATGTTTATTTCAAATTTACAAAAAGATATTAGAGAAAAGATTCTACTTACTGAATTTACCTCTTCTCAACAACTTTGTGCAACACTTCATCATTATCAATTACAGGTGAGTCAATTTGAGAGCAACACTCCAATGGCTACTGTTCCAGTTGATAAGAGTGAAAATGATCCTAAACCTAATAAATTTTAGAAACCTGGCAACTATATCAAGATTAATAAACAGACGAATGTGGTTGCTGATCAAGTTTTTGTTGCATCTCACAATACCACTTCTGCATCCACTGCTTTCCGTATGAATCATACATTTACTCCTCTCTCTGAATATTTACATTCTGTTATGAGTAGGTTGTTAAGTTCTAATATTATTACCTTGCCTCCTATTCAAACTCTCCTTCCTACTAAAATAGCTTCAAAATCCTTGGATTCTAAAGCTTTTTTCCAATACCATCGCCAAAATGGCCATGATACTGAAAAATGCTATTCGCTAAAACATAAAGTTCAAGACTTAATCGATTACAATGATTTATCTATAGATAATCTTGATGGTAATGGGAACAAATTTATCTCTCCTCCTAATCATAACCTTCAAATCTATGTGAATCCTCTACCTATACATGATACTAATACTATCGCTCAACCATCTTCTGTGGATATCATTTATGATTCAAAGATGGATGATCGTAATCACATTGTTAATCATGTGGAGAGAATCGTTGTATCTCAACCTATTGTTCAAGATCCTCCACCTCCACCTCAACTTCCAGTTCTACCTAAACCTCAAAAACAAACTAAGGATAATCGACCTCGGGAACTTTCAATTACCTTTGATTATTCTGAGACTATTAAGGCTCCTGATGGTCCCCTTTATATTTATGCTAGGATTTCTAAGATACCTACACATGGTTGTCTTGTTGATCCCGCATCATTAATCAATGTTATTACTGAGGAAAATATTTTTATGAAAGGCTTACAATGTGATTATTATGATCCATCGGATGCATGGATCCAAACTTGTAATGGTTTTCTCTATCCTGCACTTGGTTCTATCAACTTGCCATTGAACTTTGTGGCAAGGTTGTAGATACTACCTTCAGCATTGTTCCTACATCTGATCAATTTCAAGTCAAATTTGGTTAGCCTTGGATAATTGCTATGCATTCTATTGCTTCTCCTATTCATAAATGTCTTAATTTCATTCATAATGGGGAAGTAAAAACTATTAATCATAGTCTATACCAACCTTCCAAGCCTAGAGATTGTGCTACTCTTGATTTATTTTGGCCCACATTACCTAACTCATTTCCTCCTTGCCCTGAAAACCATTTTTGCTCATATCAAGCCTATAAACATCGCAAGATAGTTGAGTTAAGCATGCCTCAAATAGATCTCAACTGTGTTCTTTTGCCAACTCCTTCTATACCTCCTTTATCCATTACTGCTAATTCTATTACTCAACCTCCCAGTATTGCTACTCATCCTACTGTGAAACCTATCAATCCTCCTACATAACCTATGAAGGAATCAGTGGTTATTCCTCCTAGTTCTCCACATATGTCAAACAAATCAAAACTTAATAAATATGCTAATGAACGTCGTAAGAAGCATAGAGCTAATGTTAGGGTCTGTGCTTCTCTTCTTTGAAACTCTTTATCTTCTTTTGATCAACTTATGTATGATGTGTTGAAAGAATTCAATATTCATAATGATGTTAAGATGAATGAGTGTGATGATCCTATTCACATCTTAGATCCAATTTCAATTAATCTTGATGAGGAGGATACTTTAGATGATCCTATTGATCTTAGTGATAAATATGAGACCATTGACCTTGACACTGACTTACCTCATATGCTTTCAACTCAATTGACAATTACACCTAGTATCGAGCAATGCAATTCTCAAGAGGATCCTTCTTTGGAACTGGCTATCATTCCTACTGTATTGGATATAGTCCCTCTTGTGAGTTTCCCACCTTCCCTACATGATATAAATTGAGATGGGGAGAGTAGGCAATGCGCCAAATTGGCTTATCCTTCATGGTTCTACTTTATTTGGGGAATGGTGTCAATTCATTTGCAATAATATCATATTTATATGTACATGTTATCTTATGATCATACTAACCCCACAGTAGGTAGATCCCTTCTGTGTTCTTTGTATTTTTATGTGATATTTCCCTTGATTTGTCTTCATTTGGGGGCATCTCGTAGAGGAAATGTAATCAGTAGAGTTGTTTATGTTTCCGCCAAATCCAATTCTCCTGTTAAAGTGTTAGCAATGAATTTAATGTGGGGGCATATGCTCTACTCACCTTTTACACACACACATGTTCAAAAAAATTTCAATACTTAAAACTTTTTCCCTTTATGGATTAAAGGCTAATCCTTAAATCATGGACATTTTACTTTTTAGGATCGCTTGATCCCTCCAGTTTAAATTTACACGGATCTCTTGATCCCTCCAGTTTTAATATACAATGTTTTGATCCCTTAAGGTTGGAAGGTGTCCTTAAGAATGGCTCTCCCTAATGGGTTGACTAGTGACTAGCCACATTCACTAGGAGGTTCAACCCCATCTTTCCATTTACACTTTTTCTTGTATGATTCACAATGGGACATAAGTTCTCATTGGGCGAGGTGACCATACCCTATCTTTCCTTCTCCTTAATTGGTGATGTCTCTCTAATCATGATCTTAGGGTTGATAAAGACTTAAATCCCTTGGGGGATTGAGTATTTCTTTGTCCCTTTATGATTCCAATAAGATTATCTATTCTTTATGATCTCCTTTACCAAGAGTTTGTATTGAGTCCATACTCTTGCTAAAGTGAGGGCTAAATGTATAGTCAAAAAATGGAAGCACTTCCATGAGAGACTGGTTTAGCCTTTCAGGTAAGTGGTTTGGGGTCATGTCAAGTGCCTTTAATGGGTTCCTAACTTTGATATGGCTTTATCCCCTTGTTCTTCCCCATTTCCACTCTTTCTAGCCTATTTCTGGCAACCCAAACTGAGAAACTGGGATTTTGGCCTTGGGGTCTAGGTCGACCTTTTCTGGTCAAGATCAACCTCAATATTCACCAAGGTCAAGGTTTACCTTGACCTTGACCTAGGTCACAATCTACCTTTTTCATGTTTGGGGCCCAAATTCCAGAATCTTAGGGTTTCTAGATGTTGGTCTTTGGAAAAAGTTAATTCCTTCTTTCGGGTCAGTTGTTTCAGACTTCGGGAAAACAAATCCTCAATTATATTTAACATAGGTCCTATTCTAGGGGAAAAGGTCCAATTAGAATTTAATTCTCCTATGTTGGCCTCTCTATAATATTGTGCCCTAATTTCATATAAAAGGGAGCTTTTCTCTCTCATTTTCTCTAAGCACTAAGACTCTCTAAGCATCAAGAACCATAATCAAGAATCCTAAGACTTTCAAGACTTGAAGAGTGAGATCAAAAGGTGAAGAAGAAAAATTTGAAGCAAGCCAAGTAGCCATTGAAGCATTCATACATTCTCAATCACTTCTCAAGCATCCATTTTCATCAAGGAGATCCATTGGTGGCCATTGAAGGATTCAAGATCCATGGAGCTCTCTTGTTGAAGATTTCTCCATTTACATTCCTCCAAGCCTCTTCCAACTCAAGAAACCATTCAAGATTGGTGTTGAAGATCTACAAATAAATTGATTGAAGACATCCTACATTATTCATTCTCCATTCTACATCCATTTTGGTGCATCCATACTTGTGGATTCAAGGATTCGAATCCTCCACAAGGACTTTTACATGAGCAAGGTGAATTGTTTCATTTACTTTGTTTATTCCAGCAAATTTCAATTATATATATTTGAGGTTAATTCCAAAATTGGGGTTTGACTAAGGCGTATCCCTCCCCAACAAACAAACCCCTTTTTCTTGTAGGTACAGGTTGAGAACAGCAGATCAAGACGAAGATTCGGATACCCTTTTAGGCAAACTTCCAAGATCCGAGAACAGAATTTCAGTCTGAGACTTTTTAGGTCGATTGTGACCTAGGGCACAATTATAAATTCTAGAAAATGGTGATATTGACTTGAGGGTGTAAATCAGAACTATCTTAGAATGGAAAAATATTTTTGGGTTTTGTCCGTCTCTACATTTCTATTCCAGATTTGGTCTCGTATTTTCCAAAAACTCAACATAGGCTTCAGAAAATTGCATTCTTTGATGTACAATATTTCAAGGTTAGTGCATTTCTCCTATTCAATTCAATTAATTTTTTCAATTTATCTAAATCTATTCTACAATTAAATTAATCAAATCAATCAATCTCGGGTACTTAAGATCTTCCTTCCTTATTCTTGCTTCTAAATGATTGATTCATTTGTGCGTTGATCCTTTCTTTTGGGTTAATCAACTTGGATCTTTCATTTGCATATTAAAGGATAGAAGGAGAGAATATTATTTACCCACATAACAATAATAAAAACAAACATATTTAAATGTAAGGGATTTTATGTTAATAAATACACCTCTAAACCTAATTCATTCATTTTATCCTTTACATAAACATGATTTTTTTTGTTTCTATCAAAGATCGTATTTTAATTCATTTAGATAAAGAAGATACTCTTGATGATGATAATAATTTTTCTAATGCAAATGATGTTAATGCTAATGACTCTAATGATATTTATGGGGCTATTTTTATCAATCATGAATTATCTGCTAGATTTTCATAAATGTTATCCCTAGCTCCTTGTGAAAAACAAAGTGATTCATCATTAAAGCATGATCATTGTTTAGAACTTGTGTTGGCTCCATTTTTTGTGCTTAATATTTCACCACTTGCATGTTTCCCACCTTCCCTAAATAGTAATTGTTACTCCTAAAGAGATTGTGTTGTCATTATTTTTATGTAAATTCATATTGGTGAATGTAACCAAAGTAGGGAAGTTAATATAATGGAGGAGACATAGTTGGTAAAGGCAACCTAGCCAACCACCAAGCACTGAGAAAGCTACATATACCGATTCATGCAAAGATAGTTACCGAGCACTCATAGACATCAAGAATAAAGTACAGAGTTACTGAGTAAGCACAAGTATGTTATCAAGTATTCCAGAGCTATCATTTCAACTAAATTTAGATACATTATATCTGGACACCGAGTAGGAAGCATTGCTCAAAATTCAAGGTAAGCGTTAGTTGAATCATTGGATTCCAAACATACGATTGAACATGATCACGAGGCATATCCACCAATGAATTTTTAGAAGGAATGTGACATTGGAGATGTAACCAAATTTTATCCACTTAATCTCTATTGTTGATTCATAATACCCTAGATCTGGTTAACCACCTAAGTCACAGTTAACCGCTTGAAAATTGTATAAGAGATTGATTTGAAGAATGAGCAAGTTGTTGATGTCGGTGTTACTGAAGTTGAAGAGTTGATGAAGATGTTGCAAAGAGAAGTGAAGGAGACTTAAGCATAAAGAAGAAAATATTATAATACTAAGCTACTAACTACAGAATGAGGTAACAGAGTTATTGAGCATAATGAGTCTGGACAACATTTGAATGATGCATTCTTATCAGACATTTTTGTACTAAATTTTGTTGTATTCAGAGAAGTACAAATCCTGCTTGTGGGTAGGCCCTAATAAGTCTTTATATTTTGTAAATACTTTAACCAAGTACATCTCTTACATTAGAGATTGTCAAATCCTTTAACAAGTTAGACTGAATAAGTCTTTTGTACTCTTAACCAAGTATCATACTCCTAACAGGGTAATTTACCAAAGTAGCTAACGTTGTAGCTCTAACTGAGCAACCTTTATACTGTAGTAGTGAAGGATTGTGGGTATCATCCGCACCACAGTTTTTGCCTCTAACAAAGGATTTATGCATGACCAAAATATTTGTGTTTTGTGTTGTATATTTTATGATTTGATTTATTTAATTTATGTTCATTTTATGCAATGTATTCAACTTGGTAATTGATCAGTATGCATGCTTAAAAATTTTAAGGGTACTAATTCACCCCTCCCCTCTCAGTACATAAATTTCCTAAGTTATTCAAACAATTGGTATTAGAGCTAGTCTCTTGATAAAATGGGTTTAGCCACTTGAGAGTAAAGATCATGGCTATGGAAAGTTACAAGCAATCCAAGAAGATTAATAGTCTTGAGTTTGAATTAGAAAATGCACAAGAAGTGATTGAAAATGTGAATAGAAAGTTAGAAAATTCCTTGAACATGAGAAAGTAGTTGTGCAGTGAACTAAAATCCACCCAAGAGCATGTTGATACTCTTGAGACAACATTTGAAGGTAGTCTGAGTGATGAAGTCGAATCATCCATTGTAAAACTCATGAAAAAGAACAAGACACTCACCGAGAAACTAAACTTAGCAAAGAAAGAACAAGAAGCACAAAGAATAAGGATGAGTGAGATACTTTACTCTAAGGGAGTAGTTGAAGATACATTGAGATTTTCCAAAGAAGATAAAAGAAATTCTAAGACTAGAATAGCTGAGAAAGAACTGGAGAATCAAGCATTGAAGTATGAGGTTGAAAGATTGGCCAGTGAACTCAAAACTGAAAAAGAATCCAATGAGGTACTAAAGAGAAGTGATGAAGCACTGAGATCATTGGATGCACAGATCAAAGGTTAGAAACAACCTAGAGACAAAACTAGACTTGGATTCAATAGTGAGAGTACAACTGAGAAAGGATAATCATATAAACAAGGTGACAATCAAGACACTTCTACCCCACCAAAGTCAAACAAGCCTAGTTTCTACCACTATGGGAAACATGGACATACAACAAATGTATATAGAAGCAAAATGGGTAAGTCACCAAGATCACCTAAGTTTTATGGATATTGCTATAACTGCAATAAGTATGGGCACTGAGCACATGAATGTAGATCAAGAACCGTAAACAATACAAGGAAGCCAAATTTTGATGGATACTTTAATAACTTCAACAAGTATGGTCACAAATATGAAGAATCTAGATCATAAAGGAGAAATGACAAATGGGTACTGAACTGACAAAATATGCACAGTAACTGACATAGTACATCTATACCATGGAACTACAATACAAGCATATCATGTTTAGTATGTGGAAGGTATGGACATATTGCTGCAAATTGCATGTTACTATTGGAAATAAGATAAGTAATTGAGAGGGGAGGGGTGAAATAGTTACTCCATAACAAATCCCTTGTCCCTTAGATGTCTTAAATAATATAACACTGTTACTTGGTTAATTAAGATATTCTTCTGTAACATGGGTGTTAAAGCAATCTTTATGATATCCAATGCAATTATACTTTAGTGATTAAGTGCAGAAACATAAAGCATGAAACAAATAACATATACACAGGTGACACCAAGATTTAATGTGGAAACCCAATGTGGGAAAAACCACCAATGTAACTAGTTACTGTTTTTCACTCTTCTGAAGTAAGCCATGTTAGGAGCCAACCCTATTAAAGGTTACAAAACACACTGTTAGGTGTGACCTTGTTAGAGGATTTAAATCACCCTATGAGGAGTGACCTTTTTAGAGGTCTTTAAAACTTCAATATAGAAATGCTACCTTGTGAGAGGATTTACAAAAATACTATTAAGTCTACTTTGTTAAGAGATTTGAGATCACTGCTACAATTGTTAGAAAGTAACAATGAATTGACCTATATGTGTAAGCAACTGTCTTTGCTAATTCAGATCATTGTTATGATTATAACTAGATCCTTGCTGATCATATATTCTATTGCAGCTCTGAGTGTTTTTTACTCAATCATAATCCCATCTAATTTCGCCTTCACTCTTCATATCACAAAACTCCACACTTCTTCTTCTCTTCCAATTTTGCACACTTTCTCTCATACATTCAATCCAAACTTGACCTTTCATATATATGATAAGCCCTATCGAGTTGACTTGAATATAATTCTAAATAAGTAATAAATCATAATTTATTCAGCCTCATATAACCAATTAATTATAGAATGTAAACCACTATTAGTCCGCTGACACTAAATAATCAACTCAGTTAACATTGAGTTGATTTGATGCCCGACCATGATTGAAGTGCCCGAGTGACTCGGTCAACACTGAAAAACTCTTTCTATTCACCAACTGTGCTCAGTCTGAATGTAGACATTTATGTAACATCACTACATAAGTGTAAATACATGTGTAACATCAATGACAATACACAATTGAATAGTCTAAAACAATCTCCCTCTTTGGCATTGATGGAAACACAACATGTCATAATACAAATAATTGTAGAGCAACATAAAACTTTCTTTAATGTCTTTAGCTTCATTCTGATTCTCATCCAAAAACTCCCTCTTTCATCAAACTCTATCTCTTGACAAGATTTCTCCCTCTGACATCAAACTCTTCCTCTTTCTGTTATGAACTCTCCCTTAAGTAATTTTTTTTGTGTAATATAGAAAACTCTCCCTCTTTTGTATTATTCTTATGTATTATAGAAAACTATCCCTCTTTGAAAATAGATGCCAAAGACTCCATCTCCACAAATATGAAGTATCAATACTAATAGTCAATACTATTTCTCTTTGAATTTTTAATGTACCTGAGTGTACTAATTCATCTGCAATGGGATTTGATGTACCTGCATCAATTGATAGATCTTCACTGTGGCTCGGGTTGATGCATCACTAAATTGTATTTTAGCGTGCTTTAGTTAGGGGAAGCACCCCTATCTTTCCTCTAAGATACAAAAATGCATCCTTAGGTAAAGGTTTGGTGAATATGTCTACAACTTGCTCTTTAGTACTCACATATTCCAATCTTACTTCTTTATTCTGTACTAATTCCCTCAAGAAATGATACTTTATTGCTATATGCTTGGTTTTGGTGTGCATCACAGGATTCTTTGAAATGTTAATGGCACTGGTGTTGTCACAGTAGATAATAATTGGTTCTTTCACTTCTTCCTTCATTTCTAACAACAACTGCTTGAACCATATGATGTTTGAATAGTTCACTACTGTAGCAACATATTCTGCGTCTGTTGTAGACTGAGAGATACAATTTTGTTTCTTGCTAGTCCAAGATACTAACCTCTTTCCAAGAAAGAAAGCTCCACCACTGGTGCTTTTCCTATCATCAACACTTCCAGCCCAATCAGCATCAATGAATGTCTTCAAATCAAAGTTCCCACCTTTCTTATACCATAAACCATAGTCTTCAGTACCCTTCAAATATCTCAAAATTCTTTTGATTGCTATTAGGTGATTGTCTTTGGGATTAGCTGAAAATCTTTCAACAATACCAACTGCTAATGCAATATCCGGTTTGGTGTGAACAACGTATTGCAATTTTCTAATCATGGATCTATATTTTTTCTGATCTACCTCCTTTGAATCATCATCCTTAGATAAAAATTTTCCAGTACACATGGGTGTTCCAATAGGTTTGGAATCTTCCATTCCAAATTTATTGAGTATCTCCTTGATATATTTTGATTGAGTAATGTAGATACCATCCTTCATTTGATGAACTTGTAATCCAATAAAGAATTTTATCTCACCAAACATAGACATCTCAAATTCTTTACTCATAGCTACAGAGAATGCTTTGCATAAGTCATCATATCTAGTGAATAATATGTCATCAAAAAATATCTCTGCTAACAATATTTTGTTATATGGTCCTTCTTTGATTTATAGGCTACTATTATCATTGGTTCTCTAAAATCTAATATGTACTAGGTAACCATGCATTCTTTCATATCAGGATCTGGGCACATGCTTTAGTTCATACAATGCTTTGTGTAGCTTGCAAACCATATTCATTCTTCTAGGGTCAATGAATATTTTAGGTTGTTCAATGTAGACTTCTTCTTCTGGGATTCCATTCATAAATGAAGACTTCACATCCATCTGATACACTTTGTAGCCTTTATGTGCAGCATATTCTTGAAGAGTTCTGACTCCTTCAAGTCTTGCAACAGGAGAAAAATTTTCTCCATGATCAATACCCTCTTCTTGACCATATCCTTTACAAACTAGTCTGGCCTTATTTCTAGAAACTTTACCATTTTCATTCATCTTATTTCTAAAAACCTACATGGTTCCAATCAAATTCTTGTCCTTTGGCCTGGGCACAAGAGTCCAAGTTTTGTTCTTCTCAATCCGCTCAATTTATTCATTCATTTCCTCTATCCAAATTTCATCAGTCAATGCATCTTTAACTGTTCTAGGTTCAAAGTCACTTAGTAAACATGTACCTTTGATTTTTTTCCTTGTAATTACACCTTCTGTCTGATCTCCAATTATTTTCTCAAGTTCATGATGCCTTCTAACATATCTAGAAAGTATTGGATCCTTTAGTCTTGATTTTGGACTTGATCCACTATGTCTATCATTCTCAAACATTCTTTCATGTTCTTATGTCTGATGCTCGGGTTCCACTGTCTGTGACTTGGGTCCCTTTGTCTATGACTTGGGTTCCTCTGTCTGAGACTCAGTTCCCTTTGACTGTGACTTGGTCTCTTCTACCAACAACTCAGGTTGCACAGTTTGCAACTCAGGTTGTATAGTTTGTGTTAGTATATTCAGTGGTTGACAGCTCTGTTGTCCAATCACCATTGCCCAAGTCATTGGCATAGTATCAGGTTCATCATACACAAAGTTCCTATAGTCTTCAGGATTTTTACTACTCTGCTCTTCATATCTTTTTGCAAACTCATCAATCTTGAAATGTACACTTTCTATGACTTTATGAGTTGTAAGATTCAGACATTTGCATGCTTTGCTTTTACATGAGTAACCTAGGAATATTCCTTCATCACTTTTTGCATCTAGTTTTCCATTTCTTGCTTCCTTCAAGATGTAACATTTACTTCCAAATACTTTGAAATAATGAACATTAGGTTTATAGCCATACCATAATTCAAAAGGTGTATGGTTACTACCTTTCTTTAGTTGAACTTGGTTCAAGGTGAACACTGTAGTGTTGATGGCCTCCTTCCAGTATTTGGCAAAAACATTCTTTTCAATCATTAGGGTTCTGACACAATCCATAATGGATCTATTTCTTCTTTCTACTATTCCATTTTGTTGTGGTGTACCAGGGTCAGATACCTATCTTTTGATTCCTCTTTCATTACAGAATTCATTGAACTTGTTAGAAATGAATTCTCCTCATCTGTCAGATCTTAGACATTTTAGTTTCTTTCATGTTTCCTTTTCAACTCTTGCAAGATACCATTTGAATTTCTGAAAAGATTCTGATTTTTCTCTAAGAAACATGACACTCATCATTCTAGAAAGATCATCAACAAACAAAATAAAATATTTCTCTCTAGTATTGTAATTCTTGATTTTGAAACTTGTCTTGTTCATCTTTCTGATTTGACATTGTTTGCATGTTGCTAACTCAAGTTTCTTCAAAATAGGAATACAAAGGTCAGTGTGAACCAATTCCAATATTTCATCAGTATTGTAATTCTTGATTGTGAAACTTGTCTTGTTCATCTTTCCGATTTGACATTGTTTGCATGTTGCTAACTCGAGTTTCTTCAAAATAGGAATACCTCTAACTCTCTTGTTCTTTCTTATGTTTACCAGGTTATCAAAAGTTACATGACACAACCTTTTATGCCATATCCAACTTTCTTCTACTTGTGCAATGAAGAATGAACCTTCAGTGAGATCAAGATAGAATAGATTACCTTTTGGTTTCCTGCCAGTTCCAACTAGGTTCCCTTTACCATCTAGGAGCTTGGCCTTACCATTCATGAATTCTACCTTGAAGCCAATGTTGTTCAACTGTGCTACACTGAGTATATTTCTCCTTAGTCCTTCAACCCAATAATCATATCACATTTGATTCCTTCTGTCAGAGTAATGCAACCTTTTCCTTTCACATAGCAGGGTTCATCATTCCCAAAATTGACACTCCCACCATCATAGCGTTCAAGATATTCAAACTTTTTCTTATCACCAGTCATGTGATGAGAACAACCAGTATAAATTATCCATGTGTCATTTTTACTGATATGTGATAAAATTGTTGTCTTTTCATCTCACTCATCCTTTATTGCAATATAAACCATTTCATCTTCTTCTTCATCACTGTCATAATCCTTAGCAATATAACAAGACTTCTTACCTTTTTCCTTGTAGCTCTTGTAGTTCTTAAAATCTTTCTTGCCTTTGTACTTGTTGAGCTTTTTGTCATCTTTGTCTTCTTTGTTAAGACACTTGGCAACAATGTGACCAACCTCATTGCATAAGAAACAAATCAATGGTATTTTACCTTTATATTTACCTTTGGCAGCTCTTCTTGCAAGTAATGCTTCAATGATATCTAGATCTTCATCATCGGATTCATCATCACTATAAATTTCAATCTACTTCCCTTTTGAGTATTTTTCCTTCTTACCAAGCTTTAATTTAGCTTTGAATGCAGACTCAAGATTGCTGGAGCTAGGAGAATAATTGTCAAAGTTGTCCAGCTCAAAAGTTGTAAGCCTTCCAACTAATGTATATAGAGTTATATCCTTATTGCACCTCATCTCTTGAATAACTAAAACTCTAATAGCATAGATAGGAAGTAAAGTTCTTAATACCTTGCTAACCGCTATTGTATCTTCAATTATTCCTCCTGTAGCTCTGATGGCACTCACAATCTTCTTGATTCTCTCACTGTATCTTGTAATGTCTTCTCCTTCTTTCATTTTCATCTGGTCAAATTTTCCTCTGAGACTTCTGCTTTGGCTCACTTTAAATTTACATCTCCTCCATGAATGTCCTGTAATTTCCTCCACATATCATAGGGTGTAGGGTATTCCTTAACTTCATCAAATTCTAAGTAGCTGAGTGAAGAAGCTATATCAATCATCATTATGTATGAATCTTTTGTTCCATTGTCTATTCCACAGTCATAGTCCCTGTTGGTTCCACATATTTTCTATCCAAAAATTACAAACCAGCATCTCCAATAGTAGATAGATGTAGTTTCATTAGCTCTTGCCACACAAGGAAGTTGTCTTTGTTTAGCTTTGGGATCTCCCTTCTGTAAGACATCTCTGATCTTTAGCTTAGGCCTTGAAACCTTCTCTGAAAGCACTTGAAGCTCTGATACCAATCATTGGAAATGAGATAAGTAACTAAGAGGGGAGGGTTGAATCAGTTACTCTAAAACAAATCCATTGTCCCTTAGATGTCTTAAACAATATAACACTATTACTCAGTTAATTAAGATATTCTTCTATAACTCGGGTGTTAAAGAAATCTTTATGATATCCAATGTGATTATACTTTAGTGATTAAGTGTAGAAACATAAAGCATGAAACAAATAACATAGACACAGGTGACACCAAGATTTAACATGGAAACACAATATGGGAAAACCAAAAATGTAAGTAGTTACTATTTTTCACTCTTCTAAAGTGAGCCCTATTAGGAGCCAACCCTGTTAAAGGTTACAAAACATATTGTTAGAGGATTTAAATCACCCTATGAGGAGTGGCCTTGTTAGAGGTCTTCAACACTTCAACATAGAAATGCTACCTTGCGAGAGGCTTTACAAAAAGACTGTTAAGTCTACTATGTTAAGAGATTTGAGATCACTACTACAATTGTTAGAAAGTAACAATGAGTTGACCTGTATGTGTAAGAAATTGTATTTGCTGATTCAGATCTCTATTCTGATTATAACTGGATCCTTGCTGATCAGATATTCTATTGCAACTTTGAGTGTTCTATACTCAATCAGAATCTCATCTGATTTCACCTTCACTCTTCATATCACAGAATTCCACACTTCTTCTTCTCTTCCACTTTTGCACACTTTCTCTCACACATTCAATCCAAACTTGACCTTTCATATATATGATAAACTCTGTCAAGTCAGCTTGAATATACTTCTAAATAGGTAATAAATCACAATTCAGTCGGCCTCATGTAACCAATTAATTATAGAATATAAACCACTATTAGTCGGCTAACACTGAATAATCAACTTGGTTAACACTAAGTTTCTTTGATTCTCGACCATGACTGAAGTTCCTGAGTGACTCGGTCAACACTAAAAAACTCTTTCTATTCACCAACTATGCTCGGTCTAAATGTAGACATTTGTGTAACATCACTACATAAGTGTAAATACATGTGTAACATTAATGACAATACAAAATTGAATAATTGTCTTCAATAGTTACTACATGGAAGGAACAATAGGAGATCTTGGAGAAACCCTGGAATGGCATATTTCCATTGTCACAAGCTAGGTCACCTTGACAAAGTTTGTAGGTACTGAGGGAAATATCCTACCGAGGAAGAGACATCTGAGAAATCAAAAGTAAATGTTGAAGAGACGAGAGATAAGATGAATAGGACATGAAGAAGAAATACTATGGATGATGTAACATTATTCAGGACATTTGAGGGCACCGCATCCTCCACATCGGGTGCAACCAACTCTACCTATTCAAATACAAGGTATGTATAGGAACTGCAAGTTAAATTTCAAATCTTAAATCAGTTCCTAGTACATGTGAAGAGATCCATATTAGCATCCTTAGATGCATTCAGATACATATTGTTGAATTCATGTTTTATACTCATTCGATGAAAGGAAATTGTAAAGAGGAATCAGTAAAGTAAGTCTTTGGAGCATTAATTGTTAGTTTTATGATCATTGGAAACCCTAAACCTAGAAAAATCTATAGATAGAACTTGTCATCTATTATTGTCACTTACCATTTTCGAGAGCATTGTGAGAAAAGTTTCAAAGTTAAGTCTTCAAGTGAAATTGAGAGATTGACAAAGTATTCCTAAACTATTTTAATCTATTGTAAGATCAGTTGAGCCCATTTGAATATTATTAGGTGTTTCCCTAGTTATTTTTTCACTATCGATCTGAGAAAAGAGAAACCCTAAGTAAGTCTAGCAGAGAAATTGGAAGGAATGGGACCCAAGCTTAAGAATCGAGTTGTTGTGGAGAATGTTGAACCCGTGAACCCTAAGTAAAAATTACCTCTAGTGATAGAAAAATAACCTGATAAGACAAGAGCTCTAACATCAATTCCACCAATTGTTATATTGATCAAATATGTGTGAGTGTTCATCCACTGTAAAGTTGAAGAGATATGTGTAGCTAACATTGATGCATTATTTCACAAATTTTGTGTGAATGAAAAGATGAAGGACGACTAGATTCATTTAGGAACCAAAGGTTTGACACATGCCCTTCACTTATCAAAATTATTTAAAATAGAGTGGATAAGAATGGTTCTTAGCCAAGTTCATGACCATTTTATGTGGCTTGAAAAACCAGTGAAGATAACAAAAGATTTTTTACACATTGTAACTAGTTATCCGATTGGAGATAAGTCAAAGGCTATAAGACAAATTGAGAAGGATAAATTGAGTGAATTCACCAAGGAAAAATGGGATAGGAGAGGTCTGAATACTTCTACTATGGAAGACCCTGATCTAAAATTTGCGTGTAATGTCATATACTACCGAGTGTTTCAATCTTCAAGAGTTGACAGTGGACCATGTAGAGCTGTAGATATGGCATAAAATATTGTGAAGAAGAACACATAGATTGATATTTTTGATATTTTTATGAATCAATTAGAAGATAATATGAACACCATAAGGAAAGAAAAGACAAACACTTTGAAGTTTGGATCGTTACTAGTATGCATATTTTTCTATTTTCTGAATTTCTTCCCATCTATTGGTAATGTTATATGGAGCACTGAGAAGCCTATCATATATCAAATAAATGATTACATCTTGAGCCTAGGTGAAAATATTGACATGATAATAAATTATTACTTCCTTAAGTTTCAAGCTAAGATGCATAAGAAGTACACGATATCACCCCAATTGGTTGAGAAATATCATGACACTATTTTTTTTGAAGTGGACACTGACACATGCATTATTAAGGCAGTTGAGCCAAGAAGTATCTGGATACAACCTATGGTATATGAGATGGACACAAACATTGCATCTCAACAAATTAAGACTATGTTAGAAAATCGTGCTGACAAAAGAGCCAAAAGATATGGCACTTATGAAGAGGTTAAAGAGAAGTGAAAACAAGAAATCTTAATACCTAAATCCCAAAGGAGGACAGATAAAATGATTGATAAATTATCAAAGGATCTTGAAGTTGATGAAGAAGCAGATGAGGCTAGACCCTCTGACACAAAAGGAAAGAATACACTAGCAATGAAATCCTCACCAAGTACTACTACTACTAGACCGAACACAAGGTCCACAACTACACCGAGAGAAAAAAGGAAATCAGAAGAAAAAGAGCCAAAAGATAAAACATATGTGAGAAGTAAGAAAGATACCATTTGGAAAAAGGAGAAAATTGAAATCTAAAGAAGACATTGAGATAGATACTGAAGATATAATCAAACATAAGAATGTAAGCATAGGCCTATTGCAAATGACTCTAGATGAGGCACTTGAGTTACTTAAGAAGAAAGGAGGAATTTCAGGAATCGGATACATGAAGTATGATGACCAGAATGAAGAAGGAAAAACCAAGATAGAAGAGGTATTTGATTTTACTTTTTACAATTTTAAACTTACACCAACTAAAGTTGTTAACCATCTACCTACTGAGTTGCATATCAAAATTGATGCTAGATGGAAATATGCATTGAAGATTGAGAAACAAATGAGGGAAAGATCCCTAATTCTAGCTCAACCCACAATGTATATAATTGAGATAGATGAGACAATAAAGACCTACTCCAACCGATTTCTTATTAAAGGTAGACCCTTAAGGATCATGCTTGGAGAGTTAGAGAAAGTACAAAATGAGACTGACGACCAATGGAGAAAAATTCTCTTTATATACATGGAAGATAAGACAAGAAAAGATCAAGCTAACGAAGAGCAAGGTAAGGACAATCATATTGATCTTACATTGGATAAAGATGAAATATTGATTGAAGATATTATAGAGAAGGACCCTGCAACCAAAATTGCCTAAGATGAAGATGCAATGATAGAAAAGGAAATAGACTGAACAAATGGATACATTTGATTTTGTCGATGAAAAAATATTAGAGGAAGTTCTAGAACAAGTCAATGAGTATTTGGATGTTGATATTGGAATGTTTAATGTTGCAACTAATACTAAGGAGAAAGGCACCGATCCGCCTAAGGAAAAATAATAAGGATAAAATGAGGAGCCTAAGGCCACCAAGCCTAACACAAAATAGTGCACCGAGGCACCTTCTACTGAGAACACCACACCACAACAAGAGAAAATAAGTGAACTTCCAAAGTATCAAGGAAAGGACAAGACCGAGGAAAAACAAATAGAAGAAAAGATAGAAGAAAGGATAGAACGGAAGATAGGAGAGAAGACCGATGAAAAGAGAGAAGAAAAGAAAGAGAAGTCACCAATAAATAAAGGTAAATACAAGAAAGCGGAAATGAAAGATAAAAGTGTATTTGATGCTACAGAGACCACTTCTGATGCATTAAAATTTTCTACTAGTGAAATTATGTTGATCAAGAAGAAGAAATCAAAGAAAAGGAAACATGTATATATGAGCCAACCGATCATATTACCAAAAGTAGACCTATCTACTATGGATCCTGATGACATGATAGAGTATGAAGAATTGGTGAGATGTAAGACACTCCAAAATAAATTATTTTAGAAGAAAAGAGAAACCATTGTATTGGAAGATGTCAAATAAGTACTATAGGAGATTATACCAGATGCTATTATAAATAAGGAGGAAAGTATTCTTATTCAAGTAGTTGATTTAATTCAAAAAGTGTGAGAACCAAAGAAAGACACAATCAAGTGTATGATGAAAATTCAGCAGAAGAGCATGGAACACAAATTATTAGAAGAAATTTTGAAGAACGTTGCACTAGACAAGGTATCTCTTTCTGAAGCATGCACTCACATAGAGAACAAGTTGTATGTTATTCTTTTGTTATTTCAGCAATTTTGTTCCATTTCACTATTTATTAAGGATATCAAGGAAAAAGAGGAATCTCTTGAATAGGAGCTTACCGAGCAACTAAAGAACATATCAACCAAGCCTGGATCTCTACAAGCCTATCACTCAAAGGTCAAACAGTTAATGGGAAGGAACCAAGAGATAAGAAATGAAGAATACAAAATAAGGATGGAACTCCTTGAGCTACAAGCAACTCTTATTCCCCACCTCTAGTCAATGCAGAATCATTTGAAGAAAGCTAAAGATTTAGTTGCTTCTCCCGATTGAAATTCATTGGATACTATTACTAGTATGGCAGCTAATGTTTCTACAGAGATTTTTTTTGTGAAAACACTGAAGGATACATGGGAGCAAGCGCTAGTTGATGCCAAGACTAAGTTTAAACACATTTTTGATTAGATATCTCTGGAAGATAATAATAAGTAAGTATTATTTTGGCATGTTTTTCAAAAAAGGGGGATATATAAGGATAGTATGATATGTAAATAGACATGTAAAAAAGGGGTATATATAGGGATATAGATATGTATGTTTACGTAAGGGAGATATAAGTAGTAAAAGTTTGAGGATAATTATCAAAAGGGGAGTCATAAGTATTTTTGAAGCTTTGAAATTTTTGACGACTTTGAAGTTTTTCACAAAATGCCAAACTAATGTCAAAAGTGGAGGTTGTTACTCTTAAAGTGATTTTTTTGTCATTAGTTTTATAAAAATTCATATTGGTGAATGTAACCAAAGTAGGCAAGTCAATATAATAGAGGAGACACAGTCGGTAAAGGAAATCAAGACGACCACCAAGCACCAAGAAAGCTATATATATCGAGTCATGCAAAGACAGTTATCGAGCACTCATAGCCACCGAGAAGAAAGTAAAAAGTTATCGAGTAAGCACAAGTATGTTACCAAGTATTCTAGAGCTGAAATTTCAATTGAATTTAGATACATTGTATCTAAACACCGAGTAGGAAGTGTTGCATAGAATTCAAGGTAAGTGTTAGTTGAATCATTGGGATTCTAAACACATGATTGAATATGATCATGAAGTAGATCCACCAATGAAGTTTTAGAAGGCATACAACATTGGAGATGTATCCAAAGTTTAACCACTTAATCTCTACTGTTGATTCATGATGCTCTAGATTTGGTTAACCACCTAAGTCACAGTTAACTACCTAAAAATTGTATAAGAGATCAGTTTGAAGAATGAGAAAGTTTTTGATGTTGTTGTTACTGAAGTTGAAGAGCTGATGAAGATGTTGCAAATATAAGTGAAGGAGACATAACAAGAAGGAAGTATAGCTTATAATACTAAGCTACTGAGTGAAAAATGAGGTAACAGAGTTATTAAGAATAATGAGTCTAGACAACATTTGAATGATGCATTCTTATCAGACATTTTTGTACTAAATTTTTTTGTATTCAGAGAAGTAAAAATACCGCTTGTGGGTAGACCCTAACATGTCTTTATATTTTGTAAATCATTTAACTAGGTACATCTCTCAAATTAGAGATTTTCAATTCCTTTAACAAGGTAGACTGAATAAGTCTTTTGTACTCTTAACTGAGTATCATACTCCTAATAGGGTAAGCTACCAGAAGTAGCTAATATTGTAGCTCTAATCGAGAAACATTTATATTTCAGTACAAAAGGATTGGGTGTCATCCCCACCATAGTTTTTTCTTCTAACAAAGTATTTTTGCATGACCAAAATATTTGTATTGTGTGTTGCAGATTTTATGATTTGAGTTATTTACTTTATGTTCATTTTAGGCAATGTATTCAACTTAGTAATTGATCAGTATGTATGCTTAAAAATTTTAAGGGTACTGATTCACCCCTCCCCTCTCAGTACATAAATTTCCTAAGTTATTCCAAAAGTAATGACTGAGATATGGAGGGGTGAGTAGCAAATATGCTTGATTAAATCCTCTCATACAGTGGATTATTTTATATGTTTTCTTTCTTCTGTTGTGTTTCCCTCATGATGTGATGCTTGTTAAGTTCTTTGTTTAGATTTGTTTAGATAATTCTTATCAATCTATCATGACATTCTTATATTTGTATCTCAATTCTTCTATATGTCATATACAAATCATATACATGTTATGTCATGCATGGTTATTGTCATAAATGTGCCTTTGTGTTGTCTGATTGGGGATTATGCAAAGAAGTATCAATAATCTATTATTTTTGGTCTCCACAATATTGACCCAAAAAAATATTTGTGTTATCTATCTTATGTTTTTTGCTTCCTTTGTGCTCGTAGTTCTGCTACCTTTGGGGAATGATGTCAATTCATTTTTAATAATTCCTAATATACATAAGTTATCATATCATCATACTAACCTCATAATTAGTAGATCCATTTGTGTTCTCTTTATCATGTGCTTTATTTCCCTTGGTTTGTCCTTTCTTGGGGGAAATTCCATAAAAGTCATTTCTACCATCTAGGGATTTGCAATCACTTTAACATGGGGGTATACACTCGGTCCTTGTTTCACATATTGCACACACCAAAAAAGCAAATTTGTCATCAACATTTTCTCAAATTACTTAGAAATAGTTTACTTACATCCTTTCATACCCCTATGCATTACATTACTTTATTCCCCGATGCATTATTTTGTAGATTACATTGGAAAAATGTTTTCCTTGGGCCTAATCCTATATTTTTGACACCTCTCACTCTCTACATGAACCATATTAAGTCAAACCTTACTAGGCTATCTTGGTCATGTCCTTTTCTGTCTCTCTCTCTTGAGTGTTGCTTCTTTTTAGCTTGGTTTTGGATTTAATAAGGACCTAAGTCACTTTGGGGCTTGGTGTCTTCTTGTCTCCTTGAAATTGATAAAAATAAATTAATTATTTGATCTACTTTTTAGTGAGCATGTGGTAATATCAGACACCTGCTAAAGTGGCAGCTAAATATAAAATCCTAAATTGTACTCACTTACAATTTTATGCTTAATTAGGTTATATTTTAATGTCCTTGGAATTCTATTTTGTTATGCTTGATCAAGCCCCAATTCAACTTTTCATTTTAGAATCCCCTCTACAACTAGGATATAGGTCCAAATTGTGATGCATTTAGGAGGGAATAGGCTAACCTAGTGGGCATGTTCCTGAGAATGGGTTGACCTAGTTGGCCTATTCCCCAATTTTTGCTTCGAGATTTAAATTGTGTAATGGTCTTATTGGTGGACTAGAAATTGCAATACAACATCAACTTTCTTCAAGTTTTGAGCTCTAAAATATTTTTGAGGGGTATATAAGCAACCTAACTCTCCTCATTTTAAGGAACCACAAGATAGAATATCATAACCTCAAGTGCAAGTTGAAGCTCTTTGGCATTTCAAGAATTCTAAGCCATATTTAAAGCATATAAATTATATTTCAAGGAAATATTCTCTATTTATGTATGATTATCTCCCTCATTGAAGGCCAAGAACATGAGACCTCAATAATACAAGAAGACCCTTCTTTCAACTATACAAATATCAATGCAAAGTAATTCCTTCTAAAGGCAAGCAACATCAAACATAACAATATTGGATATTTGAGGAGTATTTGTAGATCTAGGCATTTTTTAAAGGAATAATTGGTTCTTATCTACAATTAAAGACATTCCAACAACTACTTCAAGAATCTTTATAGCCATTACAACTCCAAGTCCTTTTATCAAGGTCTAAGCATTAAATTTTCAAATCTAGCATCTACTTTATATCAAGACACTTTCCATTTATGTATATTTAATTTTAATTTCAAGGTTGATTTCTCAACTAGGTTTTTATCGAGGCACACCCCTCTCTACCAAACAATTTCTCTCTTTTCTATGTGCAGGAACATGTGACACTAATTTCGGGATCAAATATGGAAAGTAATAAATCTTAGCTATAGCCTGCAATTGAAATTATTATAAAGTGTAGGGAACAGGACCACCTAGTCAACATAGTCCTAGGAATAGGACAATCCAGTTAACCTCATCCCTCTATTTAAGCTCCAAATTGAATATGCAGGCTAGTTATAGTCTGTGGCTTTAGTTTTAGGTAGCAAAATTATTATATCTAGTTTTTGTCAGTTTGTGTATTCTTAAAAGTAAACTTTATTCCTCATTTAACCTTGAATCTTGCATCTCCCCAACAATTTTATTTCCATACATCCATTACTCAATTGAATAATAGTAAAGGAACCATCACATCTACTTGGCATTAGATTACTCTTTTGAGCCTAGGAGGATCAAATTTCCTTTCAAGGAAACATAAAGAAGATAGTCAACATCCACATCAATATCTTCTCTCCATATCTCCATATATTAAACCACATATGTATCTATTCTCCTCATTTTTATGTTACACTTTATTTCCAACATTTTCCTTAGTTCATGAGACTTGTACCTCAAATTTTGTACCATGTTCATACAAGACAAACACGAGCCATGTTGATGTCCTACACTCACTTTGTTTTCCTTGAACCACATTTATGTCTAAGGTAGTTAGTGCGGAGACTTTAGAATTTGACCTTTTTATTTTTATCTTTTATTTAATATGATCAAAATATTTTTATCTATTATCATAGTATAGTTATATCGGTTTCTTCATCTCACATTCTAGTTTGTTTTAAACCTTGTATAATTTAGTTGTCATAATCATCTATCTCACTAGAGCACTAGTTGAAGGGAGGTAGCTCAAGGGGTAATTCATACTGTACTATCCTAAAATTTTATACCCATGATTGGATGTTCAATTAGGCCCCTTTTTGGTAATTTTAAGATTTTATGTCCATTATGCTTGATTCAGCTACCTATCTCCCCTTGATCCAACATCTATCCTATCTTCCTAGCTCCCCATTTAAATTTTGGTTCTTTTTCCTAGGTACATAATGTTGTGGACTTTATGTTCCTTGTAAAAAATGTCGAAGGAATTTTTTTCCCCCAGGTTTGGGCCCAAATTTAAGTTAGGGCATTATTGCGGTGTTTATATGGAAAATTAGATACCGTGGTTGACCTGGCTTGTTTTTTAATCCTGAAATGTGTGATGAGGTATATAAAACCCCTATCTCTCCTCATTTTGGTATCTATTATCAATCAGACATTCATGATCAAGCAATAAGGCTATCAAGTTCAAGATTTGAAAGCAAGCATCCAAAATCTAGCATCTCTCCATGCATCCAAGGCATTTTTAAAGCAATATTCTCCATTGTAGCAAGATTCTATCCCATTATGGAAAAGTAGAGAATTTATCAAGAAATAAATAAGATCCTTTGTCCATCCATATACATTCTTCCTTCATAGAAAGTCTTTAATCAATCATAACAACATTGAAGATCTAGGAGTGACATTCATAGATTCATACATTTGTGAAGGCATCCTTGATTCCTTTATATATTCCAAAGTTAAAAACTATAATTCAAACAATAGACAAGAATTTTCATGAATATGTGTGATCTCAATATCTGTTCATGAAGGTATTTATAAGGTAGATCTAATATTACCTTTACAGTTACTTTCCTTTATACTATTTCACTTCATTTTCAAGGTTGATTCCTAAATAGGGGTTTGAAAAAGGAAAAACCCTTTCCTCAACCTTTTCCCCATTTTTGTGTGTGCAGGAATAGGTGACGTGACTGTCAGGATTTGATCTAGAAAGTTTAAGATTTGTGGAATTGATTGTCAAAGTTTTGAGAAAAATCCCTACGTATAGAATGCCCCAAGCTTTCTAATCCCAAGAACAAAATTCCCAAGGTATTTTGTACCTATAAAATCCACTTCAAGTTCATATCACAGGTTGGTACAGTTTCTCAATTCCTGTTTTAGGTCATTACAACTTCCTATCTATTTTCTGTCAATCAGTCTTTTATGAAGCTGCTTATTTTTTCTGATTTAGTCTCTTATCTTGCATTGTTAGATCATTTTCCCTAAATCTATTTCATTCTAAATCATAATCAGTGAAGGAAACACATTGTCTCACTTAGCACTTGAAACTAACTTTGATCCTAGTGGGGCATTCTTCCTTATGATTTGTACATTAAGAAAAGGTGGATAATCCCTTACCCCCTCCTAGCCATCTTTTCTTTATGTACATTTTTGGTGAACCTGACACATGATATTTACATTTTGATTTTAGTGTTAGTGTAACTGGGGTCATTCGGTATGTAGAAACCTACAATAACAATAATATCTCAACCACAGGAAGATTGTTAAGAAGTTAGTATCCCAATATCAAAAGAGAAAGAAATAAACATAAAGCATAATCATTCAACAATAATGAAATCTGTTTCAAAACATATGAATATGCAAACCATAATTCTTTGTTGTTATTATCCTTCTTAATTCAATGTGGGCTCTTAGAATGAGTTCTCAAGGTGTGCCAGCATAAGAATTCAAAGCATGTGTTGTTCCATGTATTTCTCATGAATGTAGTTGAAAAATAAGATAATTAGATCTCTATTTATAAGAATTTTGGAGTTCCAATTAGGATTCCTTGATTGGTTGGATTAATCATCTGTGTTTGAATAGCTAACTCAGATTGATTGGGAGTTCAACTCACTTGATTGCTTTGTTAGCAGATTTGGCTGATCTGTTAGGAGAATAGATTGAAGAGTTGACTGATGAGGTGGAAGAGAAGATTGAATAAATTGATTAGTTAGAAGAGATAATTGTGGAGTTAGAAAGTGTGATTGAGAGGCTAACTAAAACCTAGTATGAGTTAGAGTCGGAGGAATAACTACAAATCAAATAAATATAAAATTCATTTATTTGCATGAGTGAATATAAATAAATAATTAAATTTATTTACTTATAAGAGGAATAATTAGTTTAATTAAATAAATATCATTTATTTAATTATGAGTGGGGATTTGATTTATGTAATTATTATATGTGTATAATAATCACAAAGAGGGAATATTAATTAAATAACGTAATTATTTAATTAATTAAAATATCATGCAGAATAATTTAATAATGTTAATTATTTAATTACTTTATAGAGGAACATAATTAAATAATGTTAATTATTTAATTACTTTTTAAAGGAATCATTGATGAATAATGTTAATAATTAAGTAACTAATTAACATCACTTAATTACAAATTTAAAGAGAAATGATGAAAATAAATTTAGAAAATAGTAGAATGATACAATTTAATTAAATAACAAAGATTATTTATTAAATTAAGAGGAATGTTAATTAATTCATTGTGTTAAAGTGACAAACCATTTTTAAGTATCTACATTTTGCCCCTCTTTGATACAAAGCATTTCCAGATGTTGTTTCAAAGAATAATAAAGATTATGCCCCAGCGGTAACAATGTGACGGTGAGGTAAATAATGCCCCCTTGAGAGATTGTTGATGCAAGAAAGGCATGAACGATCTCTTGAGGGAAGATTTAGATTAAATGATGAAAGAAAAGAATAATTAGTAAGAAGTGAATAATGTTGGTAGGTTATGATGATTGTTTGATCGAAATTAGTCATAGAGATTGTTGATAAGAATCACGTATAGTTTCAGGAAGGACCCATCATGTATAGGACTAGTGTCATGCCTAGTTTTAGGGAATACATACAATGTATAAGACAAGTGAAAACATCTGGTTTCAGGAAAGATACATCTTGTATAAGATAAATGATGATGTCTTGTTTTAGGAAAGACCCATCATGTATAAGACTAGCGACAATGTCTGGTTTTAGGAAAGATATATCTTATATAAGAAAAATGATGATGTCTGGTTTCAAGAAAGACATATCTTGTTTAAGACAAATGATGATGGAATGTTTGACCAATTGATTTGACTAATTTTAAAATTGACTTGATCATTTTGATAGATAGATTTATTGACTGACTTATAGAATGTTAGAATGTTAGGAGAGGAGAGAATGAGGATGAATCCTAATTGAAACCTTAAATTATATTAACCACCTTTGACTTCAAATTTATTTGAGCATTTTTTATTTCATCATTGAGCTACTTTATTAGAACAAAATTGGATACCATCCTATGAAGATATGAATGATTTGGGTATGATTATCGTCTTACATTTTAACGGACACTCTGGATAGACAAGGAACGTGGGCCAATCCTTCTAGGTTGGGCATCCAAAGCTGAGGTCTATGTGACGTATCACAACCAATTTATCTATTGTAATTTTTTTTGCAATTATATGTTGTATGTGGATGTGAAAGCTCTTATCATAAACACCCAAAATGCTCTTTTAAGACTTCATGGAAAACATTCTACAAACAATAGAAAAATAAAAATAATTCATGAACCATCCTGGCATCTCTAATCACTAGTGGATGTCCCAAGATGGATAAGAATATGACTTGTAAAAATGAAGACATAATAAGACCAACTTGACTCAACATCACAACTATATTGACTTTGTGTCTGTGTTTTTGTAGTAGTTTGGACATTGACTTTTGACATTTTGCCTATGTCTGATTTTAAGAATGAGGTGCCCCATATAAGACTGACCTGTTTGGTTTTGAGTGTCCCCTCCCTTGTCTAATAAAAAATGAATTTTTGACAAAAGACTAATATTTGATTTGATTGATAGATAAGACAATTTGGTCAGTTTGACTGAGGACATGATGACTAGTTGACAATTTTGACTTGGTTATGTTGAAGCTTAGACTTTTTGTATGACATCGTTCAATTTTTGTTTTGAAATGAAAAAGGATTGATTTATGTACAAAGGAGTTTTATTACAAACTTTTCTTGGTTTTTTAAAAAAAAATTGTGTGTCTTTGATAGTTTTTTCATGATATTTTTGCAAATGGTTTGGGTATTTTTCAGGATGTTTTTTTATGTTTTTGAAATTTTGAAGGACTTTTTCCAATTTTTTAGATTTTTTAAGGATATTTTTTTATGTTTTTGGTATTTTTGTGGACTTGATGGATCATGACATTGGGGATCCCCCGATCAGGACATAATGGGAAATTTATTGTGGAATGGCCACAATGGACTAACTTGGTGTCAAATATGATATGACAGGATAAGGACAATTGACTAATTTCAAGCTACAATATATTTTATTTTGGAATATGAGGTGAGATGATAGGTGATAACAGATTGGATTTTTGATAGATGGTAGAGCATTGATCTCTACACATGGCACTAGATTGACTGATTTTCCCAATGGTACTTGCCCAAGGCACCATCGAAGTGGTTTTCACCATATGATGAATTTATTTATCTTGTTTTTCTATTTTTGTGTCATCAAAGATGCCTGATTGCTAGGTATTCACCAAGGTAACATTTTTTTCTATTTTAATTATTTTGATTTTTTGAATTTTTGAAATGGGTCTACTCTTAGAGTTATAAATAATACTTGTGTAACACCCCAAAATTGACACCTTATAATCCTAATCAATTTTGGTGCATTCCTTCAATTTTCTTATCATCGAAGTCCTATTATACTAGGCAAATTCTCCTCCTAATTGACTTTAATTGACTTGGTCTCAAATGCAGAAAACCCAAATTTGCATAAATCTGACATTATATTTAATTCCTAAATTATCAAGGTTTATT
>MU223247.1:769700-782186 GCA_018584345.1 Thuja plicata
AATTAATCAATTAAAGCTTAATTAATTAAATAAAATTAATTATTTAATTAATTTTGGGAATTGGATTAGATGATTTGGGAAATGAATTTAGAAGAAAATAGATGATTAATTAATGATTAAAAAACCAGTAATTAATAGATGAAAAATTAGTGTTTTTAATGTAAAGTCACAAGCCTGTCCATTTTAGGGTGTCTACAATAACCTTCAAACATATATTATTTAGTCCTTGGAAACACCAAAAACATGGGCGCCTTCTAGGGGGTGACACGGTTGTTTGAGGTGCACGCATACACATAAGCAGTGAGGCACGAATTTTGTCTTCTCTACCATTTTTTTTGTAGGGAAAACTAAGTGCTTGTTTTGAGTCTTAAACTATCCAATCATGATTAAACAAAGACTCCCATGATTCTGCCAAGTTGCCTTGTCCTTGGTAGAACTGTTTGCGACTACTTCTTGTGTGACTATTGCTTGATCAAAACTTTGTGCTTGTTAACGATTGCTTGTCACATTCAAACTGAGATTGCTGATCTGAACTATCATAAAAATGTCCTAAATCTAGAAATTCTATCAGAGAACAGTCCTGACTGTGTCTCAAAATTTGACTTTTGTCTCAAATACTGAGTCAATCAGTCAAAACCTGGAGTTTTCTCACACGAGATTCTAAAAAATGAGCATTCCTCACACGAGATTTCATTTTCTCATGCACAATTAAGCATTTCCTCATGTGAACCAGCACTTTCTCACATGATTATGTACCCTTGTGTCCCAAAATAGTGAGCTATTTCCTCTTGACTGATGAGTTTTTTCCCTGATCTAATTTTTGTCTAAGATCTAATTGCCTATTTCCCTATTGTCTATAGTCTGAAACTAATTGTCTCAAGTTGCAAACTGACTGATTCTTGCTCAAACTTGTTTTGTCTCTTTCTTCTTTGTCCTACCTTTCTGTGATTTTTTATCTTGCGACGCGATAGTCACATCTCAGCTATTCTAGCCATACTCTCAATGATTCGTGCCGGGTGCATTTCACATCTTGGCTATTCTAGCCTTTATCTCCTTTTCACTATTTCTAGAGATAGAATTCTGAGTTGGATCATAAGTCCTCTCTCATTTTATATTCATCTATGCCTATTATGACTAGAAGTGGCAACATATTTCCCATTCGTGGTTCCAAAATAAGTAAAGGTAGATCTCGTAATCAAGGAAGATGTCATTTCGAACCTATTGTTCAATCTGATAGTCAAGAGGGATCCTCACATTCCTCCTCTCCATTTATTATAGATCCCAGTCTGAATCAGAAATCGGTGTTCCAGCAGTTCTATAATCCCTTGTTTCAAAGACAACCTAAACTATTGTTTCAATATCAACAAAACTTTGGAAGGTCGCTTACTTGGGTCGATCTTCTTGACAATCCTCGCTACCTTATTGATCATTTTGATCATATCGATCCTTGTGAACCTATTGATCCTTCCAAACCCATTGACCCCTTTGACCTGCCAAAAGTTACATTGGCCACAAACTCTCAGCTCGATACACACACTCACACTGAACCTGTATACATGGCACAATCCCACATCAGCAATATGGGAATTCCTTTTGACTTCCTACAAGGTCAATATAGTGAGGCCCATGATCAATCTCAAAATGATCAGAATCAACAACCCAAAACTAATCAGCAAGCACATCACCATCACCCTCCTCCACATGACCAAAGACAAGATCAGAACCCAAGCATTTATGAGATCCTTGGTAATGATGATGATCTGATAACTCAAAATGACATAGATGTTGTGAAATCTAATAAGGGTCTCATCAAGATGATGGAAATTCTCCTTGCAGAAGATAAAGAGAAATATTTTCTAGAATTGGCAAACCAAGGAGTTAAGCGACCCCCAGATTTCAAAGTGGAAACACTTGTGACTAAAGAGGAAGAGACTGAGACTACCAAATTGCAAAAGATGATTCAAGATATGAAAAACCAAATTAGCCAACTTGTAAAGTATAAGGACAAACCCACATAATAATTCACGATGGAGAGTATCTGTCCATATGCCACCTTTTCCCTTTGATAGGAGTCTTCATATGCCACATTTTCCCAAGGGTGTAAAACTCCCTAATTATGATAAATATCTGGGTACCACCGATCCTTAGGACCATCTGAGAGAATTTGGGGCCCTATCTATGGAGTTCATTCATGATCAAACTTATTTAATGTGTCTCTTCCCCCAAAGTCTGGGTGGACCTACCATGGAGTGGTTTTCTCGACTACCCACCGGCATTAAGACTTTTGATGAGATCACAAATCTCTTTATCCAATATTATTCTCACAACATACAGCATCCCATCAACATTAGGGACCTTTGCAATCTCAAGAAGAGACAAGGGGAGCCATTCCTGACATTTTTCCAGAGATGGAGACAGCTTTGCACCAAGTATCCTCGTAAAATACCCGAATCTGAGAAACTCAACATCTTCTTAGATAATCTCACTCCTGATTTTGGGTATTAGGTATAGCTTCAAGGTCCCCTCAATTTTGACAGCATGATTAAGCAAGTTGTGAGGATAGAGGCATTTATGGTTAAGAAAGGGGAATTGACTTTGCACAAAGACAACAAACAAGGTTCCTCCTCTTCCAACAAAGATAAAGGGAAGTTTGTCAACAAGAATAGGGACATTATGAATGATGGAGTGGTTGATAATGTGACCTTGACTCCTTCAAAATCAGTTTTCAATCTTACTTGTAGCATACAAGTGATCAAAATTACTGAAAAGGCTACAACAAATACTCAGCCGCCTTCCAGATTCTCTAGCAACAAACCTTGGGCCTCTCGACCCAAGCATGAATTCACTTCCTTGGGAGAACTGCTTGATGTAGTTTACAAGACCTTGGTGCAAAACTAGGTTCTCACTCCTTTGGACAAGCGTCCATATGATCCGCAACCGGGACCCCATTGGTGGACCGACAACGCATACTATGGCTATCACCAGAACAAGGGTCATAAGACTTCTACTTGTCTTCAGTTATGTCATAAGATCGAAGATCTGATTGATAATGGTGATATTGTTGTGGATAATCATAATAAGAATTCATATCACCATGCATTTAAATATCCCTTTCCTCCTCATGAGAAAGGTGAGTCTTCCAACACTAAGAACAACACTGCCAAGGTTAACTACACACATACCACTAATGACAATGTCGTCAACATGATCGAACCTGTCAAAGTTGAGTATTGTGATGTGATTACTATCAAGGGGAGCAGGGATGCTCCTAATCCTAAGACCTCATTTGTCTTGAGAGGCCCTGGGTCTCGCTTGTCTGAACCTAGATCGTCTTAGGATTGCGCAAACATTGTTACCAAATCCTGCACTAAGATCACTCTCAAGGGTCCTGACCCTCCTGCCACTACATCCGCACCAAAGAAACCCATGGATAAAGCTATTGTTGGCCCTTCCAACAAGACCACAAAAATGGTCCCCACACCTCCTACTGCTAATTATAGCATTCTTGACCAGCTGTAAAGAACCAACGCTCAAATAACCATCTTTGAGCTGTTGAAGATCTCACCTGTTCACAGGCAGATTCTAGATAAAGCCCTCGTAAAGGCTAACGTCCCCAAAGACATTAATCTTGATTAGTTTCAATCTATAGTGGGTCACTTGACTTCACCACACTATCTGTCTTTCTCAGAAGAAGATGACCATTCGGTCAGCCACCTGCATAACGCCCCTTTCCATATAGAGGTCATGATTGGCCAAAAGTGCATTCGTCGCGTCCTTATTGATAATGGTGTTGGCCTCAACATCTGATCTGCTCACTTGCTCACTCAACTAGGCTATGATGAAGGTTGCATAGATTCCCACAAGAAAATTACTATCAAAGCCTATGATAAAGAAGAAAGAAAGTCTAAAGGTTTAGTTGAGCTACCTATTCGGATTGGACCTGTTGAAAGAGATGTCACTTGTCAAGTGTTGGACATTCCTCTTGCTTATAACATCTTGTTGGGAAGACCATGGATCCATGAAATGCAAGCAGTTCCCTCTATGTATCATCAGTGCATCAAGTTTACTTTCCATGGCGTAGAAGTGATACTTCCTACTAATATGGGTTATTCTTGTAATACGCTCACACAGTCAGCTGATAGTTTTGTTCCTGCTAACAAAGAATCCACAGAATTATATGATTCCAAGCTTAGAGACATGGAACAGACTTTGAAAATCAAAACCATAGGCATGGGGGGATATCAAATGGAACCTATGCTATCATTAGCAGCTCTACCTCCGTCTCCTTGTTCCTATGGGAGACCTTCTAAGAACAATAAATCTTCTACTACTCCTAAAATAGTTTACGATGGTGCCTTTCTACGGGCTTCAACACCATTAGAAGATGAAGATGAGGAAAGAGTTTTTAAAGCTTAGATTTACAAAGGAAAGGACATATCTGAATAGACCACCCCAGCTCGTGAAATAGATCCTAATAGTGAAGGTCTTAAAATCCTGAAACGCTTTCGTTACAAAGGGAGTGGTCCAATAGGGATGAATGGTAATGGGCTAGTTGAACCTATTGAAGCTACATGTGGAAGAATGAAAGATACAACTGGTTTAGGCTTCAAGAAGACTTTGTTCCATCTAGGGATTAACAAATTTGTGCCAAAACTAGATCCTCAACCAGAATCTGAAGGCATAGCTACAGTTGACACCGTAGACGATAGCTCTGATTAGGATTACTTTCCTTGTCCTATTCCTCTAGATCTGGTAGCATTCTTTGCTGATCCATATGATGTCATAACACATATTAGTACAGCCAAGGCTAGCAGTGATTCCAATGGCACTATTCCATTCACTCCTCTGACATACAAACAATGGAAAATTTTACAAGACCCTGGTTTTCAAGGTGAACTATACATACCATCACAGTTTCAAGAGCGGTTTGTGCAAGAATAGGCTGGTGTCACAAGAACTCCCAAACCTTCATGGTGAAAACATCCCAGTCAGAGTTCAGACACAGATTCCCATGAATATGAGTTTGATAGTCTTTCAGAAGGATCCTTTGTTAGGAATGTTGATACTACACATACATCTGAAAAGCTTCTCGACATAGATAAAGGGTCTAGTGTAAGGTCTAATGAGTCTAATTCCATAGATGTTAACGTGTCTTCTACTATGGTCACTAGGAGTCAAAGGGATTTGAATACACCTTTGGATGAGATTTCTCTAGGTCTCAACTTACTAGTCCACGCTTTCAATGATTATACCGTGAATGCACTTGAATGCGTCACTACTCTCTCTCTCCAACATCCCAAGCTAATAGACTGGAATTCCCCTTCCCCATCCAACGAAGTCCTCACATTCCAGAATGAATATTCTCTAGTCTGTTATCTCCATATTGTTGAACCTGTAATTTCCTCCACTAGCGAAGATAGTGTCAGCATGACCGAAAGTTATATCAAGTATCTTAGTCATAAAATCAAAAAAAAAGGTGCTCTGACGGTGAAAACCACATTGTGGCAGTGTCAGAGCCAAAAAAAAGTAAAAAGAATATATTTATTCAAAGTTGAAAACCTCTCCGAGGTGCCTAAGGATGAGATACATGATGCACTTCTAATTCATTTCCAGGAACGATCATCTATGCTAATTGAGCTGACTCAACCAGTAAATTTGGATACAGAAGAACATCTGCACATTATTCATGTGGCTAAATCATTATCTACAGAAGAACTCAAAGAATTCACAGATTTATTCAAAGAAAAAAAGATAAACATTGCATGGACATACTCTAACATGCCTGGTGTAGATCCTAATCTTATCATGCATCACCTATCAATAGCTCCTGGAGTAAAACCAGTCAAGCAAAAACTCAGAAAAATGCATCCACATGTGGCTCTACTTGTCAAGGTGGAATTAGAGAAAATCCTAAAAGATGGATTCATCAGAGAAATTGACTATGCAGAATGAATCTCCAACATAGTTCTAGTGTTAAAGCATGACAAATCTATCAGAGTTTGCACAGACTTCAGGGACTTAAACAAGGCATGTCCAAAAGATGACTTCCCACTACCCAACATTGATATGATCGTTGATATGACAGCAGGGTACAAAATGTACTTCTTAATGGATGGTTTCCCTAGCTACAACCAAATCAAAATTGTGCCAGAGGACCAAGAAAAGACTCCTTTCACTTGTGCATGGGGCACTTTCTGCTAGAATGTTATGCCTTTTGATCTCAAGAATGTTGGAGCCACGTATCAAAGAGCAGTCACTACTATATTTTATGATATGATGCACAACACAATGGAGGATTATGTTGATGACACCCTTGCTAAAAGCATGGATAGGAAGGCACATCTTACTGATCTAGGCCCTATACTAGATCATATGGAAAATTTTAGATTACGTCTCAATCCTAAGAAATGTGCATTTGGAGTAACTTTCAGAAAATTGCTTGGTTATATCATCTCCGCAAAAGGTATCAAGGTGGATCCTAAAAAGGTGCAAGCTATCATGGAAATGCCTCCACCTTGCAATATTAGTCAAATGAGAGGTCTTCAAGGTTAGCTTCAGTCTATCTGGTGCTTCATCTCACAGCTAGCTGACAAATCACAGCCATTTACTAAGACTTTGAATAAAGGTGTGACCTATGAATGGAATAAAGAATGTGAACAAGGTCTTCAACAAATCAAACAATATCTGGCTAATCCACCTATATTAATTCCTCCTATTCATGGGAAGCCATTAATCTTATACATCTCAGCTACAGAAGCATATTTGGGTTCTCTATTGGCCCAAGAAGATCAAAACAATAAAGAAAGAGCAATCTATTACATCAGCAGAACATTGGTCTCCTATGAAATGAATTATTCTGTCATTGAGAAAGCTTGCTTGGAGGTGGTGTTTGCTTCCCAAAAGTTATGACATTACATCCTTTCTCACACTACAAGGCTCATTGCAAAAAAAATTCCATTAAAGTACTTACTCAGCAAAGCTACCCTCACGGGTAGATTAGCTAAGTGGGTCATGATACTCAGTGAATTTGACATTGAGTATGTGGAAAGAAAAGCTATCAAGGGGAAAGCAATTGCAAATCAGTTGGCTAAGGCACCTATTGTAGACTATCAACCATTAAGGATTGAGTTCCCAGATGAGTCCATAATGCTTCTCACACATCAGGCATGGACCATGTTCTGTGATGGATCATTCACCCAGCAAGGGTCAGGTGCCAGAATCTTGTTCATTACACCTCAGCGGTATTCATTACCAAAGTCTTACAAAATGTTGTTTCCTTGCACAAATAATACTGCTGAGTATGAAGCCTTGATTAATGGATTAAATATCTCTATTGAATGTCATGTCAATGAGCTAAAGGTCTTTGGAGATTCACAGTTGGTTATCAATCAGGTGAATGATATCTACCAAACAAAAGATGAAAAATTGGTGCCTTATAAAAAGATAGTTGATGAACTCAAGAAATACTTTGCACACATTACTTTCCAACAAATTCCAAGGGTAGATAATAAAGTAGCCAATGCCATGGCTACTCTGGCTTCCATGTTACAAATGCCAGAAAATGACTTCCAACATGAATTCCTAGTGGAGACGTTATGATACCCTGCTTATAATTCTCCTGAATCCCGGATGATCTGTTCAATCATTGGAAATGACTCATCCCTCTACCACCATATTTACTCCTACCTTCATGACCAGATCATTCCGGACACTTACACCCAAAATGAGAAATGTCACTTAATCCACAGTGCTTCACGGTTTGTCATCATAGCTAACAACTTATATAGGCGAGGTCTAGATGGTACCCTCCTTAGGTGTTTAGAACCTGATGAGTCCAAGCGTGTGTTAGTAGAGGTGCATGAAGGTGTCTATGGGTCTCACTCAAACAGCCTGACACTGGCTTGCAAACTTATTAGAGATGGTTACTATTGGCCAGATATGGAGAAAGAAGCTACACAATTTGCTAAATCTTGCAAACAATGCCAGCTTCATGGAAATCTGATCCATGCTCCTGCCAAGGATCTCATTCCTTTTGTTAGCTTTTGGCCATTTCAGTAGTGGGCCTTTGACTTGGTGGGTCAGATACATCTGTCTTCTTCAAGAGGACATAAATTCATCATTACTACTACAGACTATTTTACCAAGTGGGTTGAGGTAGTGCCTCTCATCGTAGCTGATGGTAAGTCTATGGCCATGTTTATACTGAACTACATCATCTGTAGATATGGTGTACCCTCATCAATAATCACTGACAATGGGGGAAATTCAAGAATAAGGTTCTAAAAGAATTATGCACTAAGTTCAGAATTATTTAGCATTGGTCTTCTATCCATTATCCCTAGGGTAATGGATAAACAGAAGCTTCAAATAAGACTATTCTCGAGTTCTTACACTGCACAGTACACAAATCTGGACGAGACTAGCATCTCTAGATTAATCCAGCTTTATGGACTTACCACACCAGTATACAGACACCAATAGGGGCCACGCCCTTTGATCTAGTTTATGGTGCAGATGCAGTGCTTCCTATTGAGGTTGAGATTCCTACCTTGCGAGTCTCTCTGAAGGGCCTCATTACTGATGATGATATCAGGATAGCTTGGCTTCAAGAGCTTGAACTACAAGATGAACATCAAAAAGTGGCGTTCAATCATCTCTGAGCATGTCAGAAGAGAATATCTAAAAGCTACAACAAGAAGGTCAGACCAAGGGAATTCCAAATGGGTGATCTCGTCTTGAGAGAGAAGCCCAAGAATCAACAGCAGCGGGTCCAGAAAGAAGATTTTGAACCAAACTGGCTTGGTCTGTATGTTATCACTACAGTATTTGGGTCTAGCACTTACCAGCTCTCTACCATAGAGGGGGAATAGCTCAAAGATCCTATCAATGCTCTTCATCTGAAGAAGTTCTATAGTTGAGATGTCTTCTGAATGCTCATGTACATACTCTATTATGAGAAAATCCTAAAAATTGCAAAATGTCCTAAAAAATGATCATCTTAGTGAAAACCTAATAAATAGGCGCTTTGATGTATCTATTATCCTGGTGAAAACCTAGTAAACAGGCACCTTGATAACACAAAAAAAAAAAATGAAAAGCAGAAAAAATACAAAAAAATCAAAAAATCAAAAATACAAAAAAAATCAAAAAATGAAAAATACAAAAAAATGAAAAAAAGAGAAAAATGTGTCATTGATGAAAACCTGGTAAACAGGCATCATGGTAGAAAAAATAGAATTTCTTCCAAGATGGTGATAACCTGGTAAACAGGCGCCTCTTGTTTCGCAATGCTCTATCTATCGCGGGATCCCTTGGCTTTCTTGCAATTTTCTCTCCTGCTTTCCTGCTTTAGTTTGCTCGCTCATGCATTCGCTCTTAATTATTTTTGAGATTTTTGCTCGACTTCACATGGATTGAAACTGGCCAAACTCGGGGGCATCTTCCTAGTCTAGGGGACATTGGCCTATCTTTTTGAGTCTCTCTCCTCTTCGCATCAGTCACCAATGGTTCTCACTGAGTCTTCCTGCTGATGCCTAGATCTCACGCCAATCTTTATACTTGAGAATATTTCTCACGTCAGCCACCAGTGATTCTCACTGCATCTACCTACTATCACTGTACTACTAAGATTTCTCACATCAACTCACTATCTGCATAGTTGACATCAATCCGTTATAGTTGGAGTTATACCCAAATTCTCTATCTATCAATATTCAGTCTTTGCATGCTTTGCTTTAGTCTGTACATAGCTTTCAGTCACTTTTGTGACACTTTGGGTCTTTTCAAGATCCCACCTGACTTGACATGACCCCAGCATCATAGCTTGGGGGCAATCCATTCGGATTCATCCTCTCTATATGAGTCAAGTCGGTCATCAACATTCATTACTTGGGGGCATGGCTCCCCACTTTGATCGCATCTTCAGTTTACACTCGAGTCAGTAATCTTGTCAATTCTAAAGGACAACTATCTACTGGTACAAATTGGTGTTTCTCAACACCCCAATCAAACAGTGTTTTTTAACACCATCTTTGGACACATTGGACATCGCAACATAAACATCTCTCAATAGCAATCAAACACATCACACTCACAAGCACAACAGTGTTTTTCAACACCCCTAAAACACATGCACATTTGTAAACTTTGAAACATGTTGAGTTGTGATTGAATCTTTCTTTGTATGTTGTCTGTTCTCATGAATTTCAATGATATTTTCATTGTCTGCTACTTGTGAGTGTGGTTTCAATGATCCGACAGCGTCAAATAAATAGGGTGTATGTGATAAGAACTTCTGCATTAAGGTGGGAAAGCCTCACATCCCTCAATCTTGTTTATTTGTACACCAAGGGGAGGTTGGAACTATCTCTTTGACTATTATTGCTCTGTTCATTTACTTGTGTACTCTTACTATATCAAACTGGAAACAATGTTCAGGTCATCTTGGCTTTTGTGCCCTAGCCCTTACTTTTATTTCCTACATTTTATCTGATGAAAGTCATATTCATATTCTTATGGTTGCATTGGCACCAATAAGGATTGTATCAACTCTGATGATCCAAAACTCAATGATGATAATTATGTGATGAGTCCAACAACCAAGTCCGAGGGTTGCATTTAGCTTAGGCTTGCATTTGCATTTAAAGCTTGCATAGCAATAATTTTGGTGCTCTCTTCATTGTCTTCTCATTCTTCGAAGGTTCTCATCTTTTGTCCTGGATTCCTCTTGATTGCACAAGTGTCCGGTTCTGAATCCATTTTTCGTGATCGAAATCAAAATCCGACACTCCTAAGTAGCTCAAAATAATGTTTTAAAATTTTGGGATCGACGTGCTCTGACGCTTGTGCAGTCATCTTTATGACGTCGCTTACTTGTCAAAATCATCTCTCATCATCATTTTCTCAGCTTCTGCAATCTTTTCATCAAAAGTCAACTCTAGTCAATTCTGGTCAAACTTGGTCAACTATGGTCAAATCTAGTCAATAGGACCTCCCGATTGCCCTAAATCGATTATGCCTTCTCTTTATCTATCTCTGACTTCCTCTGGATCTTTGATCTTACTTCTATCAAAAATCTTTTGTTGTCAATCATCTTTTTGTTGTGTCATCTCTCGATTTCACTCCCGAGGGGGCAGGATGATTGCATCATTGAATCTTTTCACATCATTCTCAAATCAGTCTGATCTAAATCAAAATTCCCCATTGCTTGGGGCATATTCATTATTTTGTACCTTATCATCAAAATTGGATATTCCATGATCTTGAATCTCTAGGGGCATCTTGATGCCCCGCATCTTGTCATCTTGTCATCTATCTTTCTAGGTATCTGAGCAATCTAACTCGGATCCTCAAGGATCAAGCTTCGTTCTGGAGATAATTCTTGAAATCCCATTGGGTATTGGGGCAATCTAACCCTAATTCCTAAAATTCATGCTTCGTTCTGAAGACAGCTCTCAAAATCTCTTTTCGATCGTTATCTGGGCAACCTAACCTGGATCTCAGAGGGCTAACCTTCGTATTAGGGAAATCTAACCCTGATTCTGGAGATAGTCCTAAATATTCATCAGCTATCAACGAACATTGGGGCAATCTAACCCCAATTCCAATTTTCTATCAATTGGTATTTGGACTTTTGTCTTTGCAATCTAACTTAGACTTCAGAGAATCATGCTTCATTCTGAAGATGGTTTTGCTTCTCAATCTAATTGGTGTCTTGGCAACCTAACCTAGACTCCCAAAATCTTCATCTGTCACATCAGACTATTCCTTGAATCAATGCGTTGCTCGCACAACAATTCAAAGAGGGGTAAAATGTAATACCCCAAAATTGGCACCTTACAATTCTAATCAATTTTGGTGCATTTCTTCAAATTCTCATCATCGAAGTCCTATTGTACTAGGAAAATTCTCCTTCCTAATTGTCTTTAATTGACTTAGTCTCAAACGCAGAAAACCTAAATTTGCATAAATCTTACACCATATTTAATTCCTAAATTTTAAATATTTATTAGCTAAAAATCCCTATGATTAATTAATTTAATTCTAAAGTCCTAAGTGCTTTTAAATTAAATTAATCCCACCCCCTTTAGCTAATACACATCAAGGGAATTAAATATTATTTATTTATTTGAATGGATTATCCTCACTTGAATTTAATAATTCAAACAAAGTGAAAAGCCACCCATGTGGTAATAATTCATTTATTTAATTAAATAATTCCTTCATATTTGTCTCACCTTCCTCCATGAAGATGAAGAGTCAGTCGTTTCTTCCCAAGAAACTCTTCATCCTCTCTGCAGGATTTTCTATATTATGGACCTTCTTTCCTTCATTTGAGGAGAGCAATTTTTAGAGTACCTAAACTATAGTGAATTATTGTCTCAATTCTCTCATATTTCCAATCTTTTATTGCATATTTAGTGTAATCTCATTTAGCTTAATGGCATTCTTCATCTCAATTTAGTTTGTTTATTTATCAAGTAGCTT
>MU223247.1:782236-794664 GCA_018584345.1 Thuja plicata
AATCTCATTTAGCTTAATGGCATTCTTCATCTCAATTTAGTTTGTTTATTTATCAAGTAGCTTAATTATGTTATCTCTTTCAAGTTTCTTAGCTTAAAATCTGCATCTTCATTCCTAGATTACAATTATCTATGGTTGTTGGCTCTCATTCTGAGATTAATTAAACACCCCAACTAAATAGGAGGAAACAAGTCGATTCGATCAATATTGTGGAATGAGAAATTCATGGTCATCTTCACGATTCAATGATTGAGCAATGACTATGTTGTTTTGTGGTTGATTTAGAGGTCAACATTCAGACACATACAACCATTACCTTGGGACAAGTAGCACAAAGAATAGCTATGGTGGATATGGATTTTTTGGCAAAGTTTATCCACTTGCTTATTTTGAAAGGGGGATCCATTATCTGTAATTATGGTTTTTAGAATATTGTACCAGGTTATGATATAGTTTAAGAGAAACTTGGTCAAAATTTGTTTGTCGATGGTGTATGTCATTTGGATTACTTCAACCCACTTTTTAAAATACTCAGTTGTTGTGAATATGTACTTATGACCGTCAGTGGATAAGGGATGAATATTTCCAATAATGTCAAACCCCGATTACACAAAAAGACCATGGTGATGTGAGTGGTTGTAGCACCTAAGATGGTATGTGGTTGAGGATCTCGTGAATCTAAATTTTTTGCACTTCTGTGCAAATAAACAAGAATTTTTCTCCACTATGGGTCAATAATACCCAATTATTAGAAGTTTCTTGGCTAAGTTAAAACCACTAGAATGAGCACCACAAATGCCCTAGCGTACTTCTAATGTCATTGCTTATGCTTCTTCTGAGTTGAGACATCTGAGGAGAATTCCATTTAAATTACGTTGATAAATTATATTGGCAATGATAGTGTAACTAGAGGCTTTCCTTATTAAGGACTTATTTTGGTTATGAGACAAATCAAGGGGAATAGTTGGGCTAGTTAGGTAAGTATATATGCCTTGGTACCAAGGAGAATTGGGACTAACAATTTCACACAACCTTAGACTTGGGGACTTCAAAGGAAAGGACATTCAGTCATTTAACCATGAACGCACAATGTGTCACATGAGGAGGCATGTCTAGAAAAGATCCTACAATGGCCATAACATTTTATACCTTGCTCCTAATTCTAGGGATTTGCTTAAATGATATCATTTCAAAGTGTTGATTGATGTCTTCCATCATGTCTTTAAAGGAAATCAGTTTGTCATCCTTGGTGTCATAATTTTCATTGGCTTGGTTGATAATACTTGTAGTTGTTGGATCTTCTATTGGAAAACTAGTTTGAGACCTATAATCAGTGCTTCATACTTGGCTATATTGTTGGTGCAGTAAAAAATCAAGTAGTAAGACCTAGGAATGGAGTTGCCTTGTGGAGTGAAAGAGACTATGCCAATGTCTAATCCCTTCTGTGTGTGAGAGAAATTGAAGTATAATTTATAATATTTTTTCTCCTCAAGGGAAAATATGCTTTCATCTAGAAATTCTATCAGCATTGGATGACTTCAAGGTAAGGGTGCATCTATAGTTGGTCAACAATATATTGACCTTTTATTATTTTTTTGTCCATATAATCAGTGTAGAACTCACTAAGAATCATGACTCATTTAGATATCCATCTTTTCAATGTTTGTTTCCTCAATAGATATTTCAATGAATTGATCTTCGCTATTTGGATCATCTTGTGAATCAACATGTAGTGTCTGAATTTTTGTGAAGCAAAATCTACAACCAAACATGCTCTCTTAATTACAATATAGTTTAGCTCGCAATCCACAAGTGTTCGAATGATATAGTATATGACCCTTTCCTTTCCTTATGAGTCCTTTTGTGCTAATAATGCCCCTAGTGAGTGATGAACTATAACTGATTGAATGTTTGAAGATGTTAATTTTATGATCAAAAAGTTGTAGAAAGTTAATGCAAGACATTAAATCAGTTAATGTATTGTATTCTCATTGATGTCAACTTGATATAATCTGAGTGGTTATATACATAGTATCAAAGACTTCAAAGAACCAAAGAGATAAAGGTTACTCTTTCAGTTATCCATAAAAGTTTAGTATGCACTAAGTGAAAACAAACACCAACGGTCAGTGCACCCTGATGGCTAGAGAACCCTGAGAGGAAAGTCACAGTGATACCCAAGAAATAAACCCGAGCAAGCATTACCGACAAGAAGAATCAATGAAACCCAAGCAGAACTTCACAACATTTCCTGATGGATAGACAACCCTGACGGAGATGCCTGAGGAGAACTGAAGTGTTGACTGAGCTAACAAAGAGTTAAACACCAAAAAGAACTAAAGTTCAGAAATGGCAAAAGACTTAGTTGGAAAGAGCTAAAGATGGAGTTAGCTGGGTGTTAATATTGTTTTAATCAACATGTTAAAAGCCAGAGATAAGCGAGAGTTTTAAATCTGTCTTATTCCAATTGTCTAAGATAAATCTATGGGATAAAACTAAAGTAAAGCTTTAAAGCAAGAAAGGTGAGAATTGTGTATCATGCCAAGAATAATAAAGTCAAGGACTTAGAAATGGTGAAATAATGTCTATAAAGAGACAAGATAATTCATTATGAATTAGGGGTGAATAGAGAAGAAGATTCTAGAGAGATACTAGTGGAGAAACACTTCATACAGTCCTGATCAATCAAGCTAAAGAACAAAGCTAAATATTTCTGCGGACATCGAGCAACAGAGAAGCACAACATCACTGAGCAGAAAGAAGTTGAGCAAAGGTATTGAATAGAGGCATTGATAAGAAAGGTACATTGATCTCACAATAGATCTGAACATCTACAAAGTATATTTGTTTATATGAATAGGTCATATAATGTTTCAGTTTAACCATTGATTCAGAAAGTCTCTTAACTGAGCAGGATCTAAACAAATCTTTTATATATTGAGATACATTCTAAGGAGTATCAAAAGGTTAATTCATGAATATATCATAGTGAAATGCCAGATATCAAGTGATTAACTATTAGTGATAAATCATCTAACAAGGTCACACTTAATAGTGTGTTTGTAACCTTTAACAGGGTTGTCTCTTCACCGAGCTCACTTCAAAAGATTGAAAAAATTGGGTTATCGGTCCCAAGTTTTTTTTCCCTTAACAGGGTTTCCACATTAAAAATACATCTGTCAAATGTGTTTATGAGTCATTACTTTAGTTTTTTTCACTATACATAACTAATCTGGATTAATCAATAAGCATTAAGTTATTTACTGCATTTCGGTAAAAGCTAGAAGAGGATAAACTGCTATTCGGTAAATCTTAAGAAAAGGGATAAACTGTGAGCTCCGAGCAATAGTTAATTGATATGATTATTTAAGGGCATAAATCTTGAAGGAATGAAGATAAATAGAGGCTTATAATTGTGGTAATAAGTTTTTGGGTTAATTTATTAGAATATTTTTCAGGCCACTGATTCACCCCCCCCTCCCCCTCAGTTATTCTAACAATTGGTATCAGATCTTATGTGCTCAAAAGGAAGGTTTCAAGACCTAAGAAAAATATCACAAGATGAGAAAATGGGATGTGCCTAAGTTGAACAAGCACAACTTTTCATCATGGCAAAGTAGGATAAGACTCCACCTATGAGGTATTGGAAATGATGTTACTCAATACTTGGATACTGAATATGTGTTGCGTATAGGACCTCACACACTTGAGAAATTAAGAGAAAATCATGAGCATAATTCTATGATGATAGAACGTTCTTCCTCACTCTCTCATGCTGAATTTGAAGATGTCAAAAATTGCACCTCTGCAAAGAAAGTGTAGGACAAATTGAAGTTGGTACATAGAGGAGATGCTAATGTACTAAGAGCTAAGGCAGAAAGCCTAAGAGGTAAAATTTATGACCTAAGAATGAAAGAAGGAGAAAATATCACTCAGTACAACTATAGAATAAAAGAGGTAGTCAATGTTATCTGAGGAGTTGGAGGTGTGCTTGAAGAAGAAACAATGGTAAGTAAAATCCTAAGAACCTTACTGCCTGTATATGCTATTAGAGTATCTACTATACAAGAAATGAGAGCAGTAGCAAACAATAATATCACTCTAGATAGTATGGTTGGTAGACTAATTTTATTTTAGATGAATAACTTTGATAACAGTGTCTTACCATCTACTGAGTTTGCATTCAAATCTTCTTGAAAATAAGTAAGTCAAGTCATAAACACACTATGAGAAATGATAGTGAAAGTGATAGTGATGACCAAGATCTTGATGAGATTGAAGCACAAATGGCTAGAAGATTGCGGAGAGGAAAAATTAGATACAAAGGTAAATTACCACTTGTATTTTTTAATTGTAAAGAGATTGTACATTTTGCTGCAAGATGTCCTAACAAAAGGAAAGATGACAGAAGTAATGACAGATCATATGAAAAGAAGTTTGATAGAAGTGACTATAGAGATTACTGAAGCAACCAAAAATCTGACAAAAGAGATACCCAAGACTACAAGGACAAAGGGAAGAAAGCTTGTTACATAGCTGAGAACAGAGTTGGAGATACTGACACTGAATCTGATGAAGACATTGAGATGGTATTTGTGGCCATGAAGGATGATTCAGACAAAGAAGAAAGGTATGTAGAGACTGCACTCATATCTAAGGTTAGTAATAATGGTGTCTAGATTATAGATAGTGGTTGCACTCACCACATGACCGGTGATAAGGAAAAGTTTGAAACTTTTGAGTATTACAATGGTGGATCAGTAAGAATGGGTGATGACTCACCTTGTCCAGTTGAAGGTAAAGGAGCCATAATGTTAAATAACCTGATCAAATGTGAGAATTCATACTGGGTAAAAGGACTTAATTATAATCTATTGAGTTTTTCATAGATGAATAACATAGGTTACCTAGTAAATACCTAGAAACATAGGTCATCGAGTTGCATTTGAAAATAAGAAGGCAAAGATCTTCAATGAATCAGGAAGGTTGATCAGAACTGGTGAACAAACAAAAAGTAGCCTATTCTATCTTGATGATATAAACACCACTTGTTTAATGGATAGAAACGAATACTTATGGTTGTGGCATAAGAGATTATGTCATGTGAATTTTGACAACATGATTAAGATAAGAAATAAAAGGAAAGTAAGAGGCTTACTGAGCATGTCAAAGCCTCAGAATATCATGTGTAAGAATTGTCAAAAAGGTAAAATGAAAAAGTCTAGTTTCAAGATAAAATCCCATACATATAATGCTATTCTATAATTAGTCCATATTGATCTATGTAGACCCATGAGAACAAAGAGTTACTATGGTGATAGATATTTCATTCTCTTTGTTGATTATTATTCTATAATGATGACAGTTATGTTCTTAAAAGAAAAATCAGAAGCATTCAAGATGTTTAAATGGTAAAAATCTATGGTATAAAAAAGTGGTAAGGAACTAAAATGCTTAAGATCAGATAGAGGAGGAGAATTTATTTTTGATGAATTCACTAAATTTTGCAATGAGCATGGAATTAAAAGATGGGTTTTTGCACCAAGAACACCACAGCAAACTAGGATTGTTGAAAGAAGAAATAGATCCATTGTTGATTGTGCCAGAACACTGATGATAGAGAAAAGCATCACTCAAACATTCTGGAGGGAAGTTTTTAGTACTATTGTCTACACATTGAACAAAGTAGAATTGAAGAAAGACACCAAAAAAGACACCTTATGAGATATGGTATGGTTACACACCTAATCTAAGTTACTTCATAATCTTTGGAAGTCAATGTTATACTTTGAAAGATGATAGAAATGGAAAGCTTGACTCCAAAAGTGAATAAGGTATCTTTCTAGGGTATTCCACCAAGAGCAAGGATTATAAATGTCTTAACAAGTCCTCTAACAAGATCATTGAAAGTGCAAATGTCAGAATAGATGAATATGCAGAGAAAAATGATGAGGAAAGCAAGAAAGAATAGAAGAATACAAAAGGTTTGTTTACATTGAAGAACCTGACACTCTACCTGAGCGATAGTGTATCACTCCCGAGCAACACAACATTGCACCCGAGCATCAGGCTGCAAATACCGAAAATCAGGAAAGTCAGCAAAATGATGTTCTGAGCGATGGAGATCGGAATGAAGGTCAAGATGATGATCAAACTGATGAACAAAGAGTTGAACTGATACTTGCCAAGTATGTCAGAAGACATCATCCACAGAATCATATCATAGTGGACAAGAAGGCTAGAATGAGAACAAGAAGTAATTCACTGAACACTAGATGTTAAATTTGTGATTTTGAGCCTAAATCTATTAATAGTGCACTTGAAAATGAAGAATGGGTCAGTGCTATGAATGAAGAGATAGAACATATTGAGAAGAATAGAACATGGACATTAGTACCAAGAAGAGATGACATGAATGTCATCATTACAAAATGGATATTCAGAAACAAGTTGAATGAGAATGGAGAAGTCACAAGGAACAAAGTAAGATTAGTATGCAAGGGGTATGCACAAGAAGAAGGTATTGACTATGGAGAAACCTTTGCACCCATTGTTAGACTAGAAGGAATAATAATATTACTTGCTTATGCTAAATTCAAAGGATTCAAGGTATACCAAATGGATGTCAAATCTGCATTTCTGAATGGAATACTAGAAGAAGAGGTATACATTGAACAACCAAAAGGGTTTGTTGATCCAGATAGGAGAAACCTGGTATGTAGACTACACAAAGCCTTGTATGGATTAAAACAAGCACCTAGAGCCTAGTATGAAACACTTCACTCCTATCTCATAAGCATAGGATTTGTAAAAACAAGTGAAAATAGCAATCTGTACTTAAAAGAATATTCTGATGATAATATTTTGATGATATCATATTTGGGGGTAATGATATGTTATGTAAATATTTTGCTAATGAAATGAGAAAAGAGTTTGAGATGTCAATTTTTGGGGAGATCAAATTATTTCTTGGTCTATAGGTTCTTCAACAGGATGTAGGCATATATATCACACAATCCAAATACATCAAGGAAGTGTTGAAGATATTCAAGATGGAAGATTCCAAACCAGTTGGAACACCTATGGAAATCGGATGTAAGCTGAAAAAGGAAGACAAGTCAAATGAGGTAAACCATACCTTGTATAGATCAATGATTGGAAAACTAATGTATGTTGTTCATACTAGACCAAATATAGCACATGCAGTTGGAATAGTTGCAATATTCTCTACTAATCCCAAAGAATCACACATGACTGCTATCAAAAGAATTCTGAGATATCTAAAGAATACCAAGGACTATGGCTTATGGTATAAAAGAGAAGGCAAATTTGAGCTTCAAGTCTATACAGATGTTGATTGGGCTGGAAACTTAGATGATAGAAAGAGCACAACTGGAGGAGCATTCTTCATGGGTGACATACTTGTCACATGGATAAGAAATAAGCAAGGATGCATCTCAAAATCTACTGCAGAAGCATAATATGTGGTTGCTACTAAAAACTGCTCTAACATTGCATGGATCAAACAATTATTGGAAGGTATGAATATGAAAATTCTTGAATCAGTGATTATCTACTATGATAATACTAGTGCAATAAACATTTCTAAGAATCCAGTCATGCATGCTAAGACAAATCATATTGAAATCAAGTATCATTACTTAAGAGAACAAGTGCAAGAGAAAGAGGTGATACTAGAATATGTTCAATCCAAGGAACAATTAGCTGACATACTCAGAAAGCCATTGCCTAAAGATACATTTGAGTACCTAAGAAAGAGACTAGGGGTTTGACCCTTGTCTATTATTTAGTAAGCTTACTAGGAGGCTGCATCAGCCTACACAAAATAAGAAGATCATTCATGTTGATGAAAGAAAAGAGATGGACTACAAAGATACATTAATACATAGAAAGGTACATATCTACACTGAACACTAGATTCATTATATTGTTGATGGATAGGAAACTTCAAGGAGTATATTTTAAAAAGGTGAAATGATATACTTTGGCATTGTTGTCAAAGGGGGAGATTACATACTTGAGAGAGATGTAACCTATAAGGGAGAGAATAACCAAAGGGAGAGATTATATATGAAATATCCATCATGACTATCAAAAGGAAGAGAAGTGTCTTAAGGGAGAGATGACTATATTAATGTCAAAGGAAAAAGAGATGATCAAGGAGAGGAATAGTCAAAGAGAGAGATAACATCAAAAGAAGAGATTCTACAACACAGAGAGATACAATCATAAGTTGCTACATATATCTAGTGAAGGGATTGAAGATAGAAGAAAGCACTCTGCAAGAAACAAATCTAAGCTAGAAGAGCTTACCGAAAGCCATACATTTGTATTGGTTATAGTACAGTAAGATTGGTAGATTGATGAACTACAACTGATATATTTCATATTGTATTAGTAGTAATGCAGTATGTTTCCATCAATGCCAAAGGGAGAGACTGATGAACTATAACTGATTGAATGTTTGAAGATGTTAATTTGATGATCAAAAAGTTGAAGAAAGTTAATGCAAGACATTAAATCAGTTAATGTATTGTATTTTCATTGATGTCAACTTGATATAATTTGATTGGTTATATACATAGTGTCAAAGACTTCAAAGAACCAGAGAGATAAAGGTTATTCTTTTAGTAATGCATAAAATTTTAGTATGCACTAAGTGACAATAAACACTGACGATCAGTGCACCTCGATGGATAGAGAACCCCAAGAGGAAAGTCATAGTGATACCCAAACAAGAAACTCGAGCAAGAATTACCAATGATCAGAATCAATGAAACCCGAGTAGAACTTCACAATGTTGCCCGATGGACAGACAACCCTGATGGAGATGCCCGAGGAGAATTGAAGTGTTGACTGAGATAACAAAGAGTTAAACACTGAAAAGGAATCAAGTTCAGAAATGACAAAAGACTTAGCTGGCAAGAGATAAAGATGGAGTTAACTGGGTGTTAATATTGTTTTCATTGACAAGTTAAAAGCCAAAGATAAGCAAGAGTTTTAAAGTTGTTTTATTCTAGTTGTCTAAGAGAAATCTATGGGATAAAACTGAAGTAAATCTTTAAAGAAAGAAAGGCAAGAATTGAGGATCATGCCAAGAACAAGAAATTCAAGGACTTGGAAATGGTGAAATCATATCTATAAAGAGACAAGATAATTCATTATGAATTAGGGGTGAACAGAGAAGAAGATGTTGGAGAGATACTGGTGAATAAATAATTCATATAGTCCTGATCAATCAAGGTAAAGAACAAAGCTAAGTATTTATGCAGACACCGAGCAATAAAGAAGCATAGCATCACTGAGCATAAAGAAGTGGAGCAGAGGTATTGAATAGAGACATTGAGAAGAAAGGTATTATGAGCTTACAATAGATCTCAACATCTGCAAAGTATAGTTGTTTATATGAATAGATCATATATTGTTTCAGTTTAACCATTGATTCAGAAAGTCTCTTAACCGAGAAGGATCTAAACAAATCCTTTATATACTGAGATACATCCTAAGGAGTATCAAAAGGTTAATTCATGAAGATAGCATAGTGAAATTATAGATATCAAGTGATTAACTATTAGTGATAAATCCTCTAACAAGGTCGCACATAACAGTGTGTTTGTAACCTTTAATGGGATTGGCTTCTCATCGAGCTCACTTCAGAAGAGTGAAAATTTTGGGTTACCGGTCCCAAGTGGTTTTTCCCTTAACAGGGTTTCCACGTTAAAAATCCATGTGTTAAATGTGTTTATGAGTCATTACTTTAGTGTTTTTCATTACACATAACTAATCTAGATTTATCAGTAAGTATTAAGTTTTACTGCATTTTGGTTAATCTAGAAAAGGATAAACTGTTATTTAGTAAATCTTAAGAAAAGGGATAAATAGTAAACTCCGAGCAGTAGTTAATTGATATGATTATTTAAGGCATACATCTTGAAGGAGTGAAGATAAATAGAGACTTATAATTGTGGTAATAAGTTTTTGGGTTAATTTATTGGAATATTTTTGAGGCCATTGATTCACCCCCCCCCCCCCCTTNGGCCATTGATTCCCCCCCCCCCCCCCCTTAGTTATTCTAACAGTGAGTGATTTTTAGCTGAGATGTACAATAGTAGGGGTTGATCTGGAATGGGTGCTACTAAGATCATAGCTAAAAGAAGATAATCTTTCAATATTTGAAAGACATTTTGACAATCTTCTTTTCATTCAAATTTTATGTCTTTTTGCACTAAGTATTGGAATGGATGGCACTTGTCAACCATATATGAAATGAACCGCCTCACTGATTTTAGTATGCCTTGTTGACTCCTTAGATTATTTAGATTTATTAGTGGAGGCGTATTGATAATAGCTTGGACCTTTTCAAGGTCAATCTTTATTCCTTTGTGGGAGATAATGAATCCCAACTTCTTTCCTGATGTAACTCCAAAGACATATTTCTTTGGGTTTAACCTAAACTTGTATTCATGGAGTCTATCAAATAATGGCCCTAATATTGATAGGTGCATATTTCTTTCTAGTGACTTTACTAATATGTTGTCGAAATAGTCTTCCATTGTGATGTGAATCATATCATGAAAAATAGGCATCATTTCTCTCTGATATGTAGCACCACCATTTTTTTAACTGAAGGGCGTGACAAACCAACAATAAGTGCCCCATGCACAAGTGAAAGTTGTTTTGTGCTGATCTTCTGGTGCAATTTTGATAAGATTATATCTGGAGAATCCATCCATGAGCAACAACATCGTATACCCAGAAGTGAGGTCAACAATCATGTCCAATATTTGGCAAGGGGAAATCATCCATTGGACATGCTAAATTCATATCCCTAAAGTCAGTGCATATTCTTATGGCTCCACAAGATTTGGACACAAGTACTAAATTGGAGATCTAATCAACATAGCCAATAGGCCTTATCAAGTTTACATCTAGTATTGTTTCAATTCTGCTTTGACCAATAGTGCAATCTTTAGATGTATCTTGTGTTTCTATTTGTAAGACTTTTCCCCTAGTTTTAGTGGTAGATTATCTAACACTACTTCTGGATCTAACCCAAGAATGCCAGAGTATGACCAAGAAAAGTTAATTTGCTTGTCTTTAAAAAATTGAATGAATTGTTCTCTCTCCTCCTATGTTAATGACACTACCAAGTGGATTAGTCTTTGTGTTTCTGTAGTGCCAATATTGAATGTTTGTGTTTTCTCTGCCAGAAGTGGTGATTTCTCCTTGGTAATGGGGATATATCAATCTATCCTTCCTTAGGCACCCAAGAGAGGTTTTCACCCTCAAATACACCTTTTCTTTTTACTATTTTGCAGCTAGAAGGTGTTTTTCAATTTTCACCTAATAGCCTTACATTTTCTTTTTCATATTTACGATTGGAGGATTAATATAACTCCCTAAAGTTTTTTTTTTGTCTAGTTCGATGTTGAAAATTTCCTTATTTTCTTCCATAGGTATACCTTGTCTTAGTTTGAAGAATTCAACAATAGCTTCATCATTATAAAAAATATCAATGGTTGGCAGATTTTATTTTTCCCAATCAATTAGGTTAGGTTAAACCAAGGCTGTTCTATCCTTGGTTTGGAAGGAAGAAATTGGGACTTTAGTCAATGTATTGGTATATGAATCAGTCACTAGTGTTGGTGCTCAAAAATGCTGGATCGTTTTGAGGCTAACTGACAGGCACAAAAATAAATGCCTCTGCAATTCTGACTCGATCGAGCCAAGGCTGGTAGGCCTAAAAAGGTGCTTTCTAACTGCACAAATACATGCATAAACAAAAGAAAGTCCTCCAAAAGGGGTTAACAATCCTTGGGGGATAATAACTTGATTTCCTAACTGCTAAATAGTTTGATATCTAAATTGAAACCTAAAAATACTGTTAAAACCTGATTGAATGCTTTGTAAAGAAGATAACAGATATAATGTATAGATTACAGAAAGAACAAAATTCCAATTACAAATGAAAAATAAGATCAGTGCCTAATGTTGAATTGGGAATAGAGTCATTTATATTCAATCTTACGTATAAACAGAGACGATTTTAACGTAACTCACTCCTGTAAAGCGAGACCATCATCCTACTAACCTCAATTGAAACAAAGATCTAAAATAACTTATACAATTAGTCCTATGGATTTTAACTCAACTTAAGAGCCCAATAGGAACAATGACAAGTTCTCAGACCATGCAACTGTTATTTAGATTGTATAAATTAACCATAAATAAATAAATCAAATAAAGGATATAATAGGATACTCTGGTTCACAGAGTAATCTGAGAAACTAATTGAAAATAAAGAAACTATATTAACATTAAAACATAAGGACTTATCTGTCATTCACATTTGAGCATTTGGACATTAGATTCAAATCTGTAATTCAGGAGAGTTTCCCCAATTGTGT
>MU223247.1:804069-833406 GCA_018584345.1 Thuja plicata
TCACAAGGAACAAAGCAAGGCTAGTATGCAAAGGGTATGCACAAGAGGAAGGTATAGACTATGGAGAGACCTTTGCACCCATTGCTAGGCTAGAAGGAGTAAGAATATTACTTTCTTATGCTGCATTAAAAGGATTCAAGGTATACGAAATAGATGTCAAGTCACCATTCCTAAATGGAATACTTGAAGAAGAAGTATACATTGAACAACCAGAAGGGTTTGTTGATCCAAGAGCGACATGGTATGTAGACTTCACAAAGCCTTGTATGGATTGAAACAAGCTCCAAGAGCCTGATATGAATGACTTCATTCCTATCTAATAAATATTGGATTCGTAAGGAACAGTGAAAATAGTAATCTTTATTTGAAGGAAGATACTGATGCTAACACCTTTATTACTGAAATATTTGATGATGACATCATATTTGGAGGCAATGATATGCTATGCAAATCATTTACTGATGAGATGAGCATAGAGTTTGAGATGTCTATGTTTGGAGAGATCAAGTTCTTTCTTGGTCTATAGATCATTCAACAAAGTGAAGGTATTTTCATTACACAGTCCAAATACATTAAAGAGGTCCTGAAAATATTTAAGATGGAAGATTCCAAACCAGTTGGAACACCAATGGATACTAGATGTAAGTTGACAAAAGAAGACAAGACAACAAAGGTAAATCAGACTTTGTATAGATCAATGATTAGAAAACTCATGTATGTTGTACACACTAGACCAGATATTGCACATGCAGTGGGAATTATTGCTATATTTTCTGCTAACCCCAGGGAATCACATATGACTGTTGTAAAAACAATTCTAAGATATTTGAAGAATATTGAGGAATTCAACTTGTGTTATAGAAGAGAAGGCAAATTTGAACTTAAGGTATTTACCAATGCTGATTGGGCTGGGAATCTTGATGATCGAAAGAGAACAGGAGCATTCTTTATGGGTGACAGACTTGTCACATGGATTAGCAAGAAGCAGGAATGCATCTCACAGTCTACTGCAGAAGCAGAATATGTTGCTGCTACTGCAAATTGCTCAAATATTGCATGGATCAAATAGTTGCTAGAAGGTATTCATATGAAGATCTTAGAACCAGTGACTATCTATTGTGATAACACCAGTGCAATAAACATTTCCAAGAATCTAGTTATGCATGCAAAAACTAAATGCATTGCCATCAAGTATCATTACTTAAGAGAATAAGTTCAAGAAAAAGAGGTGATACTTGAGTATGTACAATCAAAAGAACAATCAGCTAATATCTTCACCAAGCCACTGCCCAAGGATATATTTGAGTACTTAAGAAAGAGACTAGGAGTCAAACCCTTGTCTACCAGTTAGTGAAATGACTGAAGGCTACATCAGCCTACATATTCTCAGAATATCATTCATGTTGATGCAAGAAATAAGAATGAACTTTAAAGCTACAACTATATACAATAGGTATATATCAGAACCGAGCACCATAACATATTGATTTATTGCTGATGGATAAGGGAAATTCAAGGAATATATTATGGATGGAGAGAAAAGATCACTTGACATTAATGTTAGATATCTGTAAGATATTTGTTTGGTATTGCTGTCAAAGGGAGAGAGTTTATCCATATTATCATAGTCTTCAGAAAAAGAAGAAAGATTATCCATTATCAGATTACTCCAACAAGGAGAGATCATATCCATAGGGAGAGTTTGTATGAAGGAGTTAATACAAAGGAAGAGTTGCTGACAAGAGAGAAAGACATCAAATGTGAAGAATAGTCAAAAGAAAGATATTGACACAAGGAGAGCATGCAACACATCAGAACAAGAAACATAGAGAGTTGCAAGAATCAAATCTAAGCTAAAACAGAGCTTACCGGTGGTCAGACATTTTATCGGTTATCAAAACAAACTATTTGGTAGTTTGATGAATCTCAATAAATTGTATTTCATATTGTATTAGAAATAGTATAGTGTGATAATATAAGTTTGTTTCCATCAATGCCAAAGGGAGATATTGATGACATGTAACTGATTAAATGTTTGATAATGTTAAGTTGAAGATAATGCAAGGCATTAAATCAGTTAATGATTTTTATTGTCATTGATGTCAACTTCATATCATCTGTATGGTCATGTATAAAATGCCAAAGACTTCAGAGAATCAGTGGAACAAAGGTTATTCTTTCAACAATGCATAAAAGTCAAGTATTCATTAAGTGATAGAAAACATTGACAGAGTGCACACCATCGGTAAAGGTAAAGAAGAAAAGTCACAGTGATACCCGACAAGCAGAAGACAATGTTGCCTGATGAAGCAAAACCACAGGATGCCCAATGAGCTAAAAGTAGAGTTTCCTGATAGATGGAGATCCCAAAGCTAAATGGAGTCACATTGACGGAATTGATAGTCGTAACCAATGACTAACTGAAGAGTTGACTGACGGAACAGAGAGTTCAGAAAATGACAAAATATCTAGCTAGCAAGAGCTAAAGATAGACTTAACTGGTTGTTTTCTTTATTTTATTTGATCAGAGTTAAGTGATTTATTTAAAGAAGATTTGTACTATTGGCATAAAGATAACTATGAGATAAATCAGGAGTTATGCTTTAAATCAAAATTGGCTGGATTGTTTTCCACGACAAGAATCAAGAAACAGTGAATATCATGTCTATATAAGAGACAAGTTTAATTCATTTTCGTATCACATGAAAAGGGATTAAGGGGAGTGAATAGAAAGAGGATGCTAAAAAGAAATAGATGAAGAACAACTTCATGCAGTACTGATCAATCAAGCTAAAGTAGAGCTAAGGAATTCTACAGACACTGATGAATAGTGAACACAACATCACAGAGCAGAAAGTATGGAGCACAAAAGAATTGAATTGATACATTGATCAGAGAGGTAATGTACTTAAATAGGTCTGAAAATATGCAATTCAAGTTGCATTATAAATAGTTCATTTTGTTTCAATTTAACCATTGAAGCATCAAGTCTCATAACAGAGCAGGACTTAACAGTCTTCTATATATTGAGGTACATCCCAAGGAGTGCCAAAAAGGTTGATTCATGAAAGTAGCATTGGCTATGCTCAATGCCTATTGATAGTCTAAGAGAGAGGCTGATTCAAGGATGGCAGCATTAGATGCCCGATACTAAGTGACAACCTATATGTGTAAAATCCTCTAACAAGGTCACACCTAACAGTGTGTTTGTAACCTTTAACAGGGTTGGCTCTTAACAGGGCTCATTTCAGAAGAGTGAAAATTTGGGGTAACGGTCTCAGTGGTTTTTTTCCTTAACGGGATTTCCATGTTAAAAATTTATGTGTTATGTGTGTATGATTCATTTCTTTATTGTTTTGTATCTGGCATAGTTAACACTAGATTTATCTGTATACTCTACATATTTACTGTATTTTGGTAAATAGTTATACTGCTTATTGGTAATCAAGGAGAATAAGGACAGACAAGGAAAACTGACAGACAATTAATCATTATAAGTATTTCATGGCATGCATCTTGTAGGGACATAATAATCTGAGGTTTATTTGATTGGTGGTTAGATTAAGGATAAGATTTTGAGACCACTGATTCATGCCCCCCCCTCTCAGTTATTACTAACAGTAGATATTCTCTTTGGTGGGTATATGGAAAGATGCTTTGGAGGCAACATTTGTCCAACATTATAGGAATTAAGTAAATCTTTCCCCATTCTTCTTCTTGGTGGTGCAAAGATCCATCGATGTTACTTCCATGACAATGTTGTATGAATAGTGGGATATGAACTTTTTTAGCTAGTTCATTCCATGGCCTTATCCCAGGAGGGAGTCTAGAGAACAACTCCATGGTCATCCCAATAAGACCATGTGGAAAGATTCTCATCAGATATGTGTCATTGGGGGCCAATTCTATGCAAGCCATGAAAAATTACCATGTGTGGTCACGTTGATCACCTTTTCCTTGTACCCATCAAATTTAGGTGTCTCAAAGTTGTGTGGAAAAGGTGGCATTCATAAAATCCTATCAAATGGGTAAGGAATAAGGACTACAGTGGTGTAAGACCTTTTAGGAGTGCCTATATGTAGATTTATGACCTGATGTTGGAGGGTTAGGATTTGTTGAGAAACTAGTTGAGTGGGCGACAATGTGGATGACAATGTGTTTGGATTAACGAATGGGATCCCATGATTGTGGGGTGGTGCCTGATTGTATGGTATCCCATGTTTGTATGCAATACAAAAATATGAGGTGATGGAACATACTGAGGTGTTGGTGTTAGGATTGGATTATACTAAGAGGGGGGTGAATCAGTATAATAGAACTATATTTAATTCTTCAACCACTTAAACATTAATCATACATTTGCAATAAAGAAAAGAACATAAGAAAATTACACAGTACTCATAACACCATGTTTTGTTTATGAGGAAACCCTGGCCAAGGGAAAACCCCGGTGGGGATGATACCCACAAGCATGCACTAAAGTATAGTGTCCCTGTAAGGAGACCTAGCCTTGTTAGGAGTTGAATATTACATAGTACATTTCCTTGCTAGAGGAATAACAAACCTGTTAAAGGTTCACAACACCCTGTTAGGGGCCAACTAAGCTTACAGCTCTTACAACATTATTCAGTTACAAAAGTTCTTAGTATGAACAAAAACAAGCATCGCTAATGCTTTGATAGTTCCTTTAAAGTTATTAAATGATATTTTTCATTCTCTGCTCTTTCATTCGCATATCTTCTCTTCCATATAACTATTACAAAACTTCCTTCAATATTTACCCAAAAATATCTTACATATATATCTCACAACTTTACAAAGTTGGCTCTCAGTATGAATATAACAAATATTACTAAGTCGACCTTCAATATAAAATACATTTAATATATTAAACACTAAATGTATAGTTGGCACTCTTGCATAGTCAATGTGGAGGTTATCAAAAACCAAAATGTAACTTCAATTTTCTGGAGTCCAAGTCATACTCCCTCAATCTTCGCTGCTCTCCAACTGCTCTGTATTGTTGTTCTTCTGTAGTCTGTCTATCTTCAGATCCTTCTAACTCATCATAGACTTAACCAAATCCAAACCTATCTTAGGTTGAGGTCATACATACTCCATACTATCTTCCTCTAAGCTCACTTTCCCTAATTCATCAATCTCTATCTTCGACATCCAAAATACTTTTGTATCTCTGCTACTATACTTAGTCGATTTCCAAATCATCAAAACTTATCTTCAAAGTAATCGAACTTAAACCCAGATGTGTTACCATAAAATACAACCAAAAAGTGAATCATATTTACCAAATTTGATCACTTGCCAACAATCTCTCCCTTTGGCATTGATGGCAACACTTAACAAAAAAATGACTAAGTGTTCCAATCAAAATAAATTGTCTCTTCTTCTCCTTACCTCTTCTCCATATTTTTCTCTCTTTATTTTATTATATTATATATATTTTTCATTTTTTTTCTTCTCTTCTCCCCTTTGACAATAATGACAAAGGTGCATATAAAACAATAAGTTTTAGTTCTTGCTTACCAGTTTTAGAATATCTTGAAAAGAATCTTCCAAAAGCTTCACTTCTGTGCTCCATGTCTTGAACAATATCTGACTAATTTGAATCAAACCATTCATTGCAAATGATGCAGTTTCAGCTTCTTTCAATTTTGTGAGTAAATTTTTAGTCAATGAATCTGCAACTTTCTCCAAATCTGAGAGATGAACTTCAAGTATGGATAACTTTGGAGTGACAAAGCTCCTCAGCAAATTAAATCTTTTCAATACTCTCTCTTTTTCATTATCCAATACACTGAGCTTGGCCAATATCCTTGTAACTTATGCGTCTAGTTCTATTGTGGATTGTGAATATGTTCCACAACCATCCATCAAACTATTCAGAGTTGCCCTCTCCTTGGAAATAATGTTCTCAACATTCTGAACATGCCTAATCAGATTCATGCATTAGCTAAATAATTTTCTCGCATGCCCAATGCAGATCTTTGCATTTGTCAAACAAGTTTTTATAATGCATAAGTCCCATGTGATGGACTTGTAGACTTTTGTCAGCTTCTTCTCTGAATATGTCTTCTACGTCTTCTCCTCTACAATCTTCAGCAAATTTTCATAGTGCCAATCAAATTCATCAAGTGTAATTTTCAAGTTTTCAATTTCATCTTTGTGCTGAAAAATTATAGGTACTAGAAGAAATTTGTTCATAGTATCAATAGCTCTTGTAATTAATTTTGCCTTCTTGTCTCCTTTCTATTTAGATCTTTCCTTTGCTTTGTTTAATGCAGTAAATGTTAGTTTTACCAATTCAACTTCATCCATGCTATCCACATTTACATCACTACTTTCCAACAATGAAATAGATGGTGATTTTACCTCTTTATTTTCATCTCCTTGTTGTTCTATCTTCTGTTCATCATCCTTTTTCTGCTCAACTTCCTCTTTCTGTTCTGCTTCATTTGCAATAGAGGTGTCCAAATTTCCTGCAAAAGGGTCCTTCTCATCTTGTGAGGCGTCAAGGGTCACTCCCACACTAGAGACATAGAAATCTAGTGGAGGGTCTGCTTTGCTCTTCTCTATAGATGTCTTTGTCACCTTAGATCTCTCACCCATTCCCAATTGTGTGGGCGATGTGGCTTTAGGAGGTGAGGGCTTGCTAGAAGTAGAACTCATCAGAATCTTCTCTAATGCTTTATGAGTTTCCTCAATAACTTCATCATACTTCCTCACCATTATTTTCAATACTCTAATCTTGGTTCTTAACAGAGGTTTCAATTCTTTGAATATACAGGTGTTTTCAGTTCTCCAATTTTGCATACAAGTCTGTAGGTATACATCCTTCAATTTCTAAAAGGGTCTTCTTGAAAGTAAGAAAATGCTCTATTACAATGTCTTCAATCTTTAGCTTATTTGATTCCTCATACCTTTCATAATATTTATAAATTGTAACCAATTTTCCTTGCTCTAATGCTCTTTTCTCTAGCATCTTCATGTCAGGTTTCCAAATATGTTTTTCTATTTTCTTCTCTTCTCCTGCTATGGTTTTCTCTTTAGGTGATTTAATCTTACTTGATCTTGTAAATCTAGGAGTGACATCCTTTGCTTGCTTTGTTTGATGTTGTGGAGGAGGTGGACTATCTACCATAACTACCTTAGGAGTGAAAGGGGCATCAGTGCTTCCACTTGTTACTCCAAGAGATCTCTCTGCCATCTTCTCTTGACTTCTTTCAATTCCTCTTCTGTCATTCCAGATTTTATACCACAATCATGAATAAGGTTAGTAATTTTCCTTTTCCTCAGTCCTCTAGATTGTTCCTCTTTCACCTTTGCTGATTTTTCTTCATAAATTCCCCATCTTTCTTCTGTTGTATCAACTTCTGATGCAAGAACATGTTCTACTTGCATGGTGAGTACTTCAGAACTCACTTCATAGCCCATGGGGTAACACCACTTCTTTCTAGGTGTAACTACTTCAAAACATACACAATCGGTTTCAACCATGAAATAGATTGCATCCTTATACTTTTCCACAATGTCCTCATGTAACTTGTATCTTGTCTTCATCTGTTTCTATAGAATTTTGATCATAGCAAATAGTTCTCCATCTACCCAAGTAGTATTTTTTCTTTTGTAACTCTATGAAATCAGTATGCCAGTGGGTACTCTAGACTTCCAACCACTAGGATGTAAACCAGGAAACTTGTGCTCAATATGAATGAACATATGTAGCAACAATGAACCAAATTTGAAAGTTTTATTTCTATCCTTCTTCACTAACTTCACATTCTCAAGAAATTTTTGAGCCAGAATTTTGCATAGGTTATATTTTATGCTTTCCTTCACCATTCTCCATGCCATCATGATTACTCTAGTAGATACTGAGTTAGGTATGCTACTGTAGTAGAATTTATATCCAAGTATCATGGTAATCAATCTCACATCTTGCTGAAATATATATCATTTACTGTCATTGCCCTTCTGTCCCATTTAGAATGTGTTAGGGTTTCAACTTTCTTCACATGCTTATCCACAATAGGTATAACTCAAGTGTTGTCTAATCCAATGATCTCATGAATTAGGTCACTACAAATCTTCACAGGCTGGTCACCAATCCATATGAACTGGTCATGAACCCTGCTCATCAATATCTTAAACCATTCATTTTCATCGAATTCACATAAATCCATAATGTTCATTATTCTCAACTGAATAATGTGTTTGAATTCTTCTTTCATGATTCCTTTTTCAGTCATATTTTCCATTTCAACGAGTATTTCATTGTCTCCCAAGGTATCATACTTACAATGTATGTAAGCCCTAATGTATTCTACATGCAATACACCATGTGGGGTTTGTGAAAATGCTCCTTCTGGATCCTCTTCACAAGACTTATATGGATTTTTCTTGAATTTGTATCTAGGATGATCAACAACATCGAAAATGATGAGTGCATTCATAGCTAGATGATGTAAAATACCTTTCTTTCACTGAAATCTGAGTGTTATGCTCCAATCGATCATGCACAACAAATATAGAATAGTCTGAATGCTTCTACTCTCTGATCTCCTTAGCTTTCTCTTTGTCAAATGGTGAATAGATAGGTCATCAAATGGTGCTTTATACAAGTTAAGTTATAACTTTCATTTTCACTTTATACTGTCCAGTCGGCTAGTAGATATCGTGAAAAAAATATACAAGTCGGTTGATGGTGTGATCTTAGGTATATGATCCATGATGTCAGCTTAGTTCACACACAAGCTCGCATGAGCTCAATCTATGAATGTTAGGGCAGGATAAATTCTAATTTATGTATCCAATGCTCCCCCTAAGGCCATGATCAGCCAATTAGGTTGATTATGTCTTGCTACCTTCAGGTGAAGATCCAGTAGCATCTAGTGACTCTCCCTAAACTGATGTCTCACTTGTTCCTTTGATCTACCAAATATTTCCACTATTGTTGTCTTCTGCTTTCTTAAAACAATTTTCAAAATCATTCTTCACATCTACAATGCTCTTGCCAGTATCATTTCCATTCTTCTATGAATTCATAGGAGGTGGTGTTCTTCTGTTATCTACTCCATTATACTTGCAAAACTTTGCTATATGTCCTGGATTATTGCATTTGTAACATATAGGAGGTCTTCTTTCTTGATTAACTTGTAACTTACAATACTTCGCAATGTGTCCAATTTTATTGTATTTGTAGCATGTAGGTTTCACTGTAGGTTCTCTTCCATTGTCTTTTCTATATCCTGATTGATTAGGTTTTTTGCATTCTATCTTCTTGTGCCCAAATCCATTACAATTAAAACAATAACCAGAAAAAGTTTTGAAATGGGCATTACCTCTGCAGTCTCTCTTCATGTGTCCAAATCTGTTGCAACCAAAGCATCTACCTCTGAAAGGTATGATCTGCTCTTTAGGTTCTTCAATAGATGGTTTCTCAGCATCAATCTTCTCATCTAATTTCTCTTCCTGATTCTTTGAACATTTAGCTTCATTGAAGCCAATACCAGTCATATCATCTTTAGGTTTCTATTTGTCTAGCTATTCATGAATCAAATAACTGCTGGTGTGAAGTTTCTCAATGTGATTCTTTTCTTCAACAAGTTCACCTTTCAAAATCTGATTGTATTTCTCTAATTCCAAGTATTTGTTCTTATGGTTTGCAGCCTCATCCTTCATTTGATTCAATGCACTGTTTAAGGTTTCTTCAACTTTCTTCTTAGAATCCTTCTGCATGTGTACTTCTTTAGCCATAGACTTATTTTCGAGTTTCAGAGTCTCAATCTCTTCTTTTAGTTGCTTCACCTGATATGAATTGTCCTCATCTGAGTCTTCTTTTATCTAGACCACAAGATCTTCTCTTTGACTTCTGGAAAGCTCAAGATGTTCTTTGAGTTTCTTTATAAAATTTTCAGCTCTTCGCATGTTGAATCTCAATTCTCCATTCTCTTCTTTTTCTTTATCATGGTCTTCAAGTGCAGCATCAAATTTTTCTTGCAAACTATCCAAATCCATTCTGATCTCCCTCAAGCTGTTAGGATTTCTCTCCAAGGGCCAAAAGCTCTGATACCAATTGTTAGGATTGGATTATATTGAGAGGGGGGTGAATCATTATAATAGAATTTTATTTAATTCTTCAAGCACTTAAACATTAATCATACATTTTTAGTAAAGAAAAAAACATAAGCAAATTACACAGTACTCATAACACCATGTTTTGTTTACAAGGAAACCCTAGCCAAGGGAAAACCCAAGTGGGGATGATACCCACAAGCATGCACTAAAGTATAGTGTCCCTGTAAGGAGACCTAGCCCTATTAGGAGTTGAATATTACATAGTACATTTCCTTGCTAGAGGAATAACAACCCTGTTAAAGGTTCATAACACCCTGTTAGGGGCCAACTAAGCTTACAACTCTTACAATATAATTCAGTTACAAAAGTTCCCAGTTATGAACAAAAACAAGCATCACTAATGCTTTGATAGTTCCTTTAAAGTTATTCAATGATCTCTGTCATTATTTTCTCTTCCATTCGCATATCTTCTCTTCTAGATAACTATTACAAAACTTCCTTTAATCTTTACCCAAAAATATCTTACATATATATCTCACAACTTTACAAAGTCGGCTCTCAGTATGAATATAACAAATATTACTAAGTTAGCCTTCAATAAAAAATACATTTAATACAGTAAACACTAAATACATAGTCAATGTGGAGGTTATCAACAACCAAAATACAACTTCCCAAGTCATACTCCCTCAATCTTCGTTGTTGTCCAACTGCTTTGTATCATTGTTCTTCTGCAGTCTATTTGTCTTCAAATCCTTCTAACTCATCATAGACTTAACCAAATCTAAATCAATCTTAGGGGGAGGTCATACATACTCCATACTATCTGCCTCTAAGATTGCTTTCCCTAATTCATCGATCTCTATCTTTGACATCCAAAATACTTCTATATCTCTGCTACTATACTTAGTCAATTTTTGAATTATTAAAACTTATCTTCAAAGTAATCAAACTTAAAACTAGATGTGTTTCCATAAATGACAACCAAAAAGTGAATCATATTTACCAAAGTTGATCACTTTCCAATAGTTGGGACATACTGAGGTGCTAGGAAATATTGAGGTGTTGGGACATGCTGAGGTTCTAGGACATGTTGAGGTGTTGGGACATGTTGAGGTAGTGTTGTAGGATGGGAAGTGATGAAACCATTTTCTGCCATTTGTTTAAGGATGCTAGCAATAATTTCTAAAAAATTAGGGTTTTTAGGAGGTGTCCCTTGACCAATTTGGGGTTTTCCTAGATTGGAAGGGGCACCTACTTGAGGAACACTGGGAGGTTGTTGTTGAGGTGCCCCCAATAGTAGTGGTCCTTGATGGGGTAGAGAACCTAGTTGAAGACCATTACAATTGTGACCTTGGGGAGAAATACTGGATGAAATTGCTATCATTGTTTGTGAAGTACTCACTAGATGAGTTAGGGATAATATGGAAGTTGATTTTATAGTGGCGAGTGTAATATATATGGGTGAAAATTTGGAAAATAGGGGATTTTTGTATTGGACCCCAATTATAGTGGAAGATGTGGTGACTTGGGACGTACTTTGATTAGTGCTGCCAAATGCTAGGGTGGAAGTGAGTGGAAGGGGAATCATTAAGGCAATCCAAGATAATGGTACAAGTGTTAATCAACTGATGAATATCTATGGAGATGATGAAGACTGGGTGATACCAAGGATCATGACTGTAAAAATGGTTAGATCAGATGTTGTTTTGTTATTGTTGTCAAGCAATTGATTAATTGATTTTATTATGTTAGCATATCTTAAGAGGAGAAGTTAAATGGGTAAAAAATATAGATCAGACAATGATGAATTAATGATGATATAGTTGTTTTCTATTATATATTTGATGTTATAAAAATGGTACAATTGATTGATTAAGTCAAAAATTGCAAAGAGTTAAATTTATGACTGGAAGAGTTAATTTACTGAGCTAGACAGAGTCAGTCGGTAAATATAGAAAGTTATGTAATTCTCTCATAGTTACCAAACACTGAGTGAAAGACAAGCACCAAGCACCGAAGATGAGTTAGACACCGAGCAATGAATGAAGATAGTTACCGAGTTGCAAAGCAAGTTTTACCGAGTAAAAGATATTGATTATAAATGATGATAAGATCAAATTTAATGTGAAGCAATGATGAGATGGATGAGGATAAGAATTTAATGAAGTTTGTTAGAAGATCTACGAACGTGAAAATTCAATGAGAAGATCTAAGACAAAGATCAAGCGGTTAAACCTAAGTATGAGAGTTCCAAGAAAAGTTCAAGTTCCGAGGTAAAAGTGAAGTGGTTTATCGAGTTAAGATTTATGAAGAAGATGATTGAATGACATAGCACAAATGATGGAAAATATAATTAAGGAGATTAAGATTCAAAAGTATTTCTATATAAAGAATGAGAAATTAACAGAGATTACATTGCTGGTGAGTTAAATAGAGAAGAAGAAGAAGTTGAAGAACAACATTTACCAAGCAGAATAGAGAAATAGATATTGAAGAATCTATAGTCTGAGAAAGAGATAAATGGAGTATGTGATGCAAGTATTCAATTGAGCATAAATGATCTGACACAAGCAACGGTAGTTTCTATATTTATAGATCAAAGTTTACGGTTGCTAAGATTAATATTTGTAATAAATAAATCTCTTAACCGAGTGGATTTAACCATCCTATTTGTAAAACCTAGAAGTAGGTCACATTCCAAAAGAGTGTTTAAAGACCTCTAACAAGGCCACTCCTCACAAGGTGAAGATATTAACAGATATAAGGTAAATCCCCTAACAGGGTCACATTTATAAAATGTGTTTGTAATCTTTAACATGATAAGTTCTTAGTCGAGCGTACTTCAGAAGGGTACAATTTTTATTGTGGGTCACAATTCCCACAGAGGTTTTTCCCAAATTGGGTGTCCTCATTAATTATGGTGTCAAATGAGTTAATCTGATGTTAATGAGTTTGAATGATTGATTTACATATTTGAGATGTATGGTTTTTTAAGATATTAAGTTATCTGGTGAATTGGTTATTACTATATTCAGTATTACTGAGTGAATCAGTGAGTTTAGTTTTAAGTATTTAACTTTGATTTTGTCTAATTCACCCCCCCGCTCTTAGTGGGCCAAAAACTGGTATCAAAGCTAGTTACTATGAAGTGATAATTTAATAAAAAATTGAGTTAAGATCTAAATATGTATAAGAGGGAAGCACCAAAGCTGAATATAGATCATTTCTCTACATGGAAAAGTAGAATGAGGTTGCATGTGTCTGGAGTAGGAGAATATGGACTTCATTTTCTTTAGAATGAATATGTAGCACTGACTACTGCACCTTTGACTATCAGTGAGAAAAGACAGAAACAATAATACACACAAGTTATGATTGAGATTGTTTCTACACTAACTGACCAGGAATATAATGAACTTGATGGATGCACTAATTCAAAAAAAATGTGGGATAAGGTTATTTTGACCTATGGTGGAGATTAGCATGTCCAGAAGGATAAAGCAAAAATTTTGAGAGGTAAATTTGACTCTATGAGGATGAAAGAAGGAGAGAACATAATACAGTTCAATACAAGACTTAATGAGACTGTTAATTCTATCAGAGCAGTTGGTGGGATCCTAACAGAGGATGATGTTACAAGAAAGATGTTGAGAGCCCTGCTACCAAGTTATGTTATTCGTGTATCTGTTATACAAGAGCTAAGATATATTCCCCAGATGAATGTTTCATTGGATGCTACTATTGGTAAGTTAACTACATTTGAGTAAATGATTTTGACAATAATTTTCCTACTACACCTAAGATTGAATCTGCATTTAAGTCTACTTTAAATATTGGAAAAGCGAGGGAAGCTGCAGCCAATGATGGATATTTGAGAAGTGCTAATGAGAAATTTTATAGTTGTACTGAAGGTCTTGAAGAGTTATTTACTGAATGTGATGAGAATGAAAGAGAATTTGAAGCTTTGTTGGCTAGAAGGCTACAAAGAGGCAAAGGAAAATATCAAGGTAAGTTACCCTCAAAATGTTTTAATTGTGATAAAATTGGTCACTTTACATCTAAATCTCCTGAGAAAGATAAGGAGGAAAAGAAAGATAACATAGATAAGGACAAAAGAGAAAACATATTCAGGAGATTTAGACACTAAAAAACAAAGGTAATAAATCTTGTCATATTGCTAATGAAGGACTAAGTGATGATGATTCATTTGATAGTGATGGTGGAAAATAATTTGTTTATGTTGCTATTAAAGATGATTCTGATGAAGAAGAACCAAGAGCCCTAATATCACAAGTAAGTAAGAATGAAACATGGATTATAGAGAGTGGTTGTTCACATCACATGAATGGTGACACACTTAAGTTTATTTCCTTGGAAAATCATGATGGAGGATTTGTTAGATTTGGTAATGATGCTCCATATCCTGTGAAAGGAAAAGGTTCTATAATTCTACTTAATAACACAAGATGTGATGATGTTTATTGGGTTGAAGGATTAAAATATAATATGTTGAGTGTTGCACAGTTAAATAATACACATCACCGATTGGAATTTCAATATGGAAAGGTGAAATTATTTGATAAGAAGGATAGTTTGATTGCTACTAGAGAAAAATCTAAAGGTAATTTTATTTATCTCGATACCTCTGTGAAGAGTTGCATGTTTACTAAAATTGAAGATGTTTGGTTATGGCAAAAAATGATTTGTCGTGTTAATTTTGACAACTTAATCAAAGTGAGTAAGAAGAATAGAGTGAGAGGAATATCGAGATTAGAAAAACCTAAGAATGCTATATGCAGAGAATGTCAAATGGTTAAGATGACTAAATCTAGTTTTTTGAGGACTTATGTTACACAAGAAATTTTGGATTTAGTGCATACTAATTTATGTGGACCCATGAGAACTCAAATTTATTATGGAGATGAATATTTTATTTTATTTGTGGATGATTATTCTAGAATGATGTCTATAATGTTTTTAATAGAAAAATATGATGCATTTCAAATGTTTAAGTGGTATAAGGCCTGAGTTGAAAAAGAAACTGGAAGATAATTGAAATGTCCGAGATCTGAAAGAGGAGGTGAGTTTACTTCTGATGAGTTTACATTGTTTTGTAATGAGAATATAATTAAGAGACAATTGTTAGCACCGAGGACACCACAACAGAATGGGATTGCTGAGAGAAGAAATAGATCTATTGTTGATTGTTCTAGGACACTAATTATTCAAAAAAGGAATTTCACAAAACTTTGGAGAGAAGTTGTGGGTATTGTTGTTTATACATTGAACTGAGTACAAATGAAGAAAGGTACCAACAAGACACCTTATGAAATCTAGTATGAACACAAACCTAATGTTAGTTACTTTAAAAAGTTTGGAAGCAAATGATATATTCTAAAATATTCTAGAGAAGGAAAGTTTTATTCAAAAGGAGAAGAAGGAATATTCTTAGGATATTCTACAAGGAGTAAAGCTTACAAATGTTTGAACAAAGTTACTAAAAAGATGGTGGAGAGTGAAAATGTAAGAATTGATGAATTTGCAGAAAGCAATGATGAAGATAGAAAGATGAAACTTAAGGATTATGAGAAGTTTGTATATGTACAACTCAATGTTCTTGATACCATTCTGAGAGAACCTACTGAGGAGGAAGATGAACAAGGAGTTCTATAACCAAATGTTGATGTTGAAGGACCAAGACCTACCAAGCCTATTTTGGAAAAGCATGTGACGGGGAACCATTCCCCAAGAAATATTATTGGAGATAAGGATACTGGAGTGATGACTAGAAGCAAGGTGAGGGACAATACATGTTTGATATCTACATTTGAGCCAAAGAAAGTTAAAGAAGCACTAGATAACGAAGATTGGATGAAAGAAATGAAAGAAGAGTATGCTCAAATTGAGAAGAACAAGACATGGACATTAGTACCCAGGCCTAAAGACAAAAATATTATTGTACTAAATGGATTTTCAGAAACAAATTGAATGAACATGGAGAAGTTATCAGAAATAAAGCTAGATTGGTTTGAAAAGGTTATGCACAAGAAGAAGGTATTGAATATGGAGAGAATTTTTCACTTGTTGCTAGATTGGAAGGAGTCAAAATACTTTTGGATTATGATTCTACAAAGGATTTGAGGTATATCAAATGTATGTTAAGTCTGCATTTCTTAATGGGATACTTGAAGAAGAAGTATACATTGAGCAACCTGAAGGATTCATTGAGAACACTAACAAGAACAACATATGTAAGTTACATAAAGCTTTATATGGTTTGAAATAAGAACCTTGAGCATGGTATGAGAGATTGAACTCTTATCTAGTCAAAATAGTATTTCAGAGAGTAAGTGATAACAGTAATGTTTACTTTAAGTGTGACAGTGATAACAAAGTTTTGATTGCTGAAATTTTTGTTGATGATATTATTTTTGGAGGCAATGACACTTTATGTAAAGGATTTGCTGATGAAATGAGAAAAGAGTTTGAAATGTCAATGATTGGAGAGATTAATTTCTTTCTAGGTCTACATATACAACAAGTTACTGGAGGGATCTATATTACACAGGCTAAGTATATCAAAGAGATCCTCAAAACCTTTGGTATGGAAGATTTCAAACCTATTGGAACACCTATGAAAACTGGATGTAAATTACCAAAAGAGGATGAAACACAAGAGGTGGATAATACTCTTTACCAATCCATGATTGGTAAATTTTAGTATGTTGTTCACAAAAAACCTGATATAGCACACATTGTTGGGATTGTTGCAAGATTTTCATCTAATCCAAAGGAAACACATATGTCTATAGTAAAAAGAATTTTGATCTATCTGAAAGGCACATAAGAATTTGGTTTATTGTACAATAAAGGAGGTAATTTTGATCTGCAAGTCTACACTGATGCAAATTGGGCTGGCAACATTGATGACAGGAAAAGTACTAGAGGAGGTGCATTATTTCTAGGTGAAAGATTGGTTACATTGTTGAGCAAGAAGCAAATTTGGATTTCACAATCCACTGTCGAGGAAGAATATGTTGTTGTTGATATGAATTGGGAAAATATAGTATGCATTAAGCAATTACTTAAAAGGTATACCAGAAGAGATCAAAGATCTCATTACTATTTTTTGTGATAATACAAGTGTTATTAACATATCAAAGAACCCAGTTATGCATTCAAAGACCAAGCACATTTCTATCAAGTATCACTACTTGAGAGAACAAGTTCAAGAGAAGAATATGAGATTGGAATATGTTAATTCAAAGGAACAATTGGCTGATATCTTTACAAAGCCGCTACCTAAATATTCTTTTGAGTATCTCAGAGGTAAATTAGGGGTTCTTCCCCTATCCAATATTCACTAAAGAGCATGAGGCATGTTGCATCAATTCTATGTTTCATTAGAATACCTATTACTGAATTGATTTTAGTATGACACACTTTAGGATTTTCCTAAAGTTGTGAAAATATTTTTGTATGAAATGATTTATGAGTACATGTCAGGTATAATCCACTACTGGAAAAAGTTTTTAGGAGTATGACTTTTTGGCATTGTTGTTAAAGAGGGAGAGAATGAATTGATAATATTTATCCTTAAGGGAGATATTGATGAATTGGGAGAGAATGAATGAATTGCTACTATTTAATCATGAAGGATAATTAGACTGTATGCTGCAAGAAACAAAAGATATATCCAAGAGAGAGAGATTCAGATTGAAAGATCAGAGATCAAAGTGGAAATAGAAATATAAACTCAGAGGGAGTTTAGTTATGTATTGGAGAGTTTCCATCATCAATTTCTATAATAATGTTATAGTGGTTGTCATCAATTCCAAAGAGGGGGATTGTTAATCAACTGATGAAGATATAATGGAGATGATGAAGACTGAGTGATATCAAGTATCATGACTGTAGAACTGGTTAGATCAGTTGTTGTTTTTTCATTGATGTCAAGCAATTGATTAATTGATTTTTATTATGGTACCATATCTTAAGAGGAGAAGTTAAATGGGTGACCAATAAAAATTAGACAATGATGAAGTATTGATTATATAGTTGTTTTCTACTATATGTTTGATGTTATCAAAATGGTACAATTGATTGATTAAGTCATAAATTGCAAAGAGTTAAAGTTATGACTGAAAGAGTTAATTTACCGAGCTAGACAGAGTTAATTGGTAAATATAGAAAGTTATGAAAGTCATTCATAGTTATCGAACACCGAGTGAAAGACAAGTACCGAGCACAAAATATGAGTTAGACACCAAGCAGTGAATAAAGACAATTACCGAGTTGCAAATCAAGTTTTATCAAGTACAAGATATTGATTATAAATGATGACAAGATCAAATTTAATGTGAAGCGATGATGAGCTAGATGAGGATAAGAATTAAATGAAGTTTTTTAGAAGATCTATGAATGTGAAAATTCAATGAGAAGATCTAAGGTGAATTTCAAGTGGCTAAACCTGAGTATGAGAGTTCCAAGAAAAGTTCAAGTTCTGAGGTAAAAGTGAAGTGGTTTATCAAGTTAAGATTTATGAAGAAGATGATTAAATGATAGAGCGCAAATGATGGAAAATATAATTAAGGAGATTAAGAGGAAAAAGTATGTCTATATAAAGAATGATAAATTAACAGAGATTATTTTGCTAGCGAGTTAAACAGAGAAGAAGAAGAAGAAGCTGAAGAACAACATTTACCAAGAAAAATAGAGAAACAAAGATTGAAGAATATACAGTCTGAGAAAGAGATAAATAGAGTATTGATGTCAGTATTCAATTGAGCATAAAGGATCTAACATAATAAAAGGTAGTTGTTATATTTATAGATCAAAGTTTACTGCTGCTTATTAATATTGGTAATAGAGAAATCTCTTAACCGAGTGGATTTAACCATCCTATTTGTAAAACCTAGAAGTAGGTGACATTTCAAAAGAGTGTTTAAAGACCTATAACAAGGCCACTCCTAACAAGGTGAAGATCTTAACAGATCTGAGGTAAATCCCCTAACAGGGTCACATTTAGCAATTGCATTTATAATCTTCAATGGGATAAGTTCTTAACCGAGCGTATTTCAGAAAGGTACAATTTTTTTTTATTGTGGATCACAATTCCCACAGAGGTTTTTCCCAAATTGGGTTTCCTCATTAATTCTGGTGTCAACTAAGTTAATCTGATGTTAATGAGTTTGAATGATTGATTTACATATTTGAGATGTATGGTTGTTTAAGATATTAAGTTATTTGGTAAATTTTTTATTATTATATTCAGTATTACTGATTGAATTAGTGGGTTCAGTTTTAAGTATTTAAGTTTGATTTTGTCTGATTCAACCCCCCCCCCTCTTAGTGGACCAACAACAAGAATGTCCTCTACTATGGAGGATGTGTCAAATTGAATGAGAAACTTAGCACCATTTTGTATAAGCATGTGAAGGTATCAATTTGGGTTAGAAAATAGTAGAATAACACAATTTAATTAAACAACAAAGATTATTTATTAAATTAAGAGGAATGTTAATCATTGTGTTAAAGTGACAAACCATTTTTAAGAATCTACACTTAGATCCCATTTGTGTACATTGGATCCTCACTTTTCATTTCATAGTTAGATGTAATTTTCATTAGAATTTAAGGTTCAATTATACTAAATTCAATTAATATTGCATAAATTTAATGAGTGTTTTCATATATCTTTCAAATTTCATGCTTGAATTTGTTAGATCTATCCTTCCCAATCCTTGGGATATGCATATTTCTTATTATTAACATTGATATCCTATTCACCAATCAATCAATCAATTGGTTTTTAGCTTGGGAAGGGGAATATTTTTGGTTTTCTTTTAGTTTGTTGTGCATTCTTTCTTTTTGCTTGTATGTGTTATAATTATTTGGATTTATCATGGTCTTTGCATCCTATTTCTACAAATATATAATGGTCTTCCATATCATGGTTTCATGAGGTATATGGTTGTATTTGACCATTTTAATCATGTTCTTGACACATTGTCATCTTGCTTCCTCATACCTTGGTGCATAATGTCAAGTACAATATAAAATCTAAGTTAATTTTACTACTGAAACATGATTTTACACCATTCTTCTCTTATACATCCCTTCATCATCCCTATATTTTTCCCTTTATTTTTCATCATATAGTCCTCCTATCTATTTTGAGAGCACATTTGTGCTCTTCGAACTCGCATGTCCTCTCAAGAGAGAATACCACTACCTCCTTTGCCTCCTTCATCATCCTACTAGTGGCTAGACCATCATGCTACTGGGCATTATCCTTTTAATACACTATGTTTATTCTTCTTTGATACTACATCATTTTATGATGCTATATCAAAGAGGATCAAAATGTAGACACCCTAAATCTAACCATTCACATTTATTAATTTGACTTGTAACTTTTCTTCAAAGCTTAGTAATTAATCAAATTATATTTGATTTATTACCCTTGTATTATTTTTGCTCATTTTTAGCACGTTTATACTTGGGAAAATGTAACTTTTTCATATCTATCATCAGTTTCAATTTCTCCTTAGCTTTCGTTGTTTGTGTTTTTCCCTGCGGTTGAACCTATAGTGTTAAACTTCTCTTAAGTTCAAAGTTCAAGTTCAAATTCCTTGAATGTGCCCTCCCAACGACATAGTGGTTTGATTTTGTCATTCTTTTGATCATGTTGAACTTGAACCTTCAAAGTTCAAGGTTCAAAGTTTGACATTAGCCCTCACTTTTTACCACTTATCGAGTCCTTGTGTTTTTTAAAAGTTGTTCCGTGTTCAATATGTCAAGTCCTTATATTCATGAAACTTGAAACTTTGAACCTTAAAGTTTGAGGTTCATTCCAAAGTTGGCGGCATTCTCTTGGAGGGAAAAATGTGATAAGATAAGAAGTTTGGCGCATGCTGATGTGACAAGTTTTCAATTCTTAAAAAATCTATTAATGGAAAGTCATCATGATTACATAAGCCTGCATGTAGAAATGACTTGAATTTAATGTCTTTCCAAGTTGATGTTCAATCAGAATTTATTTCCCATTGATGTTTTAAAGTTTCCAACCATGTGAATCAAATATAAAGATTTTTCCCATCATTAGAAGTGACATTCATAAATGCCTTCGAGTTTATAAAATTGTGAAAAACCAAAAGGAGCTGCGGAGTAAGGTAATTTGAAGCTTCCAATTTACAAAGGTTTTTGGTAGGGTTTTGATGAAAGCGGCAAGTGAGTCTCCAGTCACACTTCTTCATTTGTCAATTTTTGTCATTCTTAAAGAAGAAATGGAGGCATTTAAAAAAATTAAGCATTCTTTGCTACTTTTCTGAAGATTTTTGAGGGGTTATTGTATAAATTCAAAATGAGGTCAACTCTACACAAATTGGAGTGAACCTCTTGCTTAGTTAGTACCCTACCTAAGATTGAAGATACCTCCATAGTCCAAGCTAAATTAGGGGAATTCCTAGAAAGAGCAAAGAACCATGATCCCAATTCCATGTTGGAGAAAATAGTATAGAGTGAAATGTTAGAAGTGGAAGCCTTCCCTATTGTAGCACCTTTCCTGAAATTAGTTGTCGAATGCATGAACGTATATGATAAGGAAAATGAGAGAATCCTTAAGGTCAATGATTCTACTCTAGTTGATATTAATATAGAGACTGTAATGACTACTATGGATATACCTAAAAAAGACCCATATGAGAACTGGTCTATTAGTTTAGCTTATTCAATCTTTTTAGAAAAGGTCAAAATTTACAGAAGTGTTATAGCCAGATATTGGCTTCAGAAAGTAGAGAAAGGGGGGTCTCATATTCCTAGGCCCTTGACTAGAGAGCGCCTGATTGAGGATGTAAAGTTCATGGTGGTTCCGTTCAACCACATCAAGGGTAATTCACATGCATTCTATTAGGAAGACTAGATGTATTTCTATATTTAGGTTTTTCTCCAGGGAAAGAAATATCTAGAGTGGGCTGAAGTTATAGCTGAAAGACTGAATAGTGAGTTGGCAAACTTTGTGGGGTGCAAAAGATTTTACATGTCTTCTTATGTGTTCTATATCCTAGCCTCTTCAAGGGAATGGTATGGGCTATATCATGAACCATGGAAGCATGGTATGAAGATTTATGATTACCATCCTCATCTTCAAGAGCAAAGGTCCCCACAGAATTTTATGAGAGTGAACGATGTGTTTCAAGGACACTTGGTTTATGAGATTAGGGGAAATATTCACCAGAGAATGTCGGAAGAAGCTATGTAGTTTGTAAGAATATATGGGAGTTACTTCATACAGCTCACCAAATTCATATATGTCTGATTAGGTGGGTTCACTAGACAAACTTATAAATTATCTAGGTACACGCTTGATATTCATGTGATTATGGAGGTTGCTAGGCAATTAGCTTGCATTGACAAAAGGTTAAAGAAGAACGGTAAATCTAGAGTCAAGTTCCTAGTTCAACTCGGATATTGTAGTTTTAAATCAATTTTAGATGCACTGAAAGTGGAGTCAAAATTCAAGAAGTTGAACTTGCAATTGTACAAGCTAGGCCTAATTTTGATACCAAAAGTTTCATTGTTGAGCATTTGAATATCGAAATTTCTTTTCATCATGTAGACGAATTGGAAGATTTATGGGAAAATTGTGAGGATGAATATGAAGTAAGAAAGAGGATGTGGTCCAAAATTAGTCTAAATAAAATCTTGAACATGAACTTAAACATGAGCATAATCAATGTTAAGGTTCAAAATGATGAAGTGCTCAACCTAGATTATATGGAAAAGGTTCAAGATAAACCCCTATCTGTGATTGACTAGCTAAAAATGGAAAATGATAGTATTCAATTCAAGTCATTTAATATAATCAAAAGGACAAAAAGATGGCTTAAGAGTTGTCAAACTAAATAGACCTTAGAAGATGAGCCTCAAACTGAAACAACCCTTGAAAGATTTGTTAACCCTCTACAACCTCCTCCTTCCTCATCTAATAAATGTTTTGACATTGTAGGTGCAAGATGTTCCATTAAAATCAAGAGCCCAGACAGAAAGAAATCTAGGAAGAGTTCTAAAATCCCATCCTACAGCTGCATAACTAGATCCAAGAGCAAGGGAAAGGGAAGAAAGAATGTGTCAGAAACAGAGGTGGTCGATTTGGATTCCAGAGAGGAGACACGGGTAGATATGGTCAATCAAGTATCAAAAGCACCTAACAAAGAGGATACTCAGGACACTCAGGAAGTTGAACCAAAGATAAAATAAATGGAAATGAAAGCAAACATAGATTCATCCACCGCTTTGATCATCCCTGATCAAAGCAATTTCCAAACGCCACCACCAAAAGCTACCCCTATTATACCCAAATGGTTAGAAGCTTCAATGAGTAGGAAAAGGAGTGTAGTTCCAATTTTAGTTTATATTGAATATATGGTTAGTAAGTGTTTGGGGAAGGCCAAAAAACCAAAGAGATTTAAGACTCAGGCCATGTTCGATGTAGATGAAGAAAGTAAGCACTGGTTTGCAGAAATTGCTCAACCCGTAATAGACAAAGGTGTCAAAGATGCTATCACCGAGGATTTTATTGTTGAAAAAATAGATGTTGGACTTGCCACTAGAGGTGCAAATGCCAAACACTTGGAAACCTCTACACAGCTTATGTTATCCTGAACATTCAAGGATGAGAGAGATAAAAGATAACTAAAGGCAGCTCTGAAATAGATGGTAGAGTCTATCAACGCCATTCATAACCTGACCATGGCACTAGTTTCTCAAGCCTTACACCCATTTGATCCTAAATCTCCATTAAACCAAAAGCTCCTAGATAAATCATGGTTGAACAAAGTAATTGCAGATGCCTATTATGAGTGGTTAGACTCAATTATTCAACATGGGATCGACTACATCACAAACCTGGTCCAAGTTTATGCAGCGATATTGTCAACCAGTAGGGAACTTGAAGTAGAAATAGCTGCTTGGAAAAAAGAAAAAGTAAAGTGGGATGATGTAATAGCTCAAATTTTTAAAGAACACAAATATGGTGTTATAAAGTTCTTGAAGGGGAAATCATTGAAAGGCTTGAATGAAGATATTTATTTGGGATTCAAAGAAAGACATCGAATGGAGAAATTTGATAATTGAGAATGGTTTTGGAGAGTCCAAGAAGCTACATAAGGAATTATTGTGATCAATGAGCTTCATGCAAAAATATTTAAAATGCGTTGACATGCATCTATTGAAGGAGGATGGTAAAACAATCAAGGATATTGATGATATGTCACGCACATTCAAGGCAAAAATTTAGTATTTCAGGGAACTCAAGGAACTAAGCACATACAAATTCATGGAGTTAGCAAGGAACAAAGCCATGGTAACAATATGTATGGAAAATTTGGGGTCACATGAAAAGAAATTAATACAGATCAAAAGGGACAAGAGAATATAGGAACTACAAATTGCACATGTAGGACCGTCGCATCATCAGCTGATTATGGATCTCTCAGCTTCCTATCTTGAATAGCATAAAATAGTTGATGATGCCATGGTGTCCATGACATGAGACATGCCCCTGAATTCCAGGGAAGAATCAATCATTTTTTCTATCTTTTGCTTTCCTAGTTAGATTGAAGTAGTTGATACAACTACCCACCTGCGTGTGGAAGTTTATTATCTTTTACTCTGATTAAAAACTATGATAACCTAGAAATATAAATATGGTTGAAAAAGACTATGGAAAGGTCCAAACTTTGTTTTTTTGGCTAGCAAACATATAGTATAGTAATATTTAGTTAGTTATTCTCCTGATTTTGTGATTGCAATGATCTGTGTGAAAAAGAATTTTATCCATGAATAGAAGTGATGAACTATAACTGATTGAATTTTTGAAGATGACAAAGTTGATGATCACCAAGATGAAGAAGGTATATGCAATACATTAAATCAATTAATGTATTGTATTGTCATGTATTTCAACTTGATATGGTATGATTTATCATACTCATATTGTCACAATACTTAAATATCTAAAGAGACAAAAAATTTGTCATTGGTAATCATATACAGTGAGTGATAGTGAACCCCGAGCACAGAAGTTCACAGTGTTACCCAACGGACGGTGTTACCCGAGCAAGTGATACCCGAACAAGCATTACCGAGATAACTGTAGTTGTCACCAAACATAACTAAAGTTGATGCCCGAGCTATCTGCAGTAGTCACTGAGCACAACTAAAGTGTTGACTGACAGGAACTGAAGTTAGGATACAACAAAACAACTTAGCTGGAAGAAGCTAAATATAGAGTTCTGATTAAGTAAAAACTGGTTTTACAAGGACCCAAAACCTTTACAAAGTATTAAAGTTCAACAGGTTTTACAAGGACCTGAAACCTAAAATGAGTTTAAAATAGATATTCAACAAAGAGCAGATACAACTGTGCCAAGGCACCCAAAAAGGAAAGGAAATAAAAAACAAACTATCGAGCCAAAAATGTCCCACCGAAACATAAATAAAAGTAGGGACAACAAAAAAACCCCTAAGCGACAATAAAAAGGAAAGCTACATTCCTTGCACAAGTTCCTCCACTTCGATGACTGTAACCTGCATGTTGCTGGCCATTTCTTTTAGCTCTGCAATGTCTTTGTCCTCCTTAGGGTTGTTCATCTTTTTACTAGCTCTGGTGTACAATCCCAAGCCAATAACCTCCTTAATCTCTCTGCAATCCTTATCCTTGTTATCCTTGTCTAGTTTTCCCATCAATATCTATGCATGGCCACAGTAAGCTTTGAGACTCATCAAACATTGCTCCCCATTTTTTTTAACCATAGCCTCCAATCTCTCCACCTTTGTAGTCAGATTCATGATCTGCACAGCACTATCATCTTTCTCAGCCCTATCTTGGATATCTTTTATATGTTTCTCTATCATCCCCACTTTATTAGCAAACTCTGCATGGCCTTCTAAGTTCCCTACAACTTCTTTCATTTCATCTAGACATACAGCCACCGATTTTTCCCCAATTCCCATACTATTGAGAATATTAATCTCTACCTTCATAATATCAACTTATTTTTTCAAATTATCATTACCATCAATCAAATTGCTTACCAGGCCAGTGAAACCCACAATACAATCTTTGTTGTCTAAAGGTACTTGATGCTCCCCTGTGTCCACATTGTCATGGTATTCACAATCCTTTTTCCCAGAATCTTTATCAGTCCTGGTTTCCTTATCATCCTTGATATTTCCTTCCCCCTACTTATTTTCTTTAGTTTTCTCCCTAAGTCTTTTGTCTTCAATGTCCTCACCTTTTCTCTCCTCCCTGTTTCCCCCGCTATCCTCTTCCTCCTGATTCTCCTCTATATTTTCCTTCACTTCTTCCTCATCTAAGGTTAAATCAATTCTCCTCTTACTATAACTCTTACGGGTAATTTTAGCTTTCTCCTAGCCATCCCCATGTTTTCTTTTCTTTATCTCCTCCTTTTTCACCTCCTCAGTTTCACTCTTTGTTTCTGACTCATCAATCTGAGTCTTCTTCTTTGTCATATTTTTACCCTTTTTCTTTCTGCTTCCCTCCACAATATCCTCATCACTATCCTTCTTTGTTTCTAAACCTTCAGAATAGGGCTTCTTCTGGTTTTTCCTTATTGAAGCACCCTTTCTATTAGATTTAGGGGTTTTAAACCCTCTGGAATCCTCTTCACTATCGATTTCTTCCCCATACATACTATCATCTTCGTCCCCTTCTATCTCTTCTTCATCCTTCAAAGTCTTCTTCCCCAAAGGCCTTTCCACTTTCTTAGTTTTTAGCACCTCATATATGAGTAGCATAAGCCCTTGGTGGGATGCGTGATCCCCCTTCGGATCTTTCTGTAAACTAGTAATGGTAGCATCTAACGAGCTAAGCAGATAGTATGGTAAATTGACTTTAACATTGTGCCTAAAATGGTTTAATAACATGAAATGGTGTCCATACGCCCTTGTGAACCTACCATCAAGAGTAAAACATAACTGATGATCACAAAAAGGACATGCCTCCAAGGTCTAAAAATTTGCTTTAGATTGTGGTAGGAAGCATCAATCTTGACCAGTCTTGCCTTTTCCTTCTCATTATCTGGGAAATTCTCCCAAGCTTTATCTGAGATAAGTCTATCTCGATAAAACTTAATACCATCCATTTCCATGCCCGTAGCTTCGACAATGACCTCCTCCGTAACCTCCATATACTGATCACCAACCAAGACTTTGCCCTCTTTCCAGGTTTTCATGAATATCCTGGTGATAGAAGGGTTCTGGCCATGGAGCCATTCCAAAAAAATAGCCAGTCCACCCTCTTTCACAATCTTCCATACTCTGTTCTATTTTTTCCAGTTGTTACAGTTGACAGGCTCAACCCTTTTCTTATTTCTGCCCATTTTCTTCCTCTGGTTGCAGCAAATTTTTCTATTGTGACTATTGATAATGATAGAATGAGTTTTACACAAAACCAAAAAGACCCAGAAAGCATGCCAAATCCACCTTGCAATCATAATAGGGTGCTTACACCTCCGAAGGCAATAAAGACACATCACCTCCGTATTAATGATTTTAAAAAAATTTACCATTTACAATTATTTTGCTAAGGACTCCTCAATCGATCACTTTCAAGCAATAATTTCGCTTGAATAAGAATGTCATTTCCATCATTCCACTGTGCCACCTCATCACTCTTACAAGTTGTATTACCCACCCAGCCAGCAACTCCATTTGTCTCCCAAAAATTATGTGTGATAACACATTTTTCAAAAGAGTGAATAATGTCTTTGGCTTTTTGAATGATATTGTAAATAGTCCATGAAGCGGGAGTGTCATTATTTAAACACTTGAATATGTTGAGAGAATCACCCTCTAACCAAACTTTAGTGCTACCTTTCTCTTTTGCTAAAATAATACCCTGAAGAGCCGCACAAGCTTCTGCAAGATGATTCATTTGAATACCAATGGGAATGAATTTTATACCTATACAGACACCATTTTCATCTCTGATGACAATGCCACACCCTACCACCCCTGGATTTCCCTTAGAGGCACCATCAAAATTGATTTTTTACCAGCCTTTAGGGGGGAAATCTCATCTAGCATCCTCCCTTTTTTCTTTGTTATCCTTTTTTTTGGTATTGCCTTTGATTTTCCAATTTTTGAACATGGTAATTGTTGGAAAGATTGCTACAATGTAGACAATTGTTATTTTGTCATTGATGTCAAACCTTAACTGGTGAGACTACTAATGTATGTTTGAGTATCTTATCCCTTGATTGATGAAGATTTGAAAAAGAATGGGATAACAAGAAGACCAAGGAAATGGTTGAGTTATGAGTATAAACCAAGGTACTTGATCATTTGGCACTTTGACAAAGTGATACATTATTTATCTAACACTGACAGTTCACTGGAAGGTCAATTTTGAGTAAAGCAAAGTCAATGCTGAGAAAAGTGAAAGGTGATGCCGAGCAAAGCAAAGATGATGCCAAGTGCCAGTGAAATGCCAAGGGAGACAGTGAAATGTTGAGCATCAGTATTTTGTTTATTGATGAGATTTGAGATCTATGGCTGACATAATTGATTTTATTGGGATATGCATTATTAATTAAGATTGGTCCATATTCATTTAATGCATGGGAAATCGTTATTAGCGCATGGATTCAATGGTTAATTAATAGCTGTATTGGAGAAGTAAATTAAATGTAAAGATGGAAATATCCGTTGGATCTTACCTAAACCAAGATCTGCGATCTTGATTAAGCAGAAAAAGATTTATTTGACCTAGATGAAAAGGTATAACATAACCTACTGTGGTTATTGTTAATGTATCGAAGGGAATGCAAAGAGTTGCATGGTTAATTGACAGATTAGCAAGACCTAAGCAGAGAAGGCTAAATAGAAAAGCAGAGAGAGATTGCATGATGAATTTCCAAGCAGATCTGAAGTTTGAGATGAGAATGGAGGCCACTTAGTGAATTAGCATTAGAGCTGAAATTGGATCTGGATTTGCAAAGTAAGTTGTATGAATCAGATCACACCTTTTATTTACTTTCTAGCCATTGTAACAGTTAAAATCCTTTAACCAGGTTGACTTAAGAGTTAGTGTATAAATCCTTTGAACAAGGTGACATTCAGATTGGAATGTTCTAAGTCCTCTAACAAGGCCACTCCTAATAGGGTGATTAAATCCTTTAACCAGGTCACATTTGATAGTGTGTTTTGTAACCT
>MU223247.1:883765-960338 GCA_018584345.1 Thuja plicata
TATTTCAAAGGCATACATCTTGTAGGGACTTAATAATTGGAGAAGTATTGATTGGTGGATTAAAGTTTAAATTGGATAAATTTTTGAGGCCACTGATTCACCCCCCCTCTCAGTTATTACTAACAGCCCTCATCTTAGCAAAGATTGACAATTGAACCTTCTGGTGCGAAGGAAATATGTGGATCTTCCACCTTACTAATGATCATGATGGCATTAATTTTTCGGAGATGGTACAATATGTATAGCTAAATAGTTAGAAGGAGAAGATAGAAGAAGTAACTGAAGAACAACAACTTCAGGACCATGGCAACTCTGCAAATTACTAACTGGAGTATGAATTTGATTTAGAAAGAGTTGGAGACATTTTAGTCACCTTACAAGATCCTTCTTGCACATTCTTAACATGTGGGAAATGAGTTTCCAAACCTCACAACAATACGTCACCCTCCGAAGTGCGACATAAAGGTAAAAAGCCTCACCTTCAAACTAATCCTAACAAAGTTCAAAACTCAAATGCTCTTGAAATTCAAACTTTTAAAAAAGCCGAACCAGGTTTGTTGTTTGATATTGTCAAATTATGTAAGTCAACTAGGATTCAGATTTCACCTGTCAAACATTTAAGAATGAAACCTAATGAGTTATATAAACTTATTGATTATGTTAAAAATGATCAGCCTAATGTCCAAAATATACATAGTCAATTGAGCAATGATGCTTCTGCACAAGTAAGCCAATCCTCCTTAACCCAGACTTCATCCAACAAAATGCAAGCCAAAGAAGCTTCTCCATAACAGCCTACTAGTGTGCCCAAATCCAAACCCAAAACTTTATATATCTCCTTATTCATTCATGGCCATAAATTGAATAACTACATTATTGATTCCAGAGCTTTAGATAACATTATGCCTTCTCCTATTGACAAAGCTCTAGATTTTCTGCTCACTCAAACTCATAGAAAATTTTACTCCATGTATTCTAAGCAAGTACCATTGGTCGACCAGATAAAATATGCCTAGGTCACTTTGGCGGCTCACCCCAATAAGAAGATTATGCTAACTATCCTAGTTGTTGACATTCCTGCCAGTTATGGTATGTTGTTGAGTAGGAAATTTTGTAGGGATCTTGGTGGAGATATAAGATGGATTGGAGCCAAGACACCATTCCACTGGGAAAAGAAAATATAATTCTATAGCCAGAAGGGAATTCTAAGTACATGGTGTTTCCATCTGAGGACCCCCGAGCTTAAGTTCTATACATTAATTATGAATTTGGAAATTATATGATACTGGGAGAAAATGATGTTGAGATACCTGAATTTGAAGATAATGAGGCATTGTGGACCATGGAGTTCAATGGGAGTTGTGCTTTGGCAGGATTAGGGGTGGGAGTAGTCCTGATATCACTGAAAGGGGATAAATTTTCTTACTCTTTCAAATTGGAGTTCAATAATATAAACAACATCACAGAGTATGAAGCTTTGTTGCTCGGCCTAATCAAAGCTAAGAAGAAAGGGATTAAGATCCTAAAGGAAAGAGGGGATGTAGATCTCATTGTAAATCAAGTTAAAGGTCTCTTTACCATTAGAAATGAGAAATTAAAGCACTACAGAAATTGAGTCTAAGATGAGATCAAAGGCTTTGAAGCATTTTCTATCGAAGCGATCCCAGAGGATCAAAATAGTAGAGCAAATTCCTTAGCTGTTTCAACTTCTTTTCTCATACTACACCCAAATTTTGAGAAGGATGTCTATAGAATATAAATAATCTATAGACTGAATATGCCTAACAATTTAGAACTTTGGAAGGTCTTTCAAAATGATAGGCAAATTAATAAGTTCTTACAAAACATGGATATGTTCATGGACACTTTCTTAGAAGGCTTAGAATCAACTTGTGGTGAATTTTGTCTAGATCCAAGAAAAGATGTGGATGATGGTGTTATTCAGCTAAAGGGGAATAAAATTCCCAAGGGTATGGTCTCTCTCGATAACTTTTTTGATCGATGTGATGTATTCAAAGGGAAACAAGACGCTCATGATGAAACAAATTTAAATTAACATGAGAAGATCAATATTGGTGACATGGATGATCCAAATTTTGTCAACCTAGGGAAGTGTTGTTCTGAAGATGAGAAACAAAGATTTATCTATCTGCTAAAATAATACTGAGATGTCTTCACCTGGTCCTAGAAAGATCTCAATAATTTCAGAGAAGGGAAATCCCAGCACCAAATTCCCCTGAAGCCTGGAGACATTCCATTCTGACAAAAGTTGATGAACTATGACCCTAAAGTATCATATGTCATCTTCCAGGAAGTTGAAAAGATGCTAAAATCCTGCATAATCTATCCTATACATCATTCCACATGGGTTTCAAATATTATACATGTGAGGAAAAAGAATGGGGAGGTTCACATATGCATATATTTCAGGAACTTGAATCAATTTAGTCTAAAGGATAATTATCCCTTGCCTGCCATGGACCATATCTTACAGACGATGGCGAGATCAGAAATAATGTCAATTCTTGACGAGTTTTCAAGATATAATTAGATCAGCGTGGCAGAAGGAGATCAACACAAGACTGCCTTCACCACTCTGTGGGGCACCTTTGCCTACAACCGCATTCCTTTTGGCTTAATAAATGTGGGTGCCACCTTTCAGTGCACAATGAATTTCTCCTTTGGTTATTTGAAGAAAAAAATTATCATTATATACCTTGATGATTTAACTGTCTTTTCAAAAAGGAGGAAGAATCACTTGAGAGACCTGAAATCAATTTTACAAAGGTGTAGAGAGCACGAGATATCTTTGAACCTGAGGAAATATTTCTTCTGTGTGAAAGAAGGGAAGCTACTGGGTCACCTGGTCTCTAAGGAGGGGATCAAGATAGATCTAGAGAGGGTAAGGGTTATACAACAATTGATCTTACCATGAAACAAAAGTGGTGTAAAGTCATTCTTTGGGCAAATTAATTTCTTAAGGAGGGTTGTCCCCAATTTTGCCGAGACCACTGAACATATAGATGGATTGCAAGTGAGAAAATATTTTTAAGTGAAATGAAGAAACATTGAAGGCTTTTGAATTTATTAAAGAAGCTATAGCTCAGGCTCCTACCCTAATTTACCCCGACTACAAAAAAGATTTCATTGTCTATTGTTATGCCTCTGATCATACCATGTCAGGTATTCTGCTATAGAAAAATGAAAATAATAAAGATGTATCAATTGCCTTTATGAGTATGCCCCTTAAAATTCATGAATTAAATTACTCACTAGCGGAGAAATAGGATTTTGTTGTAGTAAAAGCTATCAAGTATTTTAGATACTACATACTTCATTCTCATTTAGTAGTTTATGTTCCCAATACTGTTGTGAAAAGCATTCTTACCCAGCAAGAAGTTGCGATGAACAACCAAGCCTCATGGATTTCAAAAACAAATTCAAGAATTTGATCTTGATATCTGTTGAACCAAGTTCGCAAGGGGACAAGGTTTGTGTAAGATTCTAACAGAAAATAAAGAATCAGAAGAACAACTGCCTCAAGTGTTATTGGTGAGTCATCAAGACTCATGGTTAAGTAATGTGGCATATTATCTCACATATGGAGAATGACCATAACATCTTACCTCTATGGAGAAAAGAAATTTAAAATTAAAAGCAACTAAATATGTTATTGTTGATGACATTCTCTATAAAAAAGGACTGGATGGAGCCTTTCTGCGATGTGTTAATAAAGAGCAACATGAGAAATTATTGAAGTCATTAAATACTGAAGCTTGTGGAGGCTACTTCTCCTCTACTGTCATGACATTCAAGATCCTAAGGAGCTGCTACTATTGTCTAGGTATGTTCAAGGATGCCTACAAGTGGGTTAGGAACTGCGAAAAGTGCGAAATGTTTTCAGGTAGACCTCAATCACCAACCATGCCTTTAAGGCATGTAGTAATAGAAGAACCATTTAGAAAATAGGGTCTGGACTTCATAGGTCCATTGAATCTGCCATCTAGTGGAGGGTGTACCCATATCCTTACTGCTACAGATTACTTTATGAAATGGGTTGCGATTGTGTTGTCAAGAAAACAACTTTCGAGGTGGTATGTAATTTCCTTAAAGAAAATATTCTTGTCAGATTCAGTGTCTCTCATAAGCTAGTTGTGGACAACACTATGAAATTCTCATTTGAAGAGTTAATCTTGTTCTTCTCTAACAATGACATCATACTGGGACATTCTTTATACTACTATCCACAGGGGAACAATCAAACCGAGTCAAGCAATATAAACTTCATCACCATCACAAGAAAGCTAGTGGATGATAATGGTCGGGATTGGCATAAAAGCCTCTACGAGGCATTATGGGCAGATAGAACTTCACCAAGAAGAGCCATCAAAATCTCACCATTTGAATTGGTGTATGGAACTTAAGCTTAATTATCTCTCCAGCTGGAATTATCAGATGTTAAGTTGCAAAAGGTGATTGAAGAATACTCATTTAAGAGTGGACTAGAAAAGAGGATTTTGTACCTAACTAAAATCAAAGAGGAAAGAAGTGAGTTGGTCAACCATATTACTGTGCATCAAGATAAAGTGAAGAAAATATTTGATCGCAGAGCTAGACCAAGGAATCTCATGGAAGGAGACCAAGTTCTATTGTGGGATAGAATAAGATTCAAAGGGAGCTCACATAAAATTTGAGTCTCTTTGCAAGGGTCCCTTCATAATCATTCAGGTAACGGGTCTGAACTCTTTTAAACTTAAATATGTAGACGACACTTCTCTACCACTATCCTATAATAAACATGATTTTAAGCTTTAATAATTTTAAATGGGCGTCCACCCATTTCTTGTAAATACCTTTTGTTGTGTCTTGCTTTAGATTAGTTTTTGTTCTTGTTTTGACCTTTCTTTTCTGTTATGTGTAACCAGAGATTCTAGGTTCATTACCTAGTCCTTTGCAGTTCTGGTCCCCAGCCAAAGCCGATGTTGCCCTTGTATTATTTTTGCTCATTTTTTGCACCTTTATACTCAGGAAAATATAACTTTGTCATATCAATCATCAGTTTTAATTTATCCTTCAAAGCTTTTGTCATTTGTGTGTTTCCCTCCAGTTGAACATGTAGTGTTGAACTTCTCTTAAGTTCAAATTCCTTGAATGCACCCTCCCAATGACATAGTGGTTTGAGTCTATTGGTCTTTTGATCATGTTGAACTTGAACCTTTGAACCTTCAAAGTTCAAGGTTCAAAGTTCGACATCAGCCCTCACTTTTTCCTGCTTATCAAGTCCTTGTGTTTTTTTGAAGGCGCAACACATTCAATATGTCGAGTCCTTGTATTCATGGAACTTGAACCTTCAGGTTAGAGGTTCAAGGTTCATTCCAAAGTTGGTAGCATGCTCTTAGAGGGAAAAAGGTGACAAGAAGTTTGGTGTGTGTTGATGTGACAGGTGATTAGTTCTTAAAAAACCTATTAATGGAAAGTCATCATGATTACACAAGCCTGCATGTAGAAATGATGCGAATTTAATGTCTTGCCAAGTTTATGTTCTATTAGAATTTATTTCCCATTGATGTTTTAAAGTTGTGAAGCATGTGAATCAAATATAAAGATTTTCCCATCATTAGAAGTGACATTCATAACTGCCTTCGAGTTTAGAAATTTGTGAAAAACCAGAAGGAGTTGCGGAGTAAGGTAATTTGAATATTCCAATTTACAAAGGTTGTTGCAAGGTTTTGATGAAAGCAATAGGTGACTCTCCAGTCACACTTCTTCAGTTGTCAATTTTTGTCATTCTTACAGAAGAAATGGAGGCATCTTAAATTGTTTTAAGCATTCTTTGCTACTTATCTGAAGATTTTTGTGGGGTTATTGTATAAATTCAAAATGAGGCCAACTCTACCCAAATTAGAGTGAACCTCTTTCTTAGTTAGTACCCTACCTAAGATTGAAGATATCTCCCTAGCCTAGGATAAATTAGGGGAATTCCTAGAAAGAGAAAAGAACCGTGAACCTGATTCCATGTTGGAGAAAATAGTATAGAGTGGACTGTTAGAAGAAACATCCTTCCCTATTGCAGCACCTTATCCGGAATTAGTTTTCAAATGCATGAACATATATGATAAGGAAAATAAGAGAATCCTTAAGGTTGAAGGTTCTAATTTCGTTAAGATTAATATAGAGACTATAACGACTGTTATGAATATACCTGAAAAAGACCCATATGAGAAATAGTCTATTAGTTTAGCTTATTAAATGTTTTTAGAAAAGATCAAAATTTACAGAAGTGTTATAGCCAGATATTGGCTTCAAAAAGTAGAGAAAGGGGGATTCCATCTGCCTAGGCCCTTGACTAGAGAGCACCTGATTGATGATGTAAAGTTCATGGTGATTATGTTGAAGTGCATCAAGGGTAATTCACATGCATTTTACAAGGAAGACTAGATGTATTTCTATATTCAAGTTTTTGTCGGGGGAGAGCAATATCTAGACTGAGCTGAAGTTATAGCTGAAAGATTGAATAGTGAGTTGGCAAACTTTGTGGGGTGCAAAAGGTTTTACATGTATTCTTATATGTTCTATATCCTAGCCTCCTCAAGGGAATAGTATGGGATATATCATGAACCATGGCGGAATGGTACGAAGATTTATGATTATCATTCTCGTCTTCAAGAGCAAAGGTCCCCACATAATTTTATGAGAGTGAATGATGTGTTTCAAGGACATCTGATTTATGAGCTTAGGGGAAATATTCACCAGAGAATGTCGGCAAAAGCTATGCAGTTCATAAGCATATATGGGAGTTACTTCATACAGCTCACCAAATTCACATACATCAGAGTAGGTGGGTTCACTAGACAACCTTATAAATTATCCAAGTACACACTTGATAGTCATGTGATTATGGAGGTTGCTAGGCAATTAGCTTGCATTGACAAAAGGTTAAAGAAGAACTGTAAATCTGGACTTGAGTTCCTTGTTGAACTCAGATATTATATTTGTAAATCAATTTTAGATGCATTGAAAGTGGGGTCAAAATTCAAGATGTTGAACTTGAAATTGTACGCAGCTAGGCCTAATTTTGATAGCATAAGTTTTGCCACTAAGCATTTGAATATTGAAATTTATTTTCGTCACATAGCTGAATTGAAATATTTCTGGGAAAATTGTGAGGATGAATATGAAGTAAGAGAGATGATGTGGTCCAGACTTATCCTGAATAAAATCTTGAACATGAACTTAAACATGAACTTAAACATGAGCATAATCGGTGTTAAGGTTCAAAAGGATGAATAATTCCTCAACCTGGATTACTGGAAAAGGTTCAAGATCAACCCCTTCCTGAGATTGAATGGAGAAAAATAGAAAATGATAGTATTCATTTCAAGTCATTTAATGTAATCAGAAGGACATAAATATGGCTTATGAGTTGTCAAACTGAATAGACCTTAGAAGATGAGACTCAAAATGAAACAACCCTTGAAAGACCTGTTACTCCTCTACCACCTCGTCCTTCCCCATATAATGAATGTGTTGACATTGCAGGTGTAGGATGTTCCATTAAAATTGAGAGCCCAGACAGAAGGAAATCTAGGAAGAGTTCTAAAAGCCCATCCTGCAGTCGCATAACTAGATATAGGAACGAGAGAAAGGGAAGGCCGAGTGCATTAGAGAAGGAAGTGATCAATTTGGATTTCAAAGAGGAGGCAAGGGTAAATATGGATGGTCAAGTATCAAAAGCACCTAAAAAATAGGATACTTAGGGCACACAGGAAGTTGAGCCAAAGATAAAAAAATTAGAAATGGAAGGGAACACAAATTCATTCACCGCTCTGATCATCCCTGATCAAAGCAGTTTCCAGGCACTTCCACCAAAAGCTACCCCTGTTACACCCAAATGGTTAGAAGCTTCAGTGAGTAGGAAAAGGAGTGTAGTTCCAATATCAGTCCCTAGTGAAGATATGGTTAGTAAGTGTTTGGGGAAGGCCAACAAACCAAAGAGATTGAAGACTTAGGCCATGTTCAATGTAGATGAAAAAATTGGGCACTGGTTTGCAGAAATTGCTCGAATCGTAACAGACAAAGGTGCCAAAGATGCTACCACTGAGGATTTCATTGTTGAAAAAATAGATGTTGGACTTGCCACTAGAGCTGCAGATGCAAAACACTTGGAAACCTCTACAAAGTGTATGTTATCCCAAACATTCAAGGATGAGAGAGATAAAAGGGAACTGAAGGCAACTCTAAAACAAATGGCAGAGTATATCGATGCCATTCAGAACTCGACCATGGCGCCAGTTGCTCAAGCCTTAGACCCATTTGATTCTAAATCTCCACCAAGCCAAAAGATCCTAGAGCAAGTCTGATTGAACAAAGCAATTGCAGATAGCTATTACGAGTGGTTAGAATCAATTATTCAATAGGGGATCAACTACATCACGAACTTGGTCCAAGTTCATGCAGCGACATTGTCGACTGGTAGGAAACTTGAAGCAGAACTGGCCGCTTGGGAAAAAGAAAAACTAAAGTGGGATGATGTAATAGCTCAAATTTATAAAGTACAAAAGTATGGTGTTGTAAAGTTCTTGAAGGAGAGTCCATTGAAAGGGCTGAACGGAGATATTCTGTGGGATTCAAAGAAAGACATCGAATGGAGAAATTCGATCATTGAGCATGGTTTTGGAGAGTCCAAGAAGCTACATAAGCAATTACATGGATCAATGAGCTTCATGCAAAAATATTTAAAATGTGTCAACATGCATCTGCTGAAGGAGGATGGTGAAATAGTCATGGATATTGATGATATGTCATGCACATTCAAGACAAAAATTGAGTCTTTCAAGGAACTCAAGGAACTAAGCACAAATGACTTCATGGAGTTAGCAAGGATTGAATCCATGGTAACAATCTGTATGGATAATTTGGGGTCACATGAAAAGAAAGCAATGTAGATCAAAAGGGCAAGAGAATCTGGGAACCGCAAATTGCACACGTAGGATTGTTGCATCATCAGTTGATCATGGATCTCTCATAGGCCTATCTTGAATGGTGTAAACTAGTTGATGATGCCACGGTATCCATGACATGAGACATGCCCCTGAATTCCAGTGAAGAATCAATCATTTTTGCTATCTTTTTCTTTCCTAGTTAGATTGAAGTAGTTGTTAAAACTACCCACCTGCGTGTGGAAGTTTATTATCTTTTACTCTAGTTAAAAACTATGATAACCTGGAAACTATAAATATGGTTGAAAAAGACTATAGAAAGGTTTGAACTTCATTTTTTGGCTAGCATAAGTATATTATAGTAATAGTTAGTTATTCTCCTGATTTTGTGATTGCAATGATCTATGTGAAAAAGACTTTTATCTGTGAATAAAAGGAGTTTTACTGCAAAATTGGAAAATCTGTGAATTTGTTTTGGTTCTATTATTAATCTATGTTGGGATTATTTGGAAATTGTAGTGGATGTCTATCTTTATCATTTTGGTAAATTGCATGTCAAATTATGGAGATGGTGTATGTGATTAGAGATTAGTTTAATAGTTCAAAAAATTGTTGAGCGCTCTGCTTTTTCAAAAAATCAAAATTTATTACTTGTATTCATTTCATGGTTATGGTGAATGTGGAAACTTTTTATTAATTTTAGGTCAAAAGTATACATTCATGTTTATTTTCCTATTTTTGATTCATTGGAAATCATAAGGGTAGCTGCACCATTAAGCAGAGGTTGAACTTCAACAAGTTCTTCCAACCGTAGTGAAGTTTGTTCTTCGCATGTGGGCATGAGAGTGAAATCTGAATATATATAAATACATATATTTATGTGAAGACAAATCTTCTCACTAACATGATCATTATCCTTATCCCTTTTGTAATTAATTTAATAAATAATTATTATTATGACTATCCTCCCAAGGTTTGATTAATCTTAATTAATCAAATCTAACCTTATCTTAATATCCCAATTCTCCTAAATCATGTTTATTTATTTAATTTTTTGATTAATTAATTGGTCCCTTGATTCCTATCTTCATTAACCTTTCTTCCAATTTTTTATCCTCTTACATGTGACCTTTTATCTAATTTATAATCCATCTCTTACAAACATGTGGCATGCACATGTCACTTTCCTCTACTTCAAACTCAACACGTGACAAACTATTTTATTTTGTAGTCACACATGTGATAGATGGCAAGCCCCCACCTCTTACACATGTCATAGACAGGTCACTTTCACAGTCCACCCCGCTCTTTATCACACATGTGTGAGCATGAAAAATCACATCATCTCTTACACATTCATTGACATGTCACTTTCACAAACCATTCTCATTTTTCTCACACATGTATGCACATGAAAAGCCACATAACCTCTTTCACATGTTATAGACATATCCCTTTCATGAACTTATCCATGTGTGGTCACACATGTGTGAGCACTCTTAGCCCTTGTGCATCCCTTATTATTGTGACACTTGTTGCAAGACAAAACCTCCATTTTAAGTCCACATTCCCCTTCAATCCTAATTGTCCATTTTATATTTGAATCTTGGCTATTCATTTTCCTCATGAAAAATCTATAAATTGAGGTCTCTTCTCCCATTTTCACACTATCTCCATATGCTATCATCATGTTGTCAAATTCATCACTTAATCACCCTCATCCTAACACTATTTTTCTAGTTTGAGCAACCACATTCCATCCAACAACATCAAAAGTAGAAACTCAACTGGAGAAGGGTGTCTCTACCTTCACTCAATCCATGAAATGAGAAGGTAAAGACAAGGTAATATTTTGTATCCATTCCATTTATACATTTAATTTCTTCTAACTTTCATCATCTTCAATAATATATTAATGAGGCGATGAAATTTTGAATAAAATAGTTAAATACAAAGAACAAATATTAATATAAAAATCATATTTGTATACATATGATAATTTATATCAATTAAAAAGAGCAACGATGGAATTAAATGTCTAGAAACTTTGATTGAGCACAAATAAAAATCAAGAAACGTGATCAACTTTATTCAATGAATGTATTATCATTTCTATTTTAAGGAAGCTCAACTTTATGAGCATTGGAAGACATTATCATTTTTGTTTAAAGAAAGTCAACTTTATTACTTAGGATGCATTATAAGGAAAAAACACTTGCCATTGATATTACTTGATATGGATTATCTCACTTCGCGTAGGAGTACCATAATAACACTTATTGTGGAAAAGATTGCTATTATTATACAACTTCAAGAGCATCATTCTAGGACAAGCAAAAGAATTTGTAAATTTGGTGCAGAAAAATATATTTGTAGACACTTACAATATTCAGATCTAAGAAAATTAAGTAAGATTGGTGGCTCTCGTAAGTGCTCTGAACCTATTAACTATGAGGCTCTAAAGAAGAATTTGGACCTTTAGAATCCTTTTGAGCAGTCTAGTTTGGCCCCTTTCTTCATGGCTATGCATGGCTATAATGATTCTCTCTCTTCCAATTTTACTAGTTCCTAGTCAAAGGGAACACTAATGGTGGGTGACTTACAATTTGTGGTTTCTCCACAAATAATAGCTGAAGCAATAGGTCTAGAGAATATTGGCAAGCATAGTGTCAAGAAGAGATCGAGAAACTATCAAAGCTTCATCAGATTTTTTTTGGAGGATGAGAAGAAACTCAAGGGTTTCAAATTGGGCATGATAAGCTAAACCTCCTCCCTCCTTATGCCCTGGTTAGTTTACATATCATGTGATACTTTATACTTTACAATAAACACATGAATATTCAACAATTATCACTTCCCCTATCAAACCATGTTAGGCATAGGGAAAAAGATAAATGTGCCTTTTTTATTATTTTCATCTCTGCAACAAATCATAGAGAAATGAGCTTCCTCGCCACTTCACCAAGGTCTGATAATGGTGCTATACAAACATGCTTTGGCCCTAGACCCACATGACAACACTTTGCATTTTGACCAACAAAATCAATCCCCTCCCCCTCCCCTTCATATAATACAATGCATTGAGAATGTTCCAAGAAGGTTGGAGGAAGGTAGTACCTCTAGCAAGAAAGAGTCAAAACAAATACTTTATGTCATGAGCCTAAAACCAAGAATATTTGTCACCATTCTCCTCAGGTTAATGAGCTTCTCATAATTGCCCCTAAAAAATTTAAAACCCTTGTTGACCTTCTCGTGTCTTCTAGAAAGAAAACCCAAAAGGACTGGACCATAAAAAAAGAGTCACCATCACCATTATTGAAGACAATGAGGAGGAGAAACAACATAAAGGAAAAGAGCCCAAAAGCACAATTATGGGGTCTCACTCGGGGGGCCTACCTTGAACCCATAAAATAAAGGAAAAAAAATAATTTTGAGGATGAAGAAAATGACACCTTTTGGGATACGAACGACCTTATTTCTAGGGAGGATAGTGAAGCAGATCTTTATGAAGAAGAGGAGGAACATGCGGAGGAAGAGGCTAGTTTCCAGAAGGAACACATTGAATTTGAGGACACCGAAGGGACCCCCAAGAATGAGGGATTTGAAAATGAAGAAATAGAAATATCTCAGGAGGACGAAGATGCTCTGCAAAATGCTCTAGAAAATTAAGGGGGTGGAGGGAACAAAAAGTAAACTATTTGGAGCTCACAAAGAGAGTAAATCCATTGGGAAGCAAGATGGATGAAATAAAAAAGGAAATGGAAGAAACTATTCTATCCTTGATAAAGATCATGGATAAGATAATGAATAGGTCTATTATGGGGATATCCACAAGCATGTGTAAAATCAAAAAGCAACTTAGGAAGAGAGGCAATGATAGAGGAACCAAAGGTCTGGGGCACCAAGTTGAGCAGATGGGCAACTAGAAGGAGGCACTAGAGGAAATCCAAAAGAACTTGGACCTCATCGATGTCCCTAAGAATTTTAATTAGTCATGTTATTTGTTTCATATTTTTTGATGATGAGCTTGTGTGCCCTTGTTATTTATTGTCTTTTGAAATTTTTAAGAATGGTTATGGTTAACTCTAAAGACCTTTTAATTATCAACATGGTTAAGTTTAGTTAAAGGTTATTTTGGTTAAGGTTTTTGACTATTGAAAGTATGGTTAATATTGTTTTCATTTGGAAAAGGGTTGCAACTTTATCAGGGTTAGGGTCTCTATTGTTTAGCATTAGGAGTCCCCTATGTTGTTCAATGATTGATATTCTTTTAGTGGTTGCTTCTTTATCTCTGTCATTTTGTTTGTTATGGAATCATGTCCTTTCCTTGTTAATCTAATAAAAAATCAGTACATATAACATGGAAAAGAAATAATGCATCATTGATCCCATTGAATATTTCCACTATCTTATACTGATATTATTGATAAAATGTCACGAACTAAAGGTCAAGTGTACAATTGTCAATAAAAAAAGGGTGGAGGCCTAATATTGTGATTTTTTATTTTAAAAGTTGCTACATATAAATTAAGACCTTTGAACCATTCTGATTTGCTTATGAATATATCTTTAAATACACACGACTCCTGATATTTGAAAAAACAAGGTACATGAAATCTAAGTAATTTCTCATTAGACACAACTGACTAACTATTTGACTATTTCTCATATTTCTTACAATTTGACAACAATCCTGCTTAATGACTAAGTGGCTTTATCATTTTCAACTCTACATAACTCCTTAGTTTTATGTATTTGACTCACCTAAATTTATTTACAAGAAATTTTATTTTCTGCTTTAACATTAACTCTTAGGTGCCAACACATCATATTCAATAACCATACATATAGCTGGAAAAGGAAATAATATATCATAGTGGTCCTATTAAACATTCGTACAATCTTACATTGAAATTATTGTTAAAATGTCATGTACTAATTGTCAATGGAAAAAAAATCACTCTTAGGTGCCAACACATCATATTCAATAACCATACATATAGGTGGAAAAGGAAATAATATATCATAGTGGTCCTATTAAACATTCGTACAATCTTACACTGAAATTATTGTTAAAATGTCATGTACTAATTGTCAATGGAAAAAAATCAATATGATTGGAGGCCTAATATTGTGAAATTTGATTTTTACATTTTAAAAGTTGCTTAAAACATAAATTAGGACTTTTGAACTATTCCAATCTGATTGTGAATGTATTCTACAATATTATTGTAAAGAACTATGAAGTAATTAATACAATACAAATTCTAAAATTGACTTATAATTTAAAAAAACCATGTTAAAAACCATACTGAAAATAAAACCATTTGTATTTGACATTAAACAAAAACAAATCACATAAAATACTACTCTTCCAACTTCGACAAAACTATGCTGCCCTTATTATTATATTTCTTAAAAACTTGAACTAAGCAAACCCTTTTGCGACAGAGATTATTGCTTCCTCCGATTCCTCATTTTCAAAGATTTGGAGAATACCGTTTCTCACTCCCAATTATTTAACTAAAACATTGCGATGAATATCGCTACGTTTATCCCCCGCAGATAAATCAGACTGCGATGACAAAGAGGATTGCACAACATACTTAAGGCTGTAAGAGTTTTGTCTGTTGGTAAGGCATTTCTTTAAACAATGATAGCACTGTACTTACGAACACAATTTTTCCGTTGTCATTGCACAATCACTACGTTTTCATCTTGCATCGAAATAATGCATAATTCTCGTGTGGGTTTTCTTTTGTTTTGCTTGAAATCCTGGATAATGGAAATGGTATGTATTTGTAACTGGGAAATGATTGCCATGGTTTAATATTTCTGTTTTTAATGGCACATGAACAATTTGATAATAATTTTCTGTGATAGCTGGTGGAAACGAAGATTATCTCGCATTGATTTGATTACAGAAGCGTATCATGAAAAAAATGCGGTGATGTTGCCTGGAAGTGTGCCCTGTTTGGCATGCCCCTTTGTTAATGCGAACGTTGATAACGTAAGTTCACCAGCATGAGGCAGAATGCAAGTCTGGATTTTGACAGAACAAAATGGTTTCTAAGTTTGATGGTGCATTTCTCTGTACATTAGTAGTATGATGGCCATATTAATGTGGATGGTCTTTTATGATAATATATATCAGGCTTTTCTAGCCAGCATGAAGGTCAAAACCTAGAAAGACATGTTAAAAATTGCATCAATAATTTACCTCATCTAATTCCAGGCTGGTGTACCCTGACAAACGAGGGTTGGTGCAGTTCCTCCACAAATTTTATTTGAATATGATGGAATAGAATCATGGATAGATGGAGGTGATAGGTACCCATTGATTGTGGCATCCAAGTCGAAATTATACACCTGCTGTGGTTAAAACAAGACAATAACCCGAAAAACAACTCAAATAAGATGATAGATGGAATGTTGACCGATTTACACATCAAGAAAAGAAATCTAGAGACATTGCTGACTGAATTTATGATAGGCTGAGTGTTCAGAGAAGCTTTTGATTGAACTTAGCTGATATTATGTTCATGTACAGTGGTCTAGTTGAACCACCTTGCATTTGCGTGAGCAGCTAAGATCAGTTCCTCTGTGAACACGGGATGTAATGTGATTGTATATGTATTATAATGGTTTTAAAGAATTTCCATCAAAAAGGATTTACTAATATTTAAGAAAACAAATAATGAAACATCCAAGTTAAGTCCTAATAGGGGACATTACAAAATATTTAAGGTGTGCTATGCACGGATTCTGCAAAAAGCTTAATTTTTGAAGAAATCAACTAATATGTTGGAACAATTAGGAGTTTGGAAAATTTTCAGCAAAACAAAACTGTTAGTCTACAATTGAACAACTTCAAAATCAGATTTCAGACCAAAGTTCCTGTGAAATCATTAAAATTTGAGATAAGGGGTAATTCATTTATCTATTGATGACTAACCTAGTTGCAGGATCTAAATCAAGGCATTAATCCAGGAATCCTAGGGAAAATTAAGTCCCAATGTGCTATGTACAGGTTCTGCAAAAAGCTTGATTTTTTAAGAAATCAAATAATACCTAGGAACAATTTGGAGCTTGGAAAATTCTCAGTGAAACAAAGCTGTTAGTCTACTATTCAACAACTTCAAAATCAGATTTCAGGCCAAAGTTTCCGTGAAATAATTAAAAATTGAGATAAGGGCTAATTCATTGACTCTCCATTCTGCACTCGTCAATATTGGCATATTGTGATGGTTTAAAAATGGTGTTGTTGTTCTTTCTACGAAGGTTCAAACCCCATCGGGATGTTATTGTTCTTGCCTCCAAGGTTCAAACCCCATCGGCGTGTTATTGTTGAGTATTTATGTTGGGGATGGGGTCCCCTGTTTGTGACCTCACTGGTTCATAGCTCTAGGTCAAAAGCGTTTACCCCTCTAAAAAAATTCTCCTTTCTACACTTCAGAGAACTTCAGAGAACTTCAGAGAAGAATTTCCCCAGATATAGAGAGGTAGGAAATAATGGTTCCAAGGTGGAGATCAGAAGTTAGAACACAGGCTTCTTCCTTAAAGCTGTAGAAAACAAGCAACATATTTAGAAGTTATTCACCAGCAAGGTTTTCCTGCCCAGTATGGACATTTGATTTTTAAACTAGAGATGCCTATATATGTTGGTGATTAATATTATCAGTTACTAGCTGAACTTCCTATTCTGCTTGAGAAAATAATTGCACAAGACAAGATGACGGTTATCACTGATAATGTCAATGCCCTAATGAGAGCTTCAATCACAGAATAACTAAAGTCAACAGTTTTATCCTTTAGCAATGACAAGGCCCTGGTACTGGATTGATTCTCTGCCCTTATTCTTTAACGATTCTGCGAAACAATAAAAAAAGACCTGTTACAGGTTGTGGAATAGTCAAGGACCAAAAAAAAAGCTACCCAACTCGATGCCATGTAGCTTGCATTGATTCTAAAAACTGGAGGGTCTAATATGCTTTAAGACTATTGATATGTCTCTCTTTGCAATATGGCCTTCAAAATAGTAGCTTTAAGACTTGAAATGTTTCTTCCCAAATTAATATCAAGCAACCAATGTGATTCTGTTCTGCAAGGTTAGGTAACAGATAAATTAAATACTGTTCTAGAGATGATTCATTCAATCATATATAAAAAAAGACCTCGGCTGCTTCTAAAATTAGATATGTCAATGGAATATCCCGAACTAGGATATTGTCTCAAATCTGATTTGGGTTTTCGATTCTTGACTTGTTTTGCTTCATTTCATTGCAAAAAAACTACATGCAAAGGAAACAATATAAATTTCCAAGGAAATAAGCGATTTCAAAGACAAATCTATTGAAAATGATTCTGATATGAAACATGCATGGCCGTCACATCAAATTTACTGTTGTTACAATGCTAGAACATGCATAAAATTTACATGCAACATACCCACATGCTTCCACTCCCATATCATCAAAGCTCTTGTGAGATATGATCATTTGTAGCATACGAAAGAAGATTGAATGACATGCAAGAAGAGTGACCAATGCAAAATTAGAGCTGTTGCTGTAGAGGTGCACCCATAGTTGGAAAAATCTGCGAACTCGCCGTGGACTTGGATAAACTCATGAGTCCATGAGCAAGCCAAGTCGACTCGCCACAGACTCCCGAGTTGAGTCCGGGAGAGTTAGTCAATTGGACTCGAGAGTTTTTTTTGGACTTGGACACAAACTCAGGAGTCTTTGAATAAGACTCTCAACGTTTGCTGAGAATGCACAGCCAAGATTAAAACATTAAAAAAATCACTTTTCATCACTTTTATGATTTGTTATTGCTCAAAACAGGTCTGTAGGGTTATTAATTTCTTTTTGTTTTTTTGTAAAACTACGCTTTTTTTCTTTTGTTGAGTCCTTTTCCGAGCTTTTTTGTGTTCGAGTCCGAGTCCAAGTTTTTGGGCTGCCGAGTCCAAGGCAAGTCCAAGTTCTCCAACTGTGGGTGCGCCAATACCAACATGCAAGGGGGATTTAATACCAACCAAACCCACAAATAATCGCTGCAATATGAGGAACAATCACTACTCGAAATGGAGAATCGGTTACTACACAATTGCCCACAAATAGGGCCAAACATCAATGAGAATCCACCCTCACAACGGTGCCATGAATAGCTCCAAGTCATGGCCAAGGATGGGATAGCCGTCCACAAAACTGATCAATGTAATGCACCTGTGAATCCCAAAGTGAATCCACCAAGGGGGCTGATCTAGGTTTTTGTCCAAATCACCAAACCATCTAGGGTTTCCATCCTAGGGTTTTATTGGACCTTCAAGCAAAGCTTCAAGCTCACAGAGAGAAGACTCAAAATAAAAATAACAATCTCCAGAATGCTTTCACAATTCCCTTTTTCCTCCTTTTACAGTCTTTTCCCTATTTTGAGAGAAATATTTTATTTAATTTCTTTTATTTCATATTCCCTCCAAAAAGAAACTTTATGTTATAAATTAAAGTTGACATTATAATAAAGTCACTTTATTAATTTAAACTCCCTTTTATTCATGATGATGGCCTAGGTAGATGATAAGTTATGACTTAAAGTGGCCCCAATAAATAATTAATTGTAATTGAATTTCACTTTAGCTTTTTTGCTTCTTATGTTTAATTTTCACCTTATTAATTCCTTCGCTCTATATCGGGGACATTACAAGTCTTCCCACCTTGACATTGCTTGCCCCAAGCAATCACCATAATCAAATTTGATTAGGATCAAGTACACCATTTAATTCCTGGATCCCAAAGAAGTCTTGGTGCATCTTGTTCGAATCTCCATTGCTCTAAACTGATGTAAACATGTTAAGGCCCAAAACTATGTAGCACACTGCCATAATCCCAATATAGAAGTGCCTCAAACCAAACCACACACCATAGAAACCTGCAAGTACTCTTGTGGGCAAAGAATTTAGACAGCAAGAGTGCAGAATCACTGTTATAAGTCGGAACAATGTTTGTATATGATCTCACATGAATATCCATATAGTCAAATGAATCTAGAACAACAATGTCATCGAGCATATTGGTTACATCAAGGGCTGGTTCAAGTGATGTATCCGCTAAAGTTATCAAGTGAGGATGCAATTCTTTTGCTATCAACGAATTTTCTGAATGTTTATGTTCACTAAGTCCCATTGCCAAGCATGAAGTATCATCATATGAAGATATTATATCACTGCTATCACCATGTACCGAGGCTGTCATGTCATAAGGAATGTGTACCTACATCAAGTTTGTAATGTAGATGTCTTCCATAACACCCCAAAGTAATTCACGAGTGGCTGATCCACTAAGAATAAAACCCATAAAGTTACTATGCTCATCCGTGATTGCATATTCTTTAACTTTGTGATCATCATGAAAATCCAAGGATACAAATATGTGACAATTCTAAGGTTGATCTGTAATCATACTTACCTTGCTCATGCTCCATCACTATGTCTTCTTTCCTTGGTAGAAAGAGTGATTGAAGATATGCTTCTCTTTGTTGTAATGCCCGGTCTATATGATTGTAGTGCTGCTTGACCTTTTGTCAATGTTGCCTTGTTTGGGCAGCTAGCAACTGTAATGTCCCTGATATGGAGCCAAGGGATTAATAAGGGTATAAAATGATTAATTAAATAAGAGGCCAAAAAGCTGGAGTCCCAACAAATATTATTTTAATTATTCATTATGGGGCCACACCTTAAGTTTCTATTTTTCAGTCATGAGTTGTGGGGCCACTCTTATGTTGCCTCCTTATCAAGGCAGGTTGAGTTTTTTAGCAATTGCCATCGGTTGGGTTTCAAAGTTGGAAGAAAAAAAAATCTGCTTTCTTGGGTCACTGAAGTCTTTAAGAAGAAATCGCATGATGAGAAGTATTCATTCTTTACATCTTTGATATTTTATTTTCTCTGCAAGAAGTCAAACTTCTCTGCCTTTCAGGACGCAGCCCCTGGAAGTTCAATCTTGGATGAAACCCCAAGCCAATCTTGGACAAACAGCATCCATTTTGATCACAGTAACAGGATCATTAAATTCAGTAACCCCATTCAGAAGGTAGAAGCGGTTCAGTTAAATACAGGGGTAGGTCGATCTGATTTTTCATGCTAAAGGTTGAAGCTTGACTCCTAGTACAAAACACAACCTTCAAATGGAACCGTAGTTCCTAATTCCTGCCTTGGGAATCACATGCACAGACTGAAATCAAGCAGCTTTTTGATTGTAGCTTCTCATGAGTTTGGAGCTGGTATTTCCAAAATTATACAATAGAATATTATGTATTCACCTCTTCCTAATCTAAGTCACAAGTAAATGTCAGATTGTTTCTAGTTTCTTACAAGTCATTTGCATGTCTCAAATAATACGTTTATCTGTGTTTCTGTTTTAAAAAATCCCATGAGATAAACTATGTTTGGTTTTGGTTTCTATCTGATTCTAGAAATTAGTAGAAATAAAATAGCAAGGATATTTCAGTGGTATTAGAGCATGGTAACCCTGCCAGCCTGTGAGGGTTTCAATTGCATGTCAATGATTTTCAGTTGCATGTCAAGATTATCAGTTGCATGTCATAGATTTTCAGTTGCGTGTTAGCTTTTTTCATTGCACGTCAGAAATTATGGTTGCTTTTTGCTCCTAATCCAATGCATGGCAGTTGAAAGTGGTTCTATGCACTCCAGAGGGTTTGAAGTTTTGAACCCCATAGGTACAATACAAGAAGTTGTTTTGGACAGCAAGTGGAAGGGATTGGAAGCAACCTAGTGGAAACATAAATGGAATAACTGGAAAATGAAATTGCTTACACTAAAATTGCTAAGTGGTATAACAGATATCAAAAGAGGAAGAATCTTCTAACATTTCCGCAATATCAAAATTCGTCAAGGTTGGCAATTCCTGTGAATGAGGAGGTTATCATAAATTTTGATGAATAATTAAGTGAACCGGAGGAGGTCAAGGCTACCAAATCTTTTGATAGATATTACATAAGAAAAAGAAAAGAAAAAATGAATTTTGAATTAGAATCTCAATCAAAGTCAAAAGAAGGGCAAGTTCAGGAGGATATGAACAAGCGAGAATCAACAATTACAGCCTCAATTGAGGAATGCATGGGTCTTCATGGCAGCCACGAGGTGGAGGAAGATGCTTCCACGAAGTTTGTAAACTCTACTTTGATTGATCAACTACGTGGGGATGTGGATTCCACCTATATTCCCACGCACGAGACAACTCTACAATTTATTGGTAAGAAATCACCTTGTGATAATGTATGGTCATGTAGTGAGGTAGATTTCACTTGTCTCATTCGTATGCTTGCAATGAAGGATTGCTTGTTGAAGTCATATGAAGCATTTTGTTTTAGAGAGCTGATTGTAGGGACTAGAAGATTGCCTAACCATAGGGTTTTACAATATGCTAATGTTTTGTTCGTCATGATGATTTCACCATGGGTGTGGTTGGAGGCAAAGAGCACATTGGACATGCAGGTTTGGAATGGTAAGGCAACATTTGACTTTCAGCATTAGAGATTAGAGCTTGTTGCAGATTTGACACCAATGTATGACAGTGATTCTGAATTTGATAACAGTAGTGATGCACCCTATCTTTCTCAAGATATTCCGGCCTTTGGCCAAGATAAAATCAATGATATGCAACCTACCATTGATGGTACACAATGTACAAGCATGGGACATGATTATGTGGATGATACATCCCACCATAAGTCTGATTTTGTGTACTTTGGAGTAGCTGATATAAAACATTGCCAAAGGTTGAATGAAGATTGGTTACATAGAGCTACCCAAGCAAAGAAGCTTGCTAGCTGAGCAAGACAACTTCTTCTAAGGGTCAAAGAGGGATGCAATCAGCTAGATCACACAAGTGAACAAAGGGAATCAGATCTTAGATCTTTAATTCTTCCAAGGGAAGAAGAGGACAACAAAGACATCTTGAAGAGGTATGAGTATAATTCTGATTTTCTGAGCTTGATCAGCATTTCTCTTTCATCTCATGAGCCAAACTTTGTACCTTGGGTTGGGAACATTCAAGTTGGGATGATATAGTCTGAAGTTGATCCTTCCCTACCTAGAGTTGATGAGAGATTTGGTTGCCTACATAGTGGATCAGCCACAAAAAGCCTGTCTTTGTTGAGAAATAGAAACATCTCCCATTCATCAATGGACTTGTCACCTCTTTCATATGATAGGGCAGCGATGTACTTATTGATTGGAGATTCAGTCTTTTTAGATATTACATTGGGCTATGAGGATCAAACGGTAAGGGACTTCGTTGGTTGCATGGCTAAACAAAACAATTACTTGACTAATAACCTTTAATGAAGGCACACACTAATTTGTGGAAATATAGATAAAGTTACAACAGATGTTTGAAGGTCTTGGAGAGGTATTCAACACACTTTCCTTGCTGAAGATTGGCTCATTCATGAATTCCTAACAGCGTTGGTTGTTGTTAGTAATTGTGGCTTCATTTGGAGTGAAGTTCTCAGCTGGTTAGATGATGTAGAGGTTCACAACAACAACATAATAAGTATTGACATGATGGATGGATATGACAGTGTAAAGATTTGGAATCCTGGTATCGACATGTGTGGTGCATTTCTTCAGTGGTATTCAAGATATAAAGAAGAGACCTCTAGCATTGACATTCAATATATAAAGGTTGAGCATGGAGTTGACAAGAAAAAGGTGCTTGTCTCAACTGAAGATTTGCCACCGAGGACTGGGTTTAGACATTTTGGAGCAGCTGATATAACTCAGTCCCAAATGATGAATGATGATTGGCTAGAAAGGGCAAGGCAAGCCAAGTTATTGGCTCAACAAGCCAAGATCAATCTTCAACTTGTTTGTGATGTTCACCATTCATTTGATGATACAACAAATGTTTGGCCAAATTTGGGTTACTTGATGAGCTACTACTTCTTCACTCTGTACGATAGGTTTCTGTGGTGTGTGGTTTGGTTTGAGGCACTTCTACATTGGGATTATGACAGTGTGCTTCATAGTCTTGGGTCTTATGATCTTTACATCAGTTTAGAGCAATGGAGATTCAAAGAAGATGCAACAAGATTTCCTTGGGATCCAGGAATTAAATGGTGTACTTGATCCTAATCAAATTTGATTTTGGTGATTGCTTGGGGCAAGAAATCTCGGGGTGGGAAGACTTGTAATGTCCCCGATGTGGAGCAAAGGGATTAATAAGGATATTAAATGATTAATTAAATAAGAGGCCAAAAAGCTAAAGTCCCAACCAATATTATTTTAATTATTCATCATGGGCCACACCTTAAGTTCCTATTTTTCTGTCATGAGTTGTGGGGCCACTCTTATGTTGCTTCCTTGTCAAGGTAGGTTGAGTTTTTTAGCAATTGGCATCGGTTGGGTTTCAAGTGGAAGAAAGCAAAAATCTGCTTTCTAGGGTCACTGAAGTCTTTAAGAAGAAATCACATGATGAGAAGTATTCATTCTTTACATCTTTGATATTTTATTTTCTCTCAAGAAGTCGAGCTTCTCTGCCTTTCAAGACGCAGCCCCTGGAAGTTCAAGCTTGGACGAAACCCCAAGCCAATCTTGGACAAATAGCTCCATTCTGATCACAGTAACATGATCATTAAATTTAGTAACCCCATTTAGAAGGTAGAAGCAGTTTAGTTAAATACATGGGCAGGTCGATCTGATTTTTCATGCTAAAGGTTGAAGTTTGACTCCTAGTACAAAACACAGCCTTCTAATGGAATCGTAATTCCTAATTCCCGCCTTGGGAATCACATGCACACACCAAAATCAAGCAGCTTTTTGATCGCAGCTTCTCATGAGTTTGGAGCTGGTATTTCCAGAATTATACAACAGCCTATTATGTATTCACCTCTTCCTAATCTAAGTCACAAGTAAAGGTCAGATTGTTCCTAGTTTCTTACAAGTCATTTGCATGTCTCAAATAATACGTTTATCTGTGTTTCTTTTTTCAAAAATCCCATGAGATAAACTATGTTTTGGTTTCGGTTTCTATCTGATTCTAGAGATTAGTAGAAATAAAATAGCAAGGAGATTTCAATAACTTAGCTTGCCTAGCTTTCCTTAACCACTCATCACACATGCTTTGAGTCCTTTTTAGATCTTCTATTCTATGATGCACCAAATCGAACCTCATACTAGTTGCATTATCAAACCATGTCTCATGACTATCTTTCCAAACTTGAATGACAACATTAGGTGACTCCATAACATTGTATTCTCCTTGATTATGGGCTGCCAACTCATGGGAAAGTAGACTATTGCTGTCCCAAATTAAAATTTTGGCCTCCTCATCAAACACCACCAAATTTTGACTCAGCTTATTTTCTTCCCAAGTAATTAAAGGTGGTAGTGTCTCAAATAAATCATCTTCCCTTACCAAACGCTTAGACGCCAAGTTTCTCAAGTGTCCTTGAATGCCATTTTCTGATTTTTCCTCATATGTAGGAATTGTGTCATCATAGGAATCAACTAACACACTAGAAGATGCATTGGGATCACCCAAAGAATCCTTTCCATCATCCATATCAATCTCATACTCAAACAAGTTGTCAACAACATCCCTATGGGTTAGTTTTATTACCTCATGCTCTTCTTTACTTGTTATGAAATCAGATTGTGGGTGGTCAACATCTCCATCTCCTGTCATGTGTTTATCGGTTCACACCTGGCCGTCCTCAATGGATTGCTCATGTGCTGATAGAGGGCTGCTGATTACATTCAAGAAATCAGAATTTTATTCCCTCCCGTCCTACCTTACCGCATCCTCAACATAAGCTATTCTATGATGCTGAGGGTCACATGCTGCCCATGCATCCTGGGACTCTAACATGCTTCCTCTATAATTAGACCATCACCTGCATGATCTTTATCTATGTTAATCTCAAGATCTCCAACAAAGAATCTTGAGCAATTTTCACCTGAAACTATTTGTCCTTCATTCTCTTTCTTGCTCTTTTTTGGGATACCTTGTAACCTGTGAATTAAGTTTCTCCACATTTGCTGGCTTCTTTTCAAGTGCTGGTTCAATATTTGTTTCCCAATCACCTGCTTCAATGACATCTTCAACATGTTTTTCTTCTTTCCCAATGCGTTCTTTTCTATCTTTTGATTCTTCTTTCTTTCTTTGTTGCTGATATGAATTGGTAGATACCAAATCATCATCATCATCTGGTATACCCATAAATTGTGTGAAGGAAAGGAGGTCAGTATCTCCTTAGGAAGAGTGCAATACTTATGGTGGCTGCTTATAATTGCATCATTGGTTTTCTTGGCACGAGGCCTCTTACTTGTACTTGTTTATGGAGATGAAAACTTGGAGTGCCCAATTTTCCTTGATTGTACATCATCTAAACGTTGCAATTCCCAATTATCTTGTTATTGTATTTCTCTTAACTTTGCAAGGTCCTTCATTATTTTCTGCCAACTAGGTATCTTTCCCTTCATTGGTGAAGCAAGAAGGAAAGTAGGTAATAATCTTCCATCCTTAATTCTGGCCATTGATGTGAAAAATCCGACATGCAACAAATGCTAGCATGCAACAGAAAAATTTGACATGTAATTGAAAAAGCTGACATGCAACTGAAAAATCTGACATGCAACCTCACAGGCTGGTAGGATTTGTGGCTCCGATACCACTGAAATATCCCAAACTAGCATATTGTCTCAAATCTGACTTGGGTTTTCAATTCTTGACATGTTTTGCTTCATTTCATTGCAAAATAACAACACGCAAACTAAATGCAAAGAAAACAATATAGATTTCCAAGGAAATAAGTGACTTCAAAGACAAATCTATTGAAAATGATTCTGATATAAAACATGCATGGCTGTTACATCAAATATATTGTTGTTACAATGTTAGAACATGCATAAAATTTACATGCAAAATATCCACATAATTCCACTCCAATATCATCAAAGCCCCTATGAGATATGATCATTTCTAGCATACAAAAGAAGATTAAATGACATGCAAGAAGAGTGAGCAATGCAAAAGTGTAGCTGCTGCTGTAGAGGTGCTCCGATACCAACATGCAAGGGGGAGTCAATATCAACCAAACCCACAAATAATCGCTGCAATATGAGGAGCAATCACTACCCAAAGTGGAGAAGCTGTTACTACACAATCTCCCACAAATAGGGCCAAACATCAAGGAGAATTTGCCCTCACGATGGTGCCATGAATATCTCCAAGTCACGGCCAAGGATGGGATAACTGTCCACAAAATTGAACAATGTAATGCATCTGTGAATCTTGAAGCGAATCTTCCAAGGGGGCTGATTTGGGTTTTCATTGAAAGCACCAAACCATCTAGGGTTTCCGTAGGGTTTTACTAGACCTTTAAGCAAAGCTTCAAGCTCACAGAGAAAAGACTCAAAACAATTTCTAGAATGCCTTTCACAATTTCCTTTTTCCTCCTTTTATAATAGCCTTTTCCCTATTTTGAGAGAAATACTTTATTTAATTTCTTTTATTTCATTTTCCCTCCAAAAAGCAACTTTATGTTATAATTTGAAGTTGACAATATAATGAAGTCACTTTATTAATTTAAACTCCCTTTTATTCATGATGTTGGCCTAAGTAGATGATAAGTTATGACTTAAAGTGGCCCCAATAAATAGTTAAGGCATGGGGGATTAAAATTTGCATCACAATTTCAATTCTCAAAGTTGCCATTCGTGGACACCATGGACATTGGTTCCACTCCATATCAGGGCTAAGGCATGGGGGATTCCCTGAGCCCAGATTTGTTTACTGTCACGAGTGAGCATCTCCTCCCTTAACTACAAAAAGAACATCACAATGGAGATATCTATTTTTACCAGCTTTGGAGGGAAGACAGATTTCACAGAATTTTTAACAGTATACTATTCTCTTCTATGATCCTTAAAACAAATGAAAAAACTCAAATCAATCCTTGATCACTATCAAATAGCTTATGGGCACCTGATGAATCAAACTAAGTCTAGGCACCTTATGAATTAAACTAAATTGACTTTGATCTATGATTCTGTTGGCTTGCAATGCAGCAATAATATCAAAGACATTATGGGATACGAGGAAGGTCAGCTTCCCACCATTTATTTTATTTTTTGCTCTCTACACCAAATACTCAGCAATGCTATAGGAGAAAACCAAAAGGAATATGACATTCAAGCTCAGGCATTGGACAAATAGCTGGCACTCAGTTGCTAGAAAGATTCAGCTAATAAGGGCTGTTCTGGTTTATCTAATTAACTTGTTTTACAACTTTCAAATATCAGCTAGTAGCCCAGTCTTGGATAACCCAACTCAAATACCAAGTACTCAATATAAAAGAATGTATTGTATTCGACAAGGCTCTCGCAATGAAACCTGCTTGGCCCCTAATCACTACAACTTTCAAATATGAGCTAGTAGCCCAGTCTTGGATAACCCAACTCAAATCCCAAGGACTCAATATAAAATAACCTACTCTATTAACACGACTCTCGAAATGAAATATGTTTGGCCCCTAATCACCAACCCCCACTTGTGTTGATGTCAAATATACCGACAAGTATGGGCTTGGTTAGGCTCCCCATATGGGAAAGGGAATCTCTCCATTATCAGATTCAACAAGTTCTTATGTGGGAAGTTGGAGTTGGAAGTGGTAGGAATTATCAGATTCTGGTAAGATCACTGTAATGGAACCTTGTTCTTAGCATCCCAGAATGCACTTGAAGGGTCAGAATCTCCATAAGGCTTCTGATAAAATTTTTCTGACTAAAGATCAAGACCTAAAATATTACTAGAAAAAAGTAGGGTGAATACTGACACACTTTCCATTTTTTGCTTCCAAACTCACCTGTTAGAGACAAGCTTGTTTCATGGTGGTCAAAAGATCAATTAAAATGGATCCATACCAACTCTAGGGATGTACCACTTCTTTACTCTACAACTTCTATAGCAACCTGTCCTCCAAAGATAAGAGTCATAAAGGGAGCAGGCTCTTTAACTCCAAAGGATCACCTAAAATCAAATGCATCCTGTGGATGACTTCCCACAATAGAATTCTCTTCCAGGATCAATAAAAATTTAAAAAATGAGAGAATTTCGGGTTCATAACAGATGCTGAACCTGTTTGTTAGATGGAGAAACAACAAAACATTTTTTTGTCTTCTGTTTTGCCAGATAATCTTTGTCCCACTTGGTTGCACCATTCCAAACCACCATCGCAGATCATAACTTTTTCTTTAAAAAGGATCCAGATTTCAATTGCAAGATGCATCAACTTTATGACAAGGGTAGATACATGCTAAAAATCTTACAATCAATAAACCTCGACATCAATATAGAATTGCCAACAAGGTGGCTGATGAGCTGGCCAAAAATAATTACTCTCTCACAAATTGGATCACTTTATTACTTTTTGGCTTTGCCAAATGAGTGAACATCACCAAAAATCAAGCAATTAGCCTTTCTGGATAATAATAGATGAAACAAATAGAATGATAAGGCAACTATTTCCCTCTTTGGATGAGCAAATGAGTAAAGCGTACCATAGATGTTATGTTTTCACCTCCCACTGACCTCCAATGGGTAAAAACAGTGTGTCCTAAGTCTACCCACCACCTCCCAGTTCTTACCAAGGAATATAAATATTAATGCATTACATTTCAACAAGACAGGAGGCTTCAAACACTTTTTTGTATGTGTTTTACACTTTTACATGATCAAGGCATGGGATTGAACTCAAGACCTTCCTACATTCAGCCACTTTCCAAAAGGTCTATAATTTCAACTTTGAAAATTGTCAACGCTGTGTCAGCTGTCAAACTCGATGTAGTGTGTAACTTGGGAACATTATTTTCTTTTCTGGTGAGTGTCTTCAAAGTCCATTGCAATGTCCCCAATTAGGACTATACTTGATTCACCCTAAAACACCCAACTAGGGTTTGGATTGCGCTTGCAAATGGCAATTTTTATGTTCCCTATTAGGAGAATGCCAATTGCTAATGATTAACAAACATCACTATGTATTTAAATCACATTAAATTAAGAAACAATGATTGATTCATAATACATACTTACACCCTAGTTCCTTCTTTCTCTCCTAATCAATAACCTTAAGAAGGATGAGAATTTACTTGTCCTTAGGGCGCTTGGAAACCAATCTACTGTTAAATTTTAAGAACTAGAATAACATAACAGATCACAAATAAAATAAGAGCACAAATACACCAGAGATTATCCTGGGAAAAACCCTCCTCACCGAGGGAAACAACCCACCCACCCAAAATAATGTCTTTATTTGATTATAAATCAATCACAGAGTGTTCCTCTTTAAGATTGATGTCAACTTACAGTCAATCAACTAAACAATTCTCAGAGATAATACTGCATACAAAAGTGCTGAGAATCTCATATAAAATTCGATCATATGCTGATCGATATACACACAGCTACACAGAATAATCTCAAATAGATATCTACGTATTTGCCAGATGAGACAACTACAACTGTCTCTGCTTATACATAAAAGGATAGTGTCAATACATGACACCGATTCTCAAAAATATCAAGAAAGTTCTCTGCGCTAAAGAAATTCCTTAGTAACAACGTCATACTTTCTTCTTCGAAAAAAAAAAACAAGAGGGAAGTCGTTCTCGTTTCCATCCAAGAGATGCATGAAGATGAACCAACACCTGACCGTTACAAGGCCAGCCGACTTCGACCATAAATGAGATGACATGTCCATAAAATAATTGACCGCAAAAGTAAATGCACCGACCATGAATACGGAACGATAGGACTTCATACTTAAATCGATAATAACAGCAACGGTGATAAGCGTTGGAAACAACACGCAACATTCGAACAATGCCACGAGGAATCAAGGCGATGCCATGTCATCAATGCCCAATCACCACACGGAATACATATGGTAATGCCTGTCAGCAGAGATATAAAATATAAGGAACACTCCGCCATAGTAGAACTTCGAACAAGAGAGGAACAAAACAAAAATGAAGAGATATCCCAGAATAGAACCCGAGCATCATCAGAGGTAAAAGATCTCTATCGTTGCTACAATATTCAACACTCCCTCTTAGCAAGAGAGAGATCTTCAGTATGTCATCTCATGACAAGTGCACGTAGCTGCAACCAAAAAAATGTCAACAAAATCTCATCACAGATTTTCTCAATAAGAATTGTTATCTCAGCATAACAATATTCAGCATAGCTACTCCTAGAGGGTGAATCCGAAAAATCAGCAAATAAAGTCATGGAATCACACACATGACTTCCACCATGGCTACTCCTAGAGGGTGGATCCACCATAGCTACTCCTAGAGGGTGGAACAAGGGATTTCACCTCGAACTTTTCTCGCAGAGAAGAACTTGTTAACAAGTGATTTCACCTCGAACTTCTCTTATAGAGAAGAACTCATTAATCATATGCAAAGAATCACTGAAGCCGAGACTCTCAGCAAGAGCATCATACTCCAGGATTCCAAGCTTATCTTGGAAGTAAGAAAACTTCACTCTTGAAAGTGGCTTGGTGAGAATGTCCACAGTCTGCTCCTCCGTAGAAATGTACTTGAGCTCAATTGCTTTCCTTTGAACCATATTTCTCAAGTAATGATATTTAATTTCCACATGTTTGGTTCTATCATGAAAAACTGGATTAACTGTAAGCTTCACACAACTTTGGTTATCACAATGAATCATTGTAGGTTCCAAAGGCTGCACAAACGAACCTGCAAGCAATTTTCAAAGCTACACAACTTCTCTTGCAGCCATACAAGTTGCAACAATTCTGCTTCAATTGTACTCTGAGCAACACAAGATTGTTTCCTGTTGCACCAGGAAATCATAGCTGAACCTAGGCTGAAACAACATCCTGAAGTGCTCTTCCTGTCAGACACACAACTTGCCCAATCTGAATCAGAGAACCTTTGCAAGTTCAGTTCTACACATGAAGAATATTTTAAACCATATCCCACTGTACCATGAACATATATCAATATGTGTTTGGCTGCCACAAGGTGAATTTGTCTCGGTTCACACATGAACTGACTCAAAGTATTAACAACATAACAAATATCAAGCCTTGTATTAACCAAATACATCAAGGAGCCAATTAAATGCCTGTACATAGTAGGATCAACTAAATCTGAAGTGGCTGCAACCTCATGCAACTTTTTCAGATTTGCTTCCATAGGAGTCACCATAGATTTGCCAAACCTCTAACCCAAGGAAGTAATGCAGTAGACCAAGATCTTTCATTTCAAATTCAGAAGCTAACTCCTTACATTTGATGATGGGATCATCTTCACCAGTGAGAAACAAATCATTAACATAAAGCACAAGAATCAACACCTTGTCATCATTTACCTTGAAGTAAAAATTTGGATCAACATCATTCTTTTGGAAGCCCAAACTCAAAAGATAGTAATCAATTCTCTCATACCAAGCATGGGGAGCTTGCTTAAGGCCATACAACGCCTTTTTCAGCCTGCATACATGAGACTCCCTATTATGAATCACAAAGCCCTCTGGCTGCTCAATGTATACTTCCTCTTCAATTATCCCATTTAAGAAGCTGTTTTCACATCCATTTGATGAAGTTTCCAACCCTTCACTGCTGCAATAGCTATGATGGTTCTGATGGAAGTGTAACAAGCTACTGGTGCAAAAGTCTCTTCATAGTCCATGCCTTCCTTTTGAGAAAAACCTCTAGCTACAAATATGACTTTATGTTTTTCTATACTTCCATCAGCTGCATGTTTAATCTTAAACAACTATTTAGAAGAAACAACTGATTTACCTTTGGGCCTTGGAACAATGTCCCACACATCATTTTTGATGATGGATTGATACTCCTCCATCATGGCATCCTTCCACATTTGCTGATTTGAAGTTTCTTCAACACTAGAAGGCTCGGATGCTATAATGTGACTCATCAAAGCTACATAACCTGCAATCTTGTGAGGCCTCTTACTTTCTCTGAAAGTGCCACGAGGGGCTGTATATTTTTCAGCCTCTTCCATAGTGTGCCTGACCCACAATGACCTTTTCTTATTAGCTGAACTATCACTAGGACCTGTAGAAGTATCTATTGGATCAATTGGATCAACAAGATTAGCAGAGTCTTCTAAATCTGTATTCTCCCTCTGAGTCTCTGAATGTGAGACCGGATCAGCCATATCTATGTCTTGAGGATGCTCAAAGTCTTCTCTATCAGATTCCATGTTAGACTCTTTAGATTTCTTGCAAGCTACATATCAAAAGAAACATCCTTGCTGATTTCAATTTTCTTTTGACCAGGAATGTAGATTCTCTAAGCTTTTGAAGATTCACTATAACCAAAAAAGATGCCTTTCTTTCCTGAAGATTCTAACTTTGTTCTTTTCTCTTTTGGAACATGAATGTATACAGGACATCCAAAAATTCTTAAATGACTAATATCTGGTTTGATACCTGTAAAAGCTTCTTCTGGAGTCATGTTGCCTAGAATCTGATGAGGACTCCGATTCTGAATGTACACTGCTGTCCTGCAAGCCTCTGCCTATAAAAATGTTTGAAGGCTTTGATCATGGATCATAGCCTTCGTTGCCTCAACTATTGTCCTGTTCTTTCTTTCATCTACACCATTTTGTTGAGGATCATAAGGGACAAAAAACTCCCTCTTAATCCCAGCTTCAACACAAAAATTATGAAAGATACCAAAAACATATTCTCCCCCATTATCAGACCTTAGAATCTTAATCTTCTTGTTTGAGAAATTTTCAACAATGCTTTAAATTCTTTAAAATGGGACAACACTTCATCAAATTCTTTAGATTTAAGAAAGTAGATCCAACACTTACGAGAAAAATCATCAATGAAGGTAACATAATACCAAAAACCACTAAGGGAAGCAACTGATATAGGACCACATAAATCAGAATGAATTAACTCTAGAATTTCCTTTGCTCTACTTTCACTGCTATGAAAGGTACTTTTAATGTTCTTACCTAGAGCTCATCCCTTGCAGACACCTTCATGGTTTTGGTTCAGCTTCGGAAGACCGACTACAACCTTCTCCATAGAAAACAAAGTTCTGAAATTTAGACATCCAAATCTTTTGTGCCATAGCTCACTTGAACTTGAAGAATCATGAGGTAAAGCTTGAATAGGACGAGCTGAAAGCTTGTAAAGACTGTCATGACGAACTCCAATCTCACGAGCTGATTGAATGTTGGAGTTCTTCTTCCATGCAAGAACTTTTCCATCAGCAAAGGCAACATAATAACCCTTGTCTTCTAAAGCTGAAATAGAAATCAAATTCCTCTTAATGCTAGGAACAAAAAGAACATCACTCAAGTGGAGAGGAATTCCAGAATCCAACTGGAAGGAAGTGGAACCAACACCCTTCACAGAGTAACATGCATCATCACCAATGATAACTTGAAGATGAGAATTTTTTTCTTTCAATTTGGAGAGGTGCTCACGATAACCAATAATATGATGAGATGCTCCACTATCAATCAACCATGTATCACTGTTAGTAGGAACATTGCTAGAGAGTGCAGAAATAAATAAGAATACTTCAGATTTTTCACTTGACTCTCTTTGAGGGGAAGAGTTCTCAACATTTACAGCAGTTGCTTGAGGCTTTGGTCTTGAGGTACAATCTCTAGTAAAGTGTCCAAATTTGTCACATCTGAAGCACTGGATCCTAGAAAGATCCTTCTTTTTCTTGGAATCAGGAGTTGACTCAACGTTCTTATCTTTGAATCTTTTGAAATTTCCTTTCTTCCCTTTTCCTTTTGAAGTGTGGGCAGCAAGTACATGATCATCTTCATGATGATTTTTATGTCCATTGCCTCTAGCTTCTAGTCTGCATTCTTCTTGAATGCAATCAGCTCTCAACCTGTCAAATTCAGGAAGATTGTCTCTCCCACTAACACCTTGGATGAAGGATTCCCAAGATTGGGGAAGTCCATTCATGGCAAGCATAACCAAATCCTTATCTGCAAAAGATTCTCCAATTGCACTAAGCTGGTCCTTTAACTCTGTAATCTTCATAAAATATAAAACAACTGATTCACCTCTAGCCATTTTCACATGCATAAGTTGATGTCTCAGGGCTAGAGCTCTATTGGTATTGTTGAATTCATACAAGTCCTTCAGGGTCTGAAACATCTCTTTGGCTGAATTCAACTTTGAGATAATGGGAACTAGAGGATCCTTAACCGAATCGATCATAATCTTCTTTGCCATGATCTTGTTCTTTCTCCATTGAATTTTCTCAGCATCATCAGAAGGTTCTGCAACTTCAGAATTCACATAGTCAAGAAGGTCATTCTCTTCAAGTGCAATCAGAATCCTAAACTTCCATGAAGAGAAGTTTGAAGAGCCATCTAATCTATCTTCAACTTTCAAACCATTCACCATTGTCAATAGTTGCAAACAACCAACTGAAAGTAGAGCAAATAGAAAAAATATAACAATACTTCTAGTTCTGGATCATTTCCTTAGACCCGCTTTGATACCATGTTAAATTTTAAGAACCAGAATAACATAATAGATCACAAATAAAATAAGAGCACAAATACACCAGAGATTATCCTTGGAAAAACCCTCCTCACTGAGGGAAACAACCCAACCCACCATAAATAATGTCTTTATTTGATTATAAATCAAACACACAAAGTGTTCCTCTTTGAGATTGACGTCAACTTATAGTCAATCAACTAAACAATTCTCAAAGATAATATTGCATACAAAAATACTGAGAATCACATGTAAAAGTCGATCATATGCTGATTGATATACACACAGCTACACAAAATAAGGTCAAATAGATATCTATGTATTTCCCAGATGAGACAACTACAATTGTTTCTGCTTATACACAAAAGAATAGTGTCAATACAGTACACACCAGTTCTCAGAAAAATCAAGAAAGAAGTTCTCTGCACTAAAGAAAATCCTCAGTTCGTCATACTTTCTTCTTCGAAAAAAAACAAAAACAACAAGAGGGAAGTTGTTCTCTTTTCCATCCAAGAGACACATGAAGATGAAGCAACACCTGATTGTTACAAGGCCAACCGGCTTCGACCATAAATGAGACATGTCCATAAAAGAATTGACAACAGAAGTAAAGGCACCGACCATGAATACGGAACGATAGGACTTCATACTTAAACCGATAATAACGACAACAGTGATAAGCGTTGGAAACAACACGCAACATTCGAACAATGCCACGAGGAATCAAGACAATGCCATGTCATCAATGCCCAGTCACCACACGGAATACATACGACAATGCCAGTCAACAGAGATATAAAATATAAGGAACACTCCGCCACAATAGAACTTTGAACAAGAGAGGAACAAAACAAAAATGAAGAGATATCGCAGAATAGAACCTGAGCATCATCAGAGGTAAAAGATCTCTATCGCTGCTACAGTATTCAACATCTACAAGTAGGCTCCCTCAAGGTTTTCAGCATACCTATCTTGGGATTTCTCCCTCAAGGATTTATGATATATGTCCTTACCTGATCTTGGGAGTTTCCTCCTACATTGTGGGGTATTACTCCATCTCTCCCTGACAAAACCAACCTATCCTCTTAATGGTATTAGTGAGTGATTAAGGAGTAGGCTATATATATAACATAACCGATACACACACACACACATATATAAAATTCTGATTTCACTGATATTAATACTATAGCATATATATGTATGAGATCGTATATACCCTCCTTCTCATCCTGTCCTTGGGATGAGTACCCAATTTATATATCTCTATTCCTTCTATCAGAAATAAATAATAAATTTCCTGATCCTTTTTGATCAGCCAAATCCATTCTATATTGATCCTTCGATGCCTGAATGTGTTTGATGGGATGTCTTCTTATACCATTAAATCGGAAGGGGTGCATCTTTTCATGAACGATAGAATACCACTCTTCATAACTAGCCGATTAGTCCTTTATCGTAATCACTGTCTATCTTAATAGCAAATTGATTTAGTTATTCATGTATTCACTCACAACAAATCGTTTGCTTATTGAAAGTCAATTGCTGCCCTCTAATCAGGGTCCCTGACTTATACTTGTTAATCAGTGTTTGGCATATTATTTGCTCCTTTATTTAGTTGTATGTGTAAGTCTAAGAGCCGCCTTCTTCAGGAACATTGCTGCTATTTGATACTTCCATATTGCCATTTTTACGAGTGATAGTCATCTAAATCTTTAAGCGCTGCCTCTTACGGCTTCTGACATATCTTCTTCCAATCAATGCTTAGCCACTATAGTCGCTAACTCAGATATTCCTCTTCTTAGTCATTAACATGTGGCTCCCTCTTTATTGCTGACTTGGACTCCTATGGTTTGTCTATTTATATACGACACTTCATAATTGCCACTTTTCGCCCCTGCTGTATTGCTTGAAATATTAAGCATGATTCCTATCTTATCATCGCCGCTGCTTTTATTGGCATTTCCAAATAAGAAGTTACCAAGATTGATACACTGCCTTTGCAACAATCCCAGGCCATATTATAATTCGCCTAGGTACTGCTATTATGTCCTCCTCCTGGCAGTGACTGTAATTTAATCTGGTCCATTATAGGCCATGCTTCTTTCAATGTGTCTATACAGGATCAAAGCATAAGAGATGGGTTTCTGGTGTAATATTAATGTTATGATCATAGCCTCTTTATGTATTGTACTTCTGTCCATATCATCTTGTTGTAATTAAATTATATATTATATTTAATTATTATTTACCTTTTTAATTTATTTTTATATTTTAATTTTATTATTTTTATTTCTTATTAAATACTACTTCAGAAAGGGGACATTATAGTCCGGCCTTCCCCAAAATTTCTTGTCCTTAAGCAATGCCAACTTTTTTACAAATCTTTCAATGTGAGTAGCTTCTGCTGCACAACTCTGATATTAACAAATGCATTAAGAATTTGCAAGGTTTGCAACTTTAAGACAAGTTTCTCTCATTTTCCAGAGAAGAGGATCTAGCCCATCCCATAATGGTGTCAATTGAATTTTCAAAAGCTAACGCTTGCATAACAGCATGCTTTAAATTCATATCTTTTGGTTCACTCCTAGTTATTCTCTGATTCTAGATTAAATGAAGGTAGAAACACACATGGAGCATACACTTGAAAATGCATGAATATATGAAGACACAAAGCATACACAAAGTGTACACATAAATGCACGAAGACATGAAGCATACAAAAAGTATACACATAAATGCTTGAAGACACAAAGCATACACAAAGTATACACACAATATACGCATTGTTAGACTCCTTATTGACTAGAATGATTCCTTGTTTCATCTTTTACCCTATAGGATGACAGGATCAAAGCCCTGATACCAATTGTAACGTCACCAACTAGGACTATACTTGATTCACCCTAAAATTCCCAACTAGAGTTTGGATTGCGCTTGGAAATGGCAATTTGTAATGTTCCCTATTAGGAGAATGCCAACTCCCAATGATTAACATACATCATTGTGTTTAAATCCGATTAAATTAAGAAAAAATGATTGATTCAGAATTCATACTTAAACCCTAATTCCTTCTCTCCTAATCAATAACCTTTAGAAGGATGGGGATTTACTTGCCCTTAGGGAACTTGGAATTTCTCCCTCAAGGATTCGTGATATATATCCTTACCCCATCTTGGGAGTTTCCTCCTACATTGCGAGGGATTACTCCATCTGTCCCTGACAAAACCAACCTATCCTCTTAATGGTATTAGTGAGTGATTAAGGAATAGACTATGTATATATTATTATCTTATGTATTACATATATATATATATAATTCTGATTTCACTGATATTAATACTATAGCATATATATGTACTAGATCATATATATTTTCCTTCTCATCCTGTCCTTGGGATGAGTACCCAATTTATATATCACTGATTCCTTCTATCAGAAATATCAAATAAATAATAAATTTCCTGATCCTTTTCGATCAGCCAAACTCATTTCATATTGATCCTTCGATGCGCGAGTGTGTTTTTTGGATGCCTTCTTATACCTATCAATCAGAAGGGGTGCATCTTTTCATGAACAATAGAACACCACTCTTCATAACTAGCCGATTAGTCCTTTATCCTAATCACTGTCTATCTTAATAGTAAATTGATTTAGTTTTTCATGTATTTGCTCACAACAAATCCTTTGCTTAATGAAAGTCAACTGCCACCCTCTAGTCAGGGTCACTGACTTATACTTGTTAATCGATGTTTGGCATATTATTTGCTCTTTTATTTAGTTGTATGTGTAAGTCTAAGTGCCGCCTTCTTTAGGAACATAGCCACTATTCAATACTTGCATATTGCTGTGTTTATGAGTGATAGTTGTCTAAATCTAGTCACTGACTCAGATATTCCTCTGCTTAGTCATCAATATGTGGCTCCCTCTTTATTGCTGACTTAGACTCCTATGGTTCATCTGTTTATATATGGTACTTTATAACTGCTGCTTTTCATCCCTGCTTTATTACTTGAAAGTTGAAATATTAAGCACGATTCCTATCTTATCATTGCCGCTGCTTTTACCGCCGCTGCTTTTACCGGCGTTTTCAAATAGGAAGTTATCAAGATCAATACACTGCCTTTGCACTAATCCCAGGCCATATTATAATTCGCCCAGGTACTGCTATTATGTCCTCCTTCTGGCAGTGACTGTAATTCAATCCGGTCCATTATAGGCCATACTTCTTTAAATGTGTCGCTCATATGGATTTATACAGGATCGAAGCATAAGAGACGAGTTTCTAGTGTAATATTAATGTTACGGTCACAGCCGCTTTATGCATCGTACTTCTGTCCATATCATGTTGTAATTAAATTGTATTTTATATTTTATTATTATTTATCATTTTATTTATTTTTATATTTTAGTTTTGTTATTATTATTTCTTATTAAATACTACTTCAGAAAGGGGACATTACATCCATGGTCATATGTGCCTCATCACTGGGCCCTCGGTTTCTGTTTAGCTATTCGTCTTGAACGCTATTAACCATGGCACAAATTCAAGCAAAATCATTTACCCTGCTCAGCTTCTAGGTGGTCATGTCATATGCCATGCATCTGGTAAGCAATTATTTAACATAGTGCAATTGAATTATTTTTGAATCCTTAAAGCTTTTTCATCTGAAACTCTAACAGGAAAGATACTCCAATGTATTCTTTTTTAGTCATTCAATTATGGAAGCACGGAGAAGAATGTGATTTTGCACAAGGATTTTAAATGCAAGCCACATGTTCACTAATCAGCAGGTGTTAACAATAAATTGGACTGATTGCTGATGGTGACAAGGTGTTCATACTCAAAGTAAATTATGTAGTGTGAAATATGCCATGCATCTGGTAAGCAATTATTTAACATAGTGTGATTGAATTATTTTTGAATCCTTGAAGCTTTTTCATCTGAAACTCTAACAGGAAAGACACTCCAATGTATTCGTTTTTAGTCATTCAATTATGGAAGCATGGAAAAGAATATCATATTGCACAAGGATTTTAAATGCAAGCCACATGTTCACTAATCAGCAGGTGTTAACAATAAATTGGACTGATTGCTGATGGTGACAAGGTGTTCATACTCAAAAATATTCCCTATATCTGTAGTTTAAATGCTCTAACAATACTGATGAGAGATGCAAGCCACATGTTCACTAATCAGCAGGTGTTAACAATAAATTGGACTGATTGCTGATGGTGACAAGGTGTTCATACTAAAAAATATTCCCTATATCTGTAGTTTAAATGCTCTAACAATACTGATGAGAGGGGCAGGCCTATTCCACATTAGTAACTGTGCTGTCCTCATTTATCACACTTGGCTGCAACATCATTTCTGGCTCCTACAAGGATTGAAGAACTCTCTCCACAGCCTAAAGGGCAGGACAATGATGACCTTATGGTTTACTCATTCTCTATAGATTCTATTGAAATCTCTCCATGGAAGGATGGGGTTACATACTCAAGTGTCTACTAGGAATGATTTTGACATTTTTTATACTTTGAGAGTGTTTGTGGATAAAGAGTGGATCTTGCAATCTGCGATAAATGCAGTCTCTTCAAAATAAATTTTACTTTTCAATTCCTTTTATTTGAAACTGGCCTTGCATTTATTAGTGAAAAACAGGGCAAGTCTTAGAATTGTGCCTAAAATAAATAATACTCTTTTATTATGTCTTTTTCCAAGTATCCTTGTTCATCATAAGCCATTCCAGATCAATTTGGAGAAGGAAAAATCTCACACTCAAGTTGCTCTGATCAGCAAAGAGTCTTCCAAAGCAGTCTTCCGTGAGCATCAACTCACTGTCATTTCAGATGAGGATTACAAAAGTGATGAAATTTCGTATTCCGCTCCGTCATTGTGCTGTCTGGGATTCATCATGATACTAACAACAATTCGCCCACTGTCAAATCTAGGTCACAAGCAATGGCTATTTCTCCCTTTACCCCTGTATCTAATAAGCTCGTTCTCTTGTCTCCCAACCTCTTAAAATGCCTAATGCAGCTTAATTCATATCCTGGAATAGCAGCTTACTAGGAGTTGCTAGGCATATTTTCCTTGTTATTGATTTTTCCCCCAATATATTCCAGCCTTTGGTCCAAATAATTGTTGTTAATTTCAATTCTAGTGATTCTTCTCACATCCCAGTTGATCCAAAGAACACAAACAGCCAAGGCCAGCCTGAGAACAAAGCTGGGACTCACTCAGAAACTACTCTTTGTCTTACTTAAGCTAACATCAATTATACTTTGAATGGTCTAAAGAGGATTGCTGAAGGAAAGAATAGGAAAAATGACCTCAGATAGGAAACTCCTTGTCGATGCAAAATTGGGAAGGTATAAAGGAAAATCAGCTAGTAATAATCATCTACTTGAACAAACAGGGTGAGAGTTTGTCAACTTTAACAAATTGTTTTGAACTGTCAAACAATTTGTACCCAAGCGATTGACAAAATTGTATATTCTGAAAGAGGAGTAAAGGGCCTCTTGATGGCCCAGTATTAGATTCAGTAAATGCACAATTCAAAAAGACAGAACATGACAGTTCTTGTTCACTGAAGCCACTGAGATCCCAGTCAATTACAAAACCAATTTGATCAACAGGGAGATGGGTGTGAGCCTGGATCTGGAATGCTGATCAATGTCCTCCCGTGGGACTAAACCATGTCAGATAAATCTGGACTACCTCCTACACATAAATCTGCACTACTCCTGACAGAAACCATCAAGGGAACTATCTCCTTCTTAGTGCTTTTCCTATTATGTCTTCATCTATGTTCTTTTTCAGATGTCTCAGCTTAAAATACAACTATGTTATGCATCATTGCTTATAGTGCAACTCTGGATAATAGTTCCATTAGGCTTGACTTCTATAGTCTTCAGCTGTTTCTCTTTGTTCTTCTTCCTCTCTGAAAGGGTTTTTGTGATCTATATATAGTTTCTTAATACATAAATGCTTTTCTTCGACAAAAAAAATCACTTTCTTGGTATGAAAAAGTAAAACCTATAATCTAACATTATATTTCAGAACCATATCTGATAGAAAACAGTCTTGACACTTTTCAAGTCCAAATTATTTTTATTTTTGTCAGGCAATGATTGTTGATCTTACAACCAAACAATTTGTGTATGTTTTATCTTCAATAATCAGTCTGATCATATAAAGGTTGTAGTTGCTACATAAGAAAATAACTCATTGGGTAACTTGCTGAAATTAAACATATCATCCATAAAGAATTTTGTGCACATATAATGACCAATCTATATTTATATTGCACCACATTCTGTTGCAGACTATGAGGATTAAAATGTCTCTGGATGCCGTATTCCTTTAAACGACTGAAAAATTCCCAGGATGGTTATTTTTGCGATTATCACATCTGAATTTTTTGAGGATCTTCTGCCTTGATTTTCATCTGATTTAAGAAATCATTTAAAAACATTTTAATGTTTTGTTTTTGAGCAACACAACTGATGTTCAATGAGATACACCATCAAAAGATAGAACTGACGTTGACTGATGTAATTGCTCATGTAGAAAAGTTGTGGTTCACACGGGTCGATGAATAATAATCCAAGCAAGTTCAATAATATCCTTAACGCACCTACCCTTTTTCCTGGAGACTGCTTCTAATTGTGCTTCCCTAAGAGACAGTTCTTACTCAAACTTATAGTTCAGGTTGGACTCAAATCAAGGTCTGCAACAAGTCCATATTTCTTTTTTGGCATAGAATGTCTGTATATTAACATCCCCCCATTGCTAATGAACCTTCAAAGTATATGCTGGCATCTGTATTGATAAAGGATGTACACAGAACAGGTTATCAATACTTGGAGCTTCACTCAACTTTCTTGTTTTACTAGTGGCATACCTATCAATGATAGGTCTTCCTTATAACTACTCAAATTTGAGTAAAGTCAAATAAAAGTTGCATCTTTACTTCTGCTGATCTTATGCCATTGTAGGAGTCTTCAATTATAGTAATATGTTACATTGCCAAGTTGCTCTTCCTTGTTTGTCAAGAATCAATGTGGGTAAAGGACCACTTAACCATGATCTTGGAGAAATATTAATATGATGCTTTGGAGAGAGATAAGCCTAAATGTGATATATGTGAAGCAGATTTTGTGCTTTGTTTTTAATGGCAACAATATGAAGTTCATTGCACCAACAAATTTTGCTACAAGTTTCCTATACCATTGCTTGAAAGGCCCCTCGATTAGATTATATGCACACTCAAAAATGTTATGCAAATTTTAGTACAGGTTTCCTATACCATGCCTGTAAGCCCCTCGACCGACTTGTATGCATACTGAAAAAATATCTTGAAATCCATTTGAGCCTTTGGCAATATCCAACTTGAAGTAAAAAGCATTTGTTTAGTTGTTCAGGCACAATAAACATTGCAAGATACAATTTCATTCTTTTTTGAGGAAGTTGTGGATGCATCTAGAATCTTTCCTTGAGCCTGTATGTTAATTGAAGTTGGATTATCTTCATCTAGGAGTAAAGTGACATAGTGCATGAATAGATTCTGTGTCACAGGGTTTGCTGAATTTCGGCCATGAGGTTTGAAATTCGGCGAACTTCAAAACTGTATAAAAAATTCGTTAAAATTTGCTTAGTATTCGTACGGAAATATATCTAGCACTGTCTTTAATAAAATGTTTTAAGGTTTTCGAAGTTTTTTCGTTCCCAGAACGCAGAGGTTTTTCCCCGCATCTTTGTGCGCTAATCCCGTTTTATCCTCTCGGACAGACAAATGGAGAAATCAGGCAGCAAATGATCTGTCAAACCAAAGGATTCGGAGCGCCATTCCGTATGGAGAAACCAAAGGATTCGCAGAGTGTATTTATTCGACGGATAATATTTGCATTGACGTGTAGCTTGGTTTTTTAATTTTTAATGTTAATAATATTATTTATGTAGCTTGGTCTTTTTTATTTTTAATGTTAATAATATTATTTATTTATATTGTATTTTTATATATTTAGATAATATTATTGTGTATGTTAATATTATTTGTATTATTTATATAATAATAATTGTGGTGCTGTCAGCTGTGTATCTCTTTTATTTTATTTTTAATGTTAGTAACTATTTATTTATAGTGTTTTTATATAATTAAATAATACTAATAGTATTATATATGTTAATATTATTTGTGTTATTTATATAATAATAATTGTTGGCCTGTGAATTTTTTTATTGTAATTAACATTATTTTTTTATATTGAATATATTATATTAAACAGAGTTACATCATCGAGTGTTACAGCAGTACCATGTATCATATTACAAAATTACATCTACCCCATGCATTTTAGGGGAGTCAAAATTTCATGTAGCCAAAAAGTAAAATCACTGTATGAATTTCATTCTCGGGGAACCAAGCTATCCAAGGCATGTGATTGTCTGCCCACTTAAGCTTCAGGTTGTCATGAAAGATGTCATTATAGGGGTTGGACATCCAAGCCTCCCATGGAAGTGGAGGAATGACAAATATAGGAGTCCGATATTGTGATGCACTCCTGGGTTCCCTGTTCAATGGGTGTCCCGAATGAGGACTGCTCCTGAGGTGCTAGACTGGATCCTCTAGAGTCACTGTGGACTTCTTCTTGCATATCAGTCATTGAGGCAACGCCTGTGGTATCCCCTTGTGTAATCTTAGATCCTTTGCCTTTCTGGTTATCTGGTATTCTTTTGCTGTCTTTGATCTGCTCCAGCATCTGCCCAATGGTGATATCATAATCAAAATCTACACCAGCTTTGGTAGACATCTTGCAAGGAACCTGCTCTCTGTCTAACACACTCCACACCTCTCTGATACCTTTAAGAGCTTTGTGCTCCTTTACCTGTATAACCATGGTGACCTGCAAGGCAACATTATGCATAATGAGTAAGAATTCTACTCCTATTGAAAATATCATAATTCCTAATTTTCCAAATGTGCCAAAGAATGTGGAGAGAAAGAATAGACTAGAAAGTGTTGCATCTTTTGTTTATGCCCATCATATTCCCAGAAATAACTTCCAGAATAGAAAAGTTACAATTAAGTTCCAACCCAAAGAAACTCCAAACAACTTTGGCAAAATGGCAAGCAAAGAAAATATGGAGGATAGATTCAGGTTGATTACAGAATGAGCAAGTATTAGGTTCCCCACCTGGTTTCTTAACCGGCAACCTATGCAATCGAAGACGCCACATGAAACAAAGAACTTTAGGCTCAGCAAGGGTATGCCATATTTTCACAAGATGTTTACTCCAATCAGTATATTCCAGGTTTAGGTTCCACTTGTTAAGACGCTCAAAGATAATATCAGTACTAGCAAGAATCTTATACACCGACTTGGCTTTTGTGTTCCAAAGGGGAGTACCATCAGACCATTTGAGCATGTCAAGTCTGTCCAACATAACAGAGGTGGCTCTGGGTTGTTTAAGGGTAATGCATGCCTCCCTTAAGATGGAGTAGGTCCTCTAGTGAGAGGGTGGATATCAAATTTAGCTACTAATTACTCCCAGGAGACCAACTCCCCTTCCCTAATGATATCGGAGAAGAATCTGATGCCCAAAGAGTCCCATTTCCTTGCAGAGCATCCTTGCAACTGTGCTAGAGGTTTATCTCCTTTGCTGATGTTCCACCAGATGGATTTTTCCCCACACGTTCTGCTTCTGGTAAAAAATGCCGTTACCTGAGACACCGAGTCTTACCTCTTCCCATCCCTTCCAAATGGATTGGAACACTACATATCCTACCACTGTCATCTTGAACTTACCTGACATGAGATCATTTAAAGGTAGGTTTCTCCAATACTTGGAATGAGTTGGAGTAGCTCTACTGATATTGTTTCTGAACAGAACCTTCCAAGGCTCATTCCCTTGTGTAGCTTTGGCTATCCATTTGACAACCAGAGCAATACCCTGCCATCTAAGATCTTTCAACCCCAGTCCTCCTTGATCAGTTGCCCTGGTACACCAGTCCCACCTAATTGCATGTGTTTTCTTCTTACCTCTACCATCCAACCACAAAAAGTCTCTGATTATTTTATGGATAAAGTTAATCTGTGAATGATTGAAGAGCCAGGTCGATGAGTAATATATAGAGTATGCAGAGAGAATCTTCTGACATACTTGCAGTCTCCCTGCCAACCAGAGGAATCTGTTATTCCATTTATTCAACTCCCCTTCAATCCTGTTCTTCACCCATTCCCACATGGCTTTCAAATCAGGCTTAATTGAGAAAGGGATGCCTAAATATCTGACTTGCTCTGCAGGCCCCCCCATGAGAATCTAAACTGGTTACACCATCCTGGGGGTGAGTCTTCCCACCCCAGCAAGGTGGATTTGGGGATGGAAACCTTGCTTCCTGAGGCTGAGCAAAAGATCTCCAACTTATCCATGAGATTTCTAAAGTTAATCTCATTCATCTCTATCATGATAGAGGTGTCATCTGCAAATTGGACATTAGAGAGTTCCTCATCGTTGGGTAGCCTAGGACCCTTAACCCTTGGTAAGATAGAGTTGTCTCTGAGAATGTAAATCAAGGAGTCTGCCACAATCACAAATAGGGCAGGGGCTAGAGGGCAACCCTGTCTTATAGATCTAGATAGGGGGAAGGTTTTAGATCTCTTCCCATTAATCTCCACCACTGCAGTGGCCCCCTTCATTAAAGTCAACACCATATGAGTGAATTCTTTGGGGAATCCCAGAGCTTCTAGCATCATCAGAATGAAACTCCATTCGATCCCGTCGTATGCTTTTTCATAATCTATCAATAATATGCTGACTTGTTGTCCCGAGGACTTTGCCCACTCCATAGTCTCCCAGCAAGTGATCAGGTTCTCTAAGATGTATCTACCCTTCACAAATCTAGTTTGGGTGGGGCTAATCACTTATAGGCAGTATCTCCACCAACCTCCTTGCCAGTACTTTGGCCAAAATTTTGTATGATACATTGAGAAGGGTGATTGGTCTCCAATTCTTAATAAATGTTTTATCTCCATCTTTAGGAATAAGTTTAATTATACTTGTATTGATCTCTGCTCCTAGGGAGCCTTCCTCAAAAGCCTCATTGTATACCTGCAGTAAATCCTAACCAATCCAATCAGTGTTATCCTTATAGAACTCAATAGGTATCCCATTGGGACTAGGAGCCTTCTCATTACTCATATTGAGGATGACCCCGTTAATTTCTTCAACTGAAACTGACATGCTTAGAGATAGAGCATCTTCCTCCCTGAGTTGAGAGGGGATAATATTTTTGATTTTGTTCCTCAACTCCTCCATTCTAGAGTCTGCAACTTCCGAGGTGAAGAGTTTGGAGTAGAATTCTGCAAAAGCTTGAGGAATATCCTCTTGGGAGCTAAGAGTAATTCCATCTTTACATATGTAGTCAATTTTGATCTTAGCTTCTTTACTCTTTAGCATCTGGAAGAAGAATCTCGACCCCCTATCTCCATCTTTGATCCAGTTAACTCTTGCTCTGATTTTAGCACCATTAATCTTGTGTTGCTGCACTTTTCTCAATGAGTCTCTGGACCATACTAGACTTTCCAGGGCATCCTTATTAGTTGGATCAAGTTGAATGGTTTTCTCTGCTTGGCACAATCTCAAGTGTAAATTGGTTTCTTCTCTCCTAGAGTCCTTAGCTCTCTTCTTTCCAACAACTTGGAATATTGTTTTCCAACTATCTGTGCATTGAATCCATCTCTCGATGGCATTCTGATGGTTTGCTATCTCATGGTTGAACCATCTAATCATAAGGGTCGCTGCCTTGATGTCCTCATTCCTTAGAAGTGTAGTATTAAGAATTTAAGAGCAAATGTGCTAGTTCTCTTATTGGGGTGTGGGGTGCTACCCAATTGAAAAATCGTAGAAACAATACGGTGATGGGCTGATAGAGTATATGGAACCACTTTAATACGCACACCATTGGCATCCTTTTTGAAGCTAAGATGGTCTTTATTAACATAAAATCTGTCCAATCTGCAGATTATTCTTCTATTCCCTTTTTGGAAGTTAGACCAAGTGTGCCATATCCCTTTGAATTCTCTCTTCTGTCTAGCAAGGGGATGGAACAAATTAAGCTTGCTAACCATCTTGGACCAGAAATGTTTCTCAGTACCTTTCCACTCCATCTTAGATCCTCCTCCTTTATCCTGTGGGGATTCTACCATGTTGAAATCTCTTGCAACATTCCAGGGTATATCCTTCATGCCACATTATTTATTATTTATAGTGTTTTTATATATTTAGATAATATTATTTTATATGTTAATATTATTTTTGTTATTTATATATAGTAGTTATAATTTCTTAGTAAGAATATGTTAAGTTTTAGGATCACTGCAAATGTAGTAGCACTGCCTATATTGTATGTGGTATGTGTATTTCAAATGCAACAATCTCTCTTTCATTTATATTGGAAAAGAGGCTAGGAGAGACATGTCCCTTCATGGGAAATGTCTATTCATTATAATTTTATAATGTTTCATTAATCAATCATATAATAGAATAATATAAGTTCGCATAATATATGTTTAATAATAATAATATATAATATAACATATATATATATATCATATATATATACAAATACAATATATTATTATTAATCAATACTAAGTATTATATGTATTCTAAATGATCATACGACTGAAGCTACAAACATTAACACTCCCTCTTAGCTAGGGAGGATGATTAAACATAATGTGTAGTGGTCTCCCTTGTCAATACTTATGACCCTCACCATAACTACACAAAACATCAACACTCCCTCTTAGCTAGAGAAGAAAAAATCCATCAAGGTAATAAATCCATTAATTTTAAAAGAGAGGAGATATCACCTCACTGTGATATCAGGAGATATGGTATATGCAGGAATATCAAGTCACGTGATATTCACCATAGCTCATAAATATCCATGGTATGTGCAATGACATTTCATCTCATGATATCTGCCATATGAATACTAAGTTTATATAGAATCCTAATAAGACCCATATGGATACTAAGAAATCACATATCACATAACTCGTGATATGTCTTCAAGTGCAGATATAAGCTTCATATAAATAAGAGATCATGGCTCATGTAGAGACATGCCTCTACGTAGTAGAGACATGTCTCTACATGAGACATGATCCACTCGAACTGTTTCATGCAATAATTATCGCGGCCTATGTATTGAAGTTTACAGTATGTAACACATAATAATGTGTTACAATACTTATCAAGTATCGTAACACATTTTATTATGTGTTACTCTTACTTGGCTTCGTAGTGATTACAAGGATCCGCACGATAATAACACAAAACCGTCAAATACCCAATGCTATGTTTCGGTCGATTCGTTAATATTGCCAATAATATTCATTAATATATATATATATATATATATATATATATATATATATATATATAACAAATGAACTTAATCAAATCAACAATATAATATAATATTTATTATATCAACTTAGTATGTTCATTATTGAGATAAATTGATCTGACCGAAGCTATAACATTAACACTCCCTCTTAGCTAGGGAGGATAAATATTTTATCTCAATGTAATATGTGAGTATAGATAATCATTTAAAATTTATATCATTTTACTGATATCACGAGCAATGGTCCTCAAGTATCAAGTCCATGATACTCACCAAGTACTCTGAGCAATGGTCTCCAAACATCAACTCACAAGATATTCACCAAGTGCTCAAAACTGATTATCATGAGTAATGGTCTCCCAGTATCAAATCCATGATACTCATCAAGTACTCAGAGTAATGGTCTCCAAATATCAAGTCCATGATATTCACCAAGTACTCAAGATGTCTTGTATGATATGTGCACTAGTATCACATATGTGATACTTACCATATAGAGATGATATATCCATACAATAGAACTTGTAAGTAATTTAAACTATACCTTCTAGTCTATATTGATTTACAGGATATAAACTATCATGATTTAAATATCATTCTCATGATATTTATTACAATAGATGAATAAGTGAAAATCATTTGGAAGTCATCACTTCCTTATGATATACACAAAGAACACATGGTTATGAAATAACACTCATAACAAAGAATACAATAATCAAAAGTTATTGAGATATTCATATATCCATCATGATGGAGATGTTTGCAAAGTCGTCACCTCACAACATCAATCAAATACAAGTGTTCATTGTTGAAAAGTCGTCACCTTTCTCCAATGTTCACAGGAGGGCCCATAAGTCATGGAGTCACACACATGACATCCACCTTAACTCATCTCAGAGGGCGGATCCACCATGGCTCATCCCAGAGGGTGGGAACAAGGGCTTTCACCTTAAACTTCTCTCTCAAAGAGAAGACTGCAATAAAGTACATATCAAGAAATCACTGATGCTGATATTCCCTCTCAATAAGGGCTTTGTTCTCCACAACTTCAAACTTGTCCCAAAATGCACAAACTTTACTTTGGCAGGGGGCTTGGTGAGAATATCGGTCGTCCAATCTTCAGTGATAATGTAGCTCGTCTGAATACTAGAGAAACCATCTCCCCAGGGTCTACTCCCTCTAAATCAAGTTCCTAAGATGTCAGCTGATGCAGATTCTCTAGCTGCTCCCTCTGTCACGGATGTATACCTTGTTCACATACTTCAATCATGGAAGATATTTTGCTCCAAGAGACTTATCATTTGGCACATGATTATTTGTTCAATTATCACAATATTGTTCACAGGAGTAGTTTCTGTACACAATTGTACTTGTTTGATTTATAGTAACATGAGTGAATGTAACAAACTGTGGCTTTATTCTCTGACTTAATGATGACGCGACTTCTTCTGAAACAAAAATCAGCCTTCTGACCTCTTCGTCCAAGGAAATGTTAAACTCCCTCTGAATCTGATCTCAATTATCAATTCGGTCGCAAACATCAAGTTCATTTTACCTTGAATGTAATTTCTTGTGCTTCTATCCTGAAGGTATGTCAAAGAGAGATTACCAATATCTCATAAAAATAAACTATCTCAAATGGAAATATCAATGATAGAAGCATATAAGATTTACTATTCAATGTTATAGCATGGATTTCAAACTCAAAAAAATTCATGTCCATTAGTAAAACATGGAATACTTATCTTTTATAAATTTCAGATATTCCTTTCCATAAGCTGAGCCCAAATACGAATTCTGCCTTGTTAACAAATTTATAGTTCCATTCCATGTTACATACTCATAATCACTTTGCATTGGCCTTTACACTCCTGTATTGATGATACTCACACAGACAATTCTTTCATCGGGCTTGCATGATACAACAATCCCTCTTCTTATTCTTTATTTGGAATGATGAGTCGCTTTGCAACACCCGTGTCTATTGTTCCTCTTCATTTAAGAGTCTTAGTTAAGACTTAAAGTCAACAAATTAACAATTAAATTCTCACACCATTAATTTTCTGATCGCCAGTGGTCATCTTCTCATCAATAGTGCCTTTCACTAAGTTATTTCCTTTTGTGTTTGTTACTATCAATTTACTCCCGTCCCAATGATAGATTGACTCATATGTCTACAATCCTTAATACATGTCTGGTACTGATAATTTGATACACTTGTTCTCAAGATAATAATTCATTCTCATAAACCATGTTTTCCCCATATAGTCGAAGGACGATATAAAGAGAATCGGTAGGAGCCCATATTTATGATTTGCGGTCATTACTATATTGTAAACGACTATAACCTCCTGCTGAATTACGTAATCTAATTTCCTTATATCGCTGAGTGGGGGGTGCGATCACTTAATGGATTATTGGTGTGCAAAATAGATTATTAGATTCCTCCTCTTCGCTGCTAACTGTATCCACCCAACTGTTGATTGGATGTTTTCTGCCGACCACTGTATTGTGCATTCTCCATATGATGATCCCTCCTATTATTCACGACTATCTCCTAAGTATCCTTCTATTGGGATTTCAACGCCTATTGCCTCAATTCTTGTTGGTTGAACAGTCGACTACCTGTTGTGCGTTGATAGATTCGTCTCCGGAACCGATAGGTATTATTGCCGCTATTATCGATGCCTTGGTGAATTTGTGATTCGATACCTCTAAGTTTTGTATCGTATTTAGATGATGGTCAAAGTATATTCTTAATACCTCACGTGTAACTCTTCTATTATTCATGAATATGTAGTTGAATTTGGTGTAGGTAAATACCAAATTCGTAGCTATCATCGTATCACTGTTAGCCAATTGCAGTTATCGTATATGACATCTTCTAGCGGGTACAGTCTATGATTCATATTTGAAAGTGATAGCTTTTTCGTCACCTCTTATTTCTTCAATATGAACTCTTGCATATCGATCTCTGTGAATCCTTTCTCCCTGAATCGATTAACCATAATTCTTGTTGTTCTTAATGCTCTGGCTGAGCGGTATTAATTGAAAGCTGCTTATTCTATCGATATTGTATTTCCTTTTCCGGATCACTAGTTCCATGATTTGTCAACTCTATTGACGGATACAAGGATGTTGAGACTCCCCCAATCATAGAATTTCTTATTCTCCTTCCCCATTATCACAGGGACTATTATGGTGATCGGCGGTTTCTTTCCTCACTGTCTATCTTTAGCGGCAATGCTCACTGTATATTCAGAACAACTATTCCCCTTGAACTCCCTCCTTCGGTGATGTATTATTGTCTTTTGTCTTCTGCGGTAATATAAGACGGTGACTTCTATTTTATTCTAAATGAAATAATGCCCATCCCAATCCATGCTACGTGCGGGAATATTTTTTCTCATAATAATATAGGCACTCAACTGCAGGAGCCAATACATCCGCACAGCCAAGGGAAAAACCATATGCCTTTTAGGATCTTTTCTTTAAGCGGTAAAGCTTTCTCTAAAGAAACCTGGCTCTGATGCCATGTTAAGTTTTAGGATCACTGCAAATGTAGTAGCACTGCCTATATTGTATGTGGTATATGTATTTCAAATGCAACAATCTCTCTTTCATTTATATTGGGAAAGAGGCTAGGAGAGACATGTCCCTTCATGGGACATGTCTATTCATTATAATTTTATAATGTTTCATTAATCAATCATATATTAGAATAATATAAGTTTGCATAATATATGTTTAATAATAATATATATAATATAACATATATATATATAATATAACATATATATATACAAATACAATATATTATTATTAATCAATATCTAAGTATTATATGTATTCTAAATGATCATATGACTGAAGCTACAAACATTAACAAAATATATCTGTAAATAAGTTACACACACACACACACATATATATATATCAAATTTTCTATAAAGCAAATTTAATCACGAATTTTTTTTCGAACTTTTTGCCCTTGCCGAACTTCATCTGAATTTTATTGTTGCCGAACTCGAACTCGAACTCGAACCTTGCGACTTAGAATAGATCCATGATTCTACCATTTGTGTCCAATAAACATCTACTGATAAAAATAATAATGTGTTTGGAATCTGGGAGTCTCAATTCAGGAGCAAAGACAAGCGATGGTTAGTTTTCACCATGATATTCTCTCTAGCATTTACAACAGTCATATCTGAAGTGATGACCCGCATGATGAAGTCGGCGCTTTGACTCATCCAGACAACCCTCTGAATTAGTTTGAATTTTATTTTCTTAGCTAGAGCATTTTGGATCTACTTCTTTGGATATGGTGTTATATCTTTCCTCTCCTTAAGTACAACTGTAAGCACTGTTAGCATACTTCCAGAACATATTTGACCAGAGATTATTTGGACTTATATTTCTTTATTACAAGTTGCAACCACAAAAATGATCACATTCTTTAGGTTTGATTGTGACATGCTTTAGCCTCTTGGCAAAACTGAGTATACTGGCTGAGAAAAACTTAGCATAATTGCTGAATCAAAGATAGAGCTTCATTCTCTTAGCTGACTAAAGCTTTTCTAAGGACACATGATCTCAGATGCATAGTTGTCTGATATCAATTATTAGAACATTTTTGTAAAAGGTTTCTGTATTTGAAGCTAATCTAGTTGTTTCTGTTTAGGAGACATTTGTTGACTTGAGATTGAAAAGATTCTACAGTCTATCATCAAAATCTACTCTAAAGATTTTTGTCTTATCATTGCTGAGCATGAATTCTTTGTTGGATTCCATTTTTTTGGAGTTGTAGTGAAGTGAGCTGTAAATTTTCAGGATATAAATTATGAACTAGTGAAACTAAATATTACAAGCTCCATATTGGAGGATTGAGGAAATCAGAAATACCTCTGGTTTGTTTTCCAAAGGTCACACTCTTTTCCCTGATTGGCCTACAGATGCCATTTTATAATTCGATTCTCTGGAAATTGTCTTTTTGGCCTATAGATGCCATTTTATAATCTGGTTCTCTGGAAATTGTCTTTTTGGTCTACATACGCCATTTTATAATTTGATTATCTGGAAATTGTCTTTTTGGCCTACAGATGCCATTTTATAATTCAATCTGGAAGTTCTTTTTATAACATTCTTGAAGCAAAATTCTTTGATTTTAGTTACATGTAAATTGGATCTTTGCTTTTGGTTAGGGAATATTGTCCTTCTCCCGTTTCACTTTGTTATGATGTCAAATATAATCTAATTAGTTGGATATTTGTGTGGGTCATTGTAATTACTAATTTCTGGTTTTTTTAATAATTTTTGATAGATATGTCAGTTATACTTTTCTGTTGGTTGGCAAAACCTTGTCTGTTGGATATACATTTTGGTATTGTTTTCCATCTAAGTTTTATCTACACGTTATTATCTCACATGCTTAAAGGGAACAAGTCACATTAGCAAAGTGACTATACATTGCCTGCAAGGCCCTAAGTTTTCATATTGCGGAAGCAGTTCTTTGTGCACATGCCTAGAAACTGTGTTTTGGTGAAGGATAGCATACATATCATTTTTGAAGATAACTTTGGCCTGAGATGACTTTCAAGTTTCATATGTCCTCAGGATAGACCTCTTTACTCTTTTTAAATCGTACTGTTGTTTTTTTATCCTTTCTATTTTAAGGACAATTAGTTTTTACATTTAGCTTTTTTCTAGTTACAACAGGATTGTAGTGCTCAGTTCAGATTTTAAATTCCAGACCTGAAATATACACTTGTTTCAGAATTGCGCTTGTATTTAAAATTTCAGTGTTCTCTATTTCTACAGTTCACATTTAGATTTATCTCTTTTACAGAAAGGATTCTACCAAGTTACAATTGGGCTCATAGCACCTACTCGACTACTAGTATTTTTTCAGATTGTAACACTCGATGGTGTTGGTCTTTTGGACTTCGATGTTAAAAAATTTGTCTGGAGAATCATTGAGTTCCCAACCTGCTAAATTACCCAACTCAGTTGTAGTGTTCTTGTATGCATGAAATGACAAATTTATCCAACTTAACTAGGCAAGCATTGATATCAGATATGTTTAATTTTCTATTTTTTGATTACTCAATCAATTGAACTCGAGTTCTATTTTGGTCGAGCTTATTCATAAAGCTATAGATATTTATATTTCTTTACTTATTGATGAATTGACAAGTTTTCATGTGATAACTCTTTATAGTTTAACCCTAGGCCACATTATCATATAGAACTGTGGGATAAATATCTTCTCATCATCACATTCAGCATGTAAGTCGAGGTTCAGTGTTTGGTATGCTAATTTGCACATTTTTTAGTAATTAACACTGTTTGCACTATAATTTTCTTCTTTTGGTTGTTGCTTATGGTGATGCTCACCAGCCCTAACCCTTCCACAAACATTTTTTTTGATATATGTTGGGAATGTTTTGTTGACATAATATAGTTGCAGGACACATGTTCTCTTCAATAGAACATGTTTTTAGTATTATTTCACATTCTACTTTACTATGTCTATCGTTTGTTACATTTTGTCAGTTGTAATTTAGCATTGTTTTCTTAAGCTTTAGTTTCTTATATTTTTTAATTTTTTTGATAAAACATCTATTGATTGGATTTTTTTCTTGGATATGCATTAAATACCTAGAGAAGAGTTGTTTTACATCGATGCCACCTTGCACTTCAAGCCAGGGATTTTTCTGAAGAAAATGCTGTTAAAATAGGGTTTTCATTTAATAGCAATTCATGTAGCACATCTGTTACTAGGAAGCTACCTGCAGTCAGAGCTACCTCATTAGACTGAGTTTGACTCTTGATCTCTGCCCATTTATATTGACTATAAATTATCCTTTATTTGTAGATTTCAACCAAGAGAAACAGACAGCTAAAGAGTTGCTTGACTCTAAAGTTTTGAACAGTTTCTTAAATTGGCAGTGATCTGGAGCATCTCAATGTCTCAGATTTCACTTTTGTATGACAGGTTGAGCTACCAGATATCGTCATTGCCCCACCTTCTTCATGGGTGCTACATCAAACGTGCCTTTTAGAAATTGTTTGACATTCTAGGCGTAGATATTAATTTGTATAGTTCAATTGTAGGCTACAAATCAAAATATGTAGCAGGATTTTATTTTAAAGATTTAAATCACTTGGAACTATTGGCTACAAAATGTTGTGTAATTGGTTGCAAATACTGTGGAATCTCTCTCAGAATGTCAGTAATAACTTTTCCTCTATGATTAGTATAGTTTGTGTTTAATAGTTTCAAATTGTTTTCCTGAGTAATCTCAAATTCTTTGATTCCAAACTTTGGCTAACCTTTTGCCCCAATGAACCTACTGATTTTTTTTCACATGGTATCTATATGCCTAAAGGTTAAAGCAAATTGCCATCAATATTTCAAACTATTCAGTGGAAAGTTCTTTGCTGAGGTGCAAGTGACCAATTTTCATCCCAATTGTTGAAACTTAATCTCAATCGTCAGATTTTTAATAGCATAAGGTTCTTAATGTATTGTTTTGGGGTTGCCCTTCAATCAGAGAAACTGATAAACGTCTGGAATTTAGATTTGTGTCAGATATTCAAGACCTAATGCCTCGACTTACCAACATAGTGCTGGCTACAGGATTGGGTGCCTTTGCTGTTGCTGGTTTGGCCTTTCCATTCATATTGGTGTATGTATGACACAAATCTCTTTGAAGTATTTGATGATTTTAGTTCTGTTAGCTGTTAGAGGATTTTCTTAATGCATATGTGGAGGTAGTTACAATATGAAATAATGCAGGTCATCTAGAAAGGATCCTGTTATTAATTCTGCGAAGCCCTTGCCACCACAAGCAACCTTTCGGGGGCCATACATTAACACGGGATCACGAGATATCGGTCCTGATGTTCCTAAAACATAGTTTTTTTTTCAACATTATATGCCCTTTGCTACTGGGTTCCTGATAATATATTGAAATCAACTAGTAGTTTGTCTCATGCATAATTCATATCGTAGTGTAAACTCTCTAAAATATTGTTGTGGTTGAATGTCTACGTGATATTACTTATAACAGTACGTGTGCTTTAGTTATTCAATCAGAAAAGCTTTGATTGGTCCAGGTCATAAAACAATTTGGTTTGTGTTAAGAATTATCAATTCTGTAAATACATGTAGTATATATCCTTCACAGTATCATTTGCTATACAAATTTATTGTTTTGATTAAGGTAAAAACAGGTTTTGAAGGGCCCCGAAACCCTGTACATAGAATGAACTTAAGATAGAGCAATAAAAGTTCAATAAAAGTTCCCTTAACACAACTTGTCGGCCTGAACAAAAGGCCTAAGAGAAACACACTAACCAAATTTATTGCTCTTTTCCATTGAAGTTTGCTTTCAACATATTAAGATTTTGTATAACATGTCTTTGTTGTTCAGTAAACTTCTGGATTAAACTATGTGAGCTGTTTTAGCATCAATGTTATGGATTGCACTCAATGAAAAGCTTAAAGCTAACACAGGTCAGGTCAGAAGGGTCGGTCTCTGATTGCTTAAACTGGAGAATATATTGAGTATTCAAAATTTCATTCAACCAGTCGAGGTTACAAATCTGATATTGGGCAACTTTGAAGTCAAAATAACTGCACTAATTTTGTTTTGGCATTATACATTGTCCACTTACTATTAACTGATCTATCCAGTCTATTCATGATTAATTTGTTTGGTAGGGGTGCAGTAAAGGCTAATGGAAGGTCTGGAACAGTTCCATTGGCCTTTTTGAATTAGTTGCCAAAAAATTCATAAATGGAGAGGCTATATTGTAATTTATGATAAAAGCAATTTAGCAGATCCTTATTCTTTAAATGAGCTTGTCAAAATCTTGGTTTAGGTGTTTATTTTGAACAGAAAAATACACTCATGCAGCTTACAATGTAGACCTATATTTATCTTATATTTTTAGTTTTGCAGTTCTTTCAGTTTTAGGGACATTACTTGTGACTGTGATGCAGGAGTATCTAGGATAGTCAGGAGCTCAAACTCCATTAGCACTCGCAAGTGTCTCACATGATCATGTTAGTAGGTTAGTCATCATGAACAAAGCATGTGCAGTAATGTGATATCCTAACAACTCTCCATAAATAATTTCTGCTTATCCACAATAGCACATGGCACACGTCCATACGAAAACCCAATTTTGTGTACCATGACGGATTTGTGCAGTTTTCACTGCTCTGATCCTCATAATATGCCTCCACAAATTTGTAGGAATGCAAAAAAATTGATGAGAACACATGGAGTTTGCTGATGCATGTTTTTGCCATGGTGCCATTTTGTGTGGAGAATAGCCAGAGCTGTTGCAATGCCATTCCTAGGTAATGCCAGTACAGAGGAATCTAACTAGAATTCAGTAGAGTGGCTGATAGTCTTGTTACTGCTGATCTGTTCATCACACTTCTACATGTATAACAGTTAGTGGTGAAAGGAACTTAGTTGATAAGTTAGTGAATTAGCTAGCTTAGTGAAGTGGCTGATAGTCTTGTTACTGCTGAGTTGTTCATCACACTTTGACGTGTACAATAGTTAGGGGTGAAAGGAACTTAGTTGATTAGTTAGCAAGTTAGCTAGCTTAGTGGTGTAATTGGAAGATAAATTAGATACTCAATACAACTGACCCCATAGATCTTGTACAAAACTATTGCTTAAACTTTGCCAATTACAATTCTCATTGCAGTGTATAGATGTCTTGTTATTGATCTCTCCCTTATATTTTGCACTCTAATATAGTTCATGTTTTTTGTCATTCAAACATATGCTTTTGCCAGATCTTATTTAATCTGCCAAGTGTGTCTATCCTTCAAGCACCATTGTGGTTCCCATATCAAGGTTATTAGAGTATGCATATTTTGTGTCACTATTTGAAGTTAACATTTGTATTGTGTTTCAATTTGTATGCCCATCCATGCAAGGTCAGATTATAGGAAGTTGGGGATCAAGGCCTTTGACCTTTTTGTATACCTTTGTATACCTTGCTCTAGAGACACTTAGAATGGATATGCTTTTTAGAATGATAAGACTATTCATTGTGATGGCAACAAGAAGATTTTGAGAAATAGTACACGTGACAGAACAAACCGTCAATTACTTTGCCTAGCTTTTTGAGCATGTGTAACATCCTTTAAAGATCTCCATCTCTAACAAAACTTTCAATGGTTACACACTATACAAATGACAAGTCAATCAAGACATCTCTATTTTTTGCAACATAGGCATAGATACTTTAGATAATTGGATTAATCTTACTTATTCATAGTTAAAATAAATCAGTTCTCCAAACCATAAATGATTATCCTTGCCCTTTTGAAAGTGCCTATTAACAATGGTGGCAAAACAAGTAATCCAACAAAAACGAGTGCATCTAAATCTCTATTCTAGGAGCGGTTTTATAGAAGCCCTAAAAGAGACTTGTTACTTAGTTGAAAATTATAATGATTAATACATCAAGGATGCACAATTGTGCCGAAACACAAGATCAATCTATTGATGAATGCACTTGATATTAAGGAATGCGCTTGATATCTTCCACACTCTTTTCCAACTATCCATTCAAGTAATAGTAAAGTTTCATTTTAAATTATGGGTTGGGATTAAAACTGTACTTCCAATCAAACATCAATTTCTTGTAGATGTTTCCCCTTAGAGAATCCTATAGATTCACCTACAAATAAATTCGAGGCCAAGGTCAAGCAAGAGACCAAGAAAGAAGAGTCCAAGTCTCATGAAATAGCATAGACAAAGAATGCCAAAGGTGGAACCCAACATAGTTCTAAACAAGGAAAAAGAACTCCATGAGAATCTTAGGGCACAACACCTAATGAATAAAAGAGATAATTCAAAGTTCGGTAATGGTGCTTAGTTCACAACAGTAGCAATCACTTAATTGAAGAGTGTAATGCTAAAAAAACCTAACTTGCAACTATGAAAGGCAAGCATGTCATGGACACAAAGCTTAGTGCCATGGTTAATACTGACAACATTGCCTTAAATGATGTCTTGGAGTAGAGAGGTTGTTCCACTCTTAAATGTGGGTTATTGGACAATTGGTACACTTCATAGTTGATAATGCAACTCAGAAGTATATGATTTATGTTGAAGCAATGTGTAGACTAAACTTACCATAGACATGACAAATTATACTCAGCCTTGCACCATTGGATGTTTTAGTTTGGGTGTAGATAAACATGTCACTCAATGGTGTCACTTTGTTTATAAAATCAAACCATTTCAAGATGCAATCCTTTGTAATTTAGACTACTAAGGTATGTGTGTAGACTTTATGGCAAGACATGTTGTCAATCAGTGTCAAAACACTTAGTCATTTAGTAATGCCCGAGTGATCAGTGTGACCCGAGTGATCAGTATCGCCCGAGTGATCAATGTGATTTGAGTGATCAGCATCGCCCGAGTGACCAGTATTGCCTGAGTGACCAGTATCGCCCGAGTGATCAACATATTGCCCAAATATTAGTTTATCACCCGAGTAGACTTCTGGACACGAGTGATAGTATTAGGCCGACTTTGCACAACATAGACTCATCCATCACAGTCAGGTGATTAGTTACAAATCAAATGATCTTATTCAGCAAATCAGAGTTGCCTAAGCAGATCATCTACTGGTTCATTCTAACAGATGGATCAACAAAATCCTCTAACCAGGTGGACCTAACAGTCCTTTTGTAATTCTCTTAACATAGTTGCATTACTTATTGTATTGTATCAAATCCTTTAACAAGGTGGACCTAACAGTCCTTATTGCTCCTAACATGGCAGACCATCAGAAGTGGTCATTGTAAGCTCTAACAGGCTAAATTTGTACTGTAGTACTAAATCTTGTGGGTACCATCCCCACCCCAGTTTTACTTTCTATTTGGAAGGTTTCTGAGTAACCAAATAGTGTGTTATGTGTTATGAATGATTATTTCTTTTTTATGCATGCAATCAAATTACACAATCTAATTAAGGTTAAAGAAGAATAAGTTTTATTGGTCCCTGATTCACCCCCCCTCTCAGTCACATTGCATACAATATATTTCTAACAATCGGTATCAAAGCAAAAGGTTCTCTCTACAGAAGTTTAGCAAGTTGAGAAAATATCAGAGGCAATGGAAGTATACAAATTGCAGAAAGCCATTGAGAATGAAAAGATAGATCTACAAATGGCCATGGATCAGATGAAGAAACTCAAGGAGCATCTCTCTGTTTCCTTGAAAAGAAGAAAAGATTTAGCAGTACAAATGAATGACAAGAATTACATAGAAGAGAGAATTGAAGATTTTTGCAAAGACAGAAGTTCTGAAGAAGCTGATGCAGCCATTGAAGACTTGCTTGCAAAGAATCTCAACCTACATGAGGAAGTCAGAAAGTTGAAAAGAGAACAAGAAGTTCATTCAGTCATAACATAAATTTGGCACAAGATGATAAGAGATTGCTGAGTACAAGATTAGAAGAAAAAGAAAAAGAAATCCATCATTTGTCACTCCAACAAGTAAATTTGGCAAATCAACTCAATGATGCAAATCAAGAAGTTGTCAACCTAAGAACAGAAAATGAAAGACTGCAGAATGATCTCAACACTGAAGGGCAAACCAATGAAAGCATGATGAATTCACAAGGTAGTACAAATCAGCCAACAAAAATCAGACATCACGGACATACTGGACTAGGTTACACTGAACAAGGTGAATCCTCAAAGCAAGGAGCTCAAAAGAACATAAAGCCTACTTGTAACCACTGTGGTAAGTAAGGGCATACATGTAATAAATGTTGGAGCAATGGAAAATCAAAGTTTAATGGCAAATGTTACAGTTGCAACAAGCATGGACATAGAGCAAGTGAATGCACTGAAAAACCTAAGTTTGAAGGAAAATGTTTCAAATGTAACAAACAAGGTCACATATCCTCTGAGTGTAGAACTAAGAAATGGAACCCTGCTGAACAACTAGCTAAAGCAATTTTTGGTTGGTATTACAACACATGGTACAAATGTTGTCATTGTGGAGAGTATGGACACATTGGTGCAAATTGTACAAAAACTCACCTCCGAAGAAGAAATCCTACTAAGAGATGTTATGTGTGTAATCAACTCGGTCATCTAAGCAAGAATTGCATGAATAGAGAAAAAGTGGATACTGGTTTTGAGAAAGGCAAAACAAAGGTCTCTGAAATTAGAACTCAGATGAATAAACAATGGGTAAGGAAATCCTCTGAAAGTTCAGACCAAAACAATGAAGGATCAAATGGCACCCAAGATAGTGAGTTGGGTGGATCTACCATTACAGAATAGAGATGCAAGGAAATGACTGGAACTATGCATTCAAGCCATCATACATCAGTTCCAGATATGCTAGCAAGTCCAAATCTGCATATTGATGCATTAGGACATATTGTGGTGTTAACCGAGTCAGGATCTCAGTTACACCCGAGCTACTCGAGCTAAACCGAGTTGAGTCGAGAAATTAGTTTTCACCGAGCTTCCGAGTAAGCCTGGGAGAACTACCCGAGCTGTACCAGCTACTATGTATGGAGCATTTAATGAAATACTCAAACAGTAAAAATTCTTATAAATGATGAATCGAAAAGGTTATTGTTTACAAAGATTTCAGTTTGAAGAGCAATTCAAAGTGAATTTGTGTTTGAAAGTGAAGTTTGATCAAATTCTCCGAGCGATATGGCATCCACATCCAGTAGCAAAGTTAAGAAAGGATCTGAGATGCTGGTGAGAAACGGTGTCTGTAAGCCTCCAGAGTTTAAGCTTTATCCGACAGTAGTAGAGGAAATAGATCCGTTGGGAGCACATTCCCTAATTCATCCAAGGGTATTACTGGTAAATGACATTCAAAGCTTCTATCATTGTAACATCTAGGAGCTTGGAACAATTGAGATGAATTCAACTTATGAGAAATTGTGCGTAGGCGGGAATCTAAAGCCCGAGCACAAGCATCTAGAGGTTAAAGGTTTACCCCACATCCTGCACATGCCGAAGAATTTCCAAATCAAATGGATTAGATTCGTTCTCAGCCACGTTCATGACATGCAACTATGGTTGGAACAACCTGTAAAGATCACCATGACAATGATACACCGAGTAACAGGGTATCCAATGCTCGACAAAGCTAAATCTACCAAAACCCTAACAAAAGATAAGCTAGCTGAGTTAACTCTTGCCGAGTGGGACGACAGAGGCATGAGACTAAACAGAGTTACTGACATGGAATTAAAGTTTGGAATCCATGTGATAGCTCACAAGATATATAGTTCCAGCAGACCGAATAGTGTACCGTGTGAAGCTGTGGACTTGGCATACAAGGTGGTAAAGAACAATCTGGAATTTGACCTAGCCGAGTTGCAGCTCATTCAGCTAAGCAAGGACATGGAAAGCATCCAGGCATCCAAGTCAAATCCATGTAAGTTCGGTTCTCTCCTGGTCTGCATATTATTCTATATTTAGAAATTCTTTTCTTCCAAGGGCACAATAGTATGGAAGAAGGATAGACCCATAATTCATCAGATTAATGAATTCATAGCCGAGTTAGGAGATAATTTTGAGAATATCATGGATGGATATTTTGAGAACTTCAGACAAAAGATGCAGAGTAGATACAGGATTCCTAAGCAACTAGTTGAAGATTACAAGAATAATATTTGTTTCCTAGTTGACTATGATAAGGTTTACATACAAGCTGTAAAGCCTAGGGTTGCATGGGTGAAACCTCTTGCATATGAGGTTAACATAGATGAGACTAAGAACATAATTGAGGTTCTTGTGAATGAACCTGTCAATCCCAAGGCACCTTATTTTGGCACCTATGAAGAAGTAAAAAGCAGGATATCTATAGAGATAGAGATTCCTAAAATTCTGAAAAGAGGAGAGAAAAGGATGCAACAATTTGGAAAGAAGTATGGCAAGACCTCAGACTCTCCTTCTATCACTGAGAGTAAAAAGGATACAGTCAAGATAGAAGATGACATATCTGAAGAGGAAGAGGCTAGCTCTCAAGAAAACACCTAAGGCCACTACACCTATCTTCACTACATGCAAACCAAGGAGATCAAGAAGGAGACTTGTATTGGGTAAAGATGAAGATGATGACGATGATGAAGAAGTTGATACAATTGTCCTCAAGAAACCACCACCTACACTTGAGCAGAAGATTGAAGATCTGAAAGGAGACAATGGTATGGGTTCTCTTAAGTCATTGAATTATGCTTCAAGGACTAAGGAGGAACATAAGAAGATAGAGGAAGCAGTTGTGGAGAAAATGGCAAAATGGAAATATGACCCTTCTGAGTTGAAGAGCCATATGACAGAAGATTTGTTCAAGGCAATATTTATTCCTTGGTGAATGCAGTACGAACTGATAAAGACATAAGGGATAGACCTTAAGGGAAGTCATGCCTGATATGAAAAACAAAGAAATAAAAGAGGCAATGACCAAATATGTAAACAATCACACTCCTAGATTCAGAACCTTTCAGATACCGAACAAGAAGATAGAAGATGTTGTGAAGTCTGCTACAACAGTGTGGAAATCCATAATTGAAGTCATGGAAGATTATAAGGTAGAAACACCGAGCACATATCCTCTTGTACAGACCAATGATGAATTACCTGAGGTACAGACAATTGAAGAGTCTAATGCCGAGCAGATTGCAGTTGAAGTGATGGCATCCTTGCCCCAATCACCTATCCAGAACACATTATCTCCGAGCAAGGATAAGGGTACAAAATCAAAATATGAACTAATAGGAACTGAGCAACAGGCTCCACCTATTACTGGGCCAAGCACAACCGAGTCACAGATGGACAAGGTAAATGTTTCTTCAGGTAGTATTGATTCTACAGTTAATTTTGATTCAATAGTTGGTACAGTAAAGGTCAATGACCTAATTCAATTGGATACTGAGATACAAGTTGACGATGGAAAAGGTAAGGAAATTGTTCCTTCACCTAATCCCAAGATCAAAGGTAAAGAGAAGGAAGTGAATACTGATGAGATTGATCTTGAAAAGGACATTGTGATTCCAAATTGGGATCTTTCCAACTTGTCTGTAGAACAAATGGATATACTTGGAGAGCTATGGAAGAAAAGAGCAATCCAAAAGAAGCTCCGAGAAGAGAAAAAGAGGAACAAAGTACTTGAAGATATAAAAGGCATACTTCAAGATACACTACAAATTGAAGTCAATGAGAATGACTCCATTATGGACCAACTTGTTGACTTAGTCCACAAGTTTAATACATACTTGAATGGTCAAGAGAAGCTACTTGAGAAAGCAAAAAGAAAGTTTGAAAACAAGGTTCTAGAGAATGTTGCAAAGAAGATTGCAATTGACCAGGTGCAACTAACCAATGTTATTAGCACTCTAGAAACCACCGTGACAAATGTAGTAGCACTATTTGTAAAGTTGAGTGATACTTCTAACTTTACTATGGAGATAAAGAACAAGTTAGTTAAAATTGATGCAGATCTAAAGGAAAGTGCAAAGCAGTTGGCACTTGATCCGAGCACAAGCTCAGCACACTTTTTGAAGGTCAAATATTTTACTGATCTATAGGCTAAGTTGCTGAGAGAAGAAGTAAGGACCAGAGAGTCTCTTTCAGCCATCCAGAGCCAACTCCTACCACACATAGATACAATGCAGAAACACATCACACATGCAAAGACACTTATCCATGACAATAATTTCTCAGTTGTAGAACTTATGATAGAGTTGTCAGCCGAGCTACAAATATAATTGCACATCTTGAAGGTGCTTCAGGACAATTGGGACAACACTCTGTCTCAAATTTTGAAGGTACATAGTGATTTCCTATCCTACTTTGGGATTATCTTGTAGATATAGTCTGCCATTTTTTTTCAAAAACAAGGGGGAAAGGTCATTGTATATACTTTGAGGAAATACATGTACAGTTGAGTAGAAAAGATATATATTACAAAAATAATTTTGAAAAATTAAAAAAAAGAGAGTTAGTTGGACCCGAGCAACAGAGCAGGTGTCAAAACCTGAGCAGATGGTAAGGGGGAGTTTTGACCTATCAGATACATAGTACAATGATAAGTGTTTTTGTCACTAATGCCAAAGGGGGAGATTGTAGACCTTATGTCAAGACATGTTGTCAATTAGTGTCAAAACACTTAGTCATTCAGTAATGCCCGGGTGATCAGTGTGACCTGAGTGATCAGTATCGCCCGAGTGATCAGTGTGACTTGAGTGACCAGCATCGCCCGAGTGGTCAGTATTGCCCGAGTGACCAGTATCGCCCGAGTAATCAACATATTGCCCAAGTATCAGTTTATCACCCGAGTAGACTTCTGGGCCCGAGTGACAGTATTAGGCCGACTTTGCACATATTGTTTTATAACATTATGTCTAATGGAAGCGGACTTATGAAGTTATTTGTTTTTGGATAAGATATATATAAGACATTTTGTTTATCCAAAACATATAATAAGAAGAGTATATAGCAGAAGTATTTATGCGAATATGATATGGCATATTGATTAGAAGATTGCAAAAGTATAAAGCACAACAACGACTCATTCATCACAGTCAGGTGATTAGTTACAAATCAAAGGATCTTATTCAGCAAATCAGAGTTGCCTAAGAAGATCATCTACTGGTTCATCCTAACAGGTGGATCAAAAAAATCCTCTAACCAGGTGGACCTAACAGTCCTTTTGTAAATCTCTTAACATAGTTGCATTACTTATTGTATTGTATCAAATTCTTTAACAAGGTGGACCTAACAGTCCTTATTGCTCCTAACAGGGCAGGACATCAGAAGTGGTCATTGTAAGCTCTAACAGGCTAAATTTATACTGCAGTACTAAATCTTGTGGGTAGCATCCCCACCCCAGTTTTACTTTCTATTTGGAAGGTTTCTAGGAAACCAAATACTGTGTTATGTGTTATGAATGGTTATTTCTTTTCTATGCATGCAATCAGATTACACAATCTAATTAAGGTTAAAGAAGAATAAGTTTTATTGGTTCCTGATTCATCCCCCCCCTCTTAGTCACATTGCAAACAATATATTTCCAACAATGTGACGTCTTATTAAAGCAATCATATTCGTGTCATCAACATGCAACTTGTGAGTCGAAGTCAAGTAATCTTATCATAGATGTGGGAGAGCATAGGTATTTCATACTAGTAGTCATTGAATTATCTCCAAGAAGTGCAAAAGGTTGTTCAATTGCGCTAATAGGAGGTTTAAAATTATTTTTTTAAGACACGAGATAATGAATCTTTAAGGCTGAAACTCATACTATAAATCCCTCAACATAGTTGTAGTAGTTGAATGATAAGTTCAAGGAGAACAACCTTTTTCAATAATCAAATAAAGTGCTTCAACATTGTGGTGAAAGATACAATTGAAATGATATGAGGGCTACCATAGTGTTCTGAGCATGAAGATATTAGATAATAGATCCAAGAACTTGTGAACAATGGACACATTTGTCCAATCTCTTCACCTTGTGACAACCTATTGTGCTTGACATGGTAGGTGTACATTGATTATAGAGAACTTAACAAGACCACAATGAAGAATCATTACCCTTTGTCTCTAATAAAATGATCTCTTGTACCAACTCCACGACACTATTTTTTTCACCAAAATCGGTCTAAATTTTGGATTCATCAAATTATTGTTGAATTTGGACATCTAGGAGACAACTTTCATAGCCTAGGGATGTTTATTGAATTGTTTGGTTATGCCCTTCAATCCAACCAAAACATTGATGACATTCATATAGTTAATGAATCATGTTCACAAGTCATTCAACAATTTACTTGTTATTGTCTACTTTGATGATAATCCAATCATTGTCAAGAGATAGGCTGAACATTTGCGACACATCCCACACATTTTCACATTTTGTAGTAGCATGAGCTCTACTACCCTGCATATGACACCTCCAAAAATGTTCATTTGTCATTGAAGATACGTTGCATATGATACTTTGTGGATGCCCAGTGAGTTTGTGTAAACCTAGCCAAGATTTGTGTCATCCAAAAATGACCACATCAAAGAATCTTATAGGCATATAAAAGTTTTTGATTAAGTAAAACAGGTTTTAAAGGGTGCCTTAAACCCGATACAAAGCTTAAGATATAGCAATAGGTCCTTACATAAAAAATGGCAGGAACAAAGACAGAAACATGCCACAGCCAGGGCCACAGAAAAAGAGAACAGGAAACCCATCAACACTGCAAGAAAAAATAAGACATGGAAGTCCAACAACCCAGATGCATCCTGCAAGAGGAACAGCCAGCAAAGAACCAACATCCAACACCCAAAGCCACAAGCAGGGTCATTTCTTCCCCTTTTGGGATCGAAGGGCCATAACAAACGTGGGCGAATTTTTAGATTTTTTCCTTTTCACAACAGTCCACCACGTTGGCCAAACCCAGCAAATCGGGGACCGAAACTCCCAGATCCGGAGAGCTAGGAGAAGGTACCATAGAAGGGCCAAGTGCAGCCAACGAGACAGGTACAACAAATGAGCCCATAGCCACCAGGCCAGAAGAAAACAACAGAGCATTGCCCGCAAGAGAAGAAGCAATCTCACCTCCATCAGAGACCCGAACACAAGTCTCGGTACAAAGAGTCACCGCAGGGATAGAGGCAACATAAGAAGACATAGGAAAGGCCTCACCCGGGGAAGAGACCTCACCAGACACAAGAGGCTCATTTGCCTCAACAACCTCCAGAGAAGAAGAAACCACCTGAGAAAAGCTTCGGATAGACGAAGCCTTCCTAACAATGTAATGTTGAGAAGAGGTCCCCTTCCACCAAGAAGAAGATTTTTTTTTAATCTTCTCCAAGCCACACTGATCAGCCAAATGACCATTTTTGAAACATCTCCTGCACCTGAAAGGGAGCCCTTCATAATCCAGGGATTAGAACCAGGCACCTTTAGAGTGTTGCAGCGTAATCTTTTTCGGAAGACCCTTATAAATGTCTAGGTCCACCAAAATCCGGGCATAAGTTGAATGAAGAATATCAGAAGAGTCCTCATCAACCATCAGAAAGTCCCCAAGAGCCTCACCCACAACCTCTAACAAGGAATCCACCCAAAGATGAAGGGGGAGGTAGGGAAGCCATACCCAAATGGGAACCTCGAAGAAAGTCTCAGAAGAGGGATCAAAGTTAGGATGCCAAGGCTTCACCATAAGCATAAACCGAGCATCCCAACTAAAAAAATGATCACATAAAATTATTTTCCTATCAGTAGCATTTTCAAACTTTGCTATGAAAAAACCTCGAGCCATAGGAAAAATGTGAATAGTACCGGATATACTAGGTTCCCAATGTCGAGAAATCCAGGAGTGAAGGTTAGGAAGACTCGGCCAGAAGCCCTTGAACCTGCAGATAAGGCCATGGATCGAGAAATCAGAGGGCGACTCATCAATATCCTTCACAACCTCATCCTCTAGAGGGATAATGATAGGGTTAGAAACCAGAAAAGGAACATAATCCTTATTCCCCCTCGGATCTGAAGCGCCAGGCACTTGAGCCGCCGACGAGGGGGCCGAGGAACCAGGGGCTGGAGGAGCCGAAGAGCTAGGAACCCTAGCGTTCGGCGAGGGAGCGGAAGAGCCAGGAGTTCAAGCCGCCGTTGAAGGAGCCAAAGCGCTAGGACCCCGAGCCGCCGCAAAAGGAGCCGAGGAACCAGGGGCCAGAAGAACCGAAGAGCCAGGAACCCTAGCCTCCGACGAGGGAGCTGAAGAGCCAGGAGTCCGAGCCGCCGCCGAAGGAGCTGAAGGGCTAGAAGCCCTAGCTGTAGCCGAGGGAGCCGAAGGAGCAGAAGGATTCAGAGAGCCAGGAACCAAAGCCACCATAGCAGATTTCTTTACCTAGGAGCCAGGCGAAACTCAAACACACAACAGTGTGCTACAATTATCATTGTATAACATAGGCATAGAAAAGTTGAATGAGAGGTTTTCTACTTATTTTTCCTCAAGTCTCGTAGGCATTACATTAGATCACCAAAGGTGGTGCAGAAAAAACATTCAATTGGTCATTGTACAACAAAATAATTCATGTTTTGAAATGCAAATGTTGCTCCATGCCAATGATCAACAACCATTCAAGATAGAGATTATTGCATCCAAATATGTGATTGGAGTAGGCGTTATTCAATATAGTCATTTGATCACTTTTCATAGCAAGACCTTCACCACAATAGTGAAGGATCCCATGTTTGATATTGAGCTTTATGCCATTGGCTAGGCATGTTGGCAATAGAGATATTGCATGCTGAGAAAAGAAATGGTGATACACATAGACCACAAGCTACTTTATTTTTGCAAACAAACAATCTTTGACAAGAGTTCCATTCAAAATGGTCATCAAATCTCTTGCAATTTTACCAAAACATCAAGCATAATAATGTAATTCAATATTAGATCATTTAAGTTAATATTTGATTTATTGTGCTTGATTGATGCAAACATGAAATTCACATGGCTAGAGTTGTATGCATTTTTGGATACAATTTTTTTAGAGATCTAACAGATCTTACAAAGTGGTAAAACAATTCTACACTTATTTGAAAATGGACTCTTACATCACCTTGGGCAATAGTGTGTATTGCATAAGGAGAAGTGGACTTCTAATTGCCAAATTTACATATGTTGGCTGATGAACTTTTGATGCTGTGGATTTTTCATCAATTACTTTTTAAGAGGATGTTGCAATCTCACATGCTCGATTAAAGTTGGCCATTCCAAGAAAATTTTGAAGCATTGGACTTTGAATCTCTTCAATGGAAGAATGTACTACTTGTGAATTTATTGTTTCACAAACATCATATGTTTGGCCATCAACTACCTTCTTCAATTTATCCTCCTTTATATTCTTGCGAGTTGTCTTGCAAACTCGTAGACTAGTTTAAATGATAACACCACAAACAAGGAATGAACCAACAAGATGAGACTTTCTCCACTTTAAACTATTATCTTGCTAATGAGAAAAAAAACACAACAATTGATGAAAGTATTGGGAGTATAACCACTTTTGTATATTTACAAGTAGTTATGAAGGCATTAAAAACAATAAATCAAAATACTCGCATTTGATAAGAGACATAGATAGTGTCATCAGATTAGAAGAGGCCTTTCATACATCTAAGTAAATGAGGAAAAAACTTGATGAACTCATTTTTGAGCTTAGTGCAACCCGTTTTGTACTTCAAGAGATGGAACATGTTGCAACAATTTTTACGGTACAAGAAATTGAAGCAAGGGTTAGTGAAATAAAGTAGGTAATTGAAAAAATAGAAAGGTTTTAATCGAAAATCGAATTGGCTCAAGTAGGAGAAAGGAAAGCCAATGAAACCATGATAGAGTTTTCTAAAGTTTTTCAACAATACACCATTGGAGTGGAATCAACTAAGGCTCTAAAAGATAAGATTTTAACACAATTTAAAGCTAAAAATAGAAGGAAGTTTGCGGAAAAATCTCTAAAGACAATGACTTAATATGAGTAATACTCCCTTTAGAGGAGTATTGTGCATTGAGAAAAAGATTGCTATGACCCAAATAAATGTTGCTAGGGGCATCCAAGAAAATTATTATGATATTTCTTTGGAAATTTTTGTTCACAATAATATTAAAGTGTCATGGTGGAAGTATAATGGTAAGATTATTCTTCACAAGAGCCAACCCCCAAGAAATCTAGAAATTGTAAGAATTGATAAATTAATAGAGTTGGAATGAATTAGAAAAGATTTGCAAGGGATTGTGGATTGGCAAGCAAAAGAAATTTGAAAGCAAGAAAATAAAAGCTATTATGAAATCTTACAAAAGGGCTCAACAATTGTAATGTACGAAAGCAACATATCGCATCACCCAAAAGATTGAAGACCAAGAATTGTGAATTCTTGATATTGATCTGGGATTTTGGTATTTGCAGACAGGTTCACTTGGGAGAAGTTGAAGAGTTGAATTGAGATCGCTTGAGGACAACCGATTTCAAGAATGATAGACCATCATGTCCTCCTTTCCAAGTGAATTCAATCAAGAGAAACTCAGCCTATTATTTTACTTTCCAAAGGCTATTTGGGCATTGCAAGTTAAATAATTTAATTATTTATGTTGTTCAAAAAGCAACTTTCTTATATCAATGAAATACAACTTGTGTTTTATTATTTAATAATTATAAAGTGTTGCTAAAAATAGGGCTTAAAAGTAATTAAAGGGAATTTCTATAAATTTTTAAAAACAAATTATATGAAATAGAGGAACAAGAAAGTAAGATTATAATGATCTTAAATGCTTATATAAGGAGTAGAACATTGAAGATAGTTACATTTTTTTATTAAATCAAACTTATTTTCACTTTAGATTGAACAAATGTTCATCTTCCTCTTTAAAGATGAAAAATATTTGACAAATTGATTTGAGAGTGGAAACTCTCCCATTCATATAAGAAATTTCATCGAAGAATTACTAGTGAGTTGAAGTTTGTAGTTTTTTTTTCCAATTTGATTATTGAAGATTTTGGCAAAAGTTTGATAATTTTTGATTTGGCATCAATTTGAGTAACTATTGAATATTTTATAGTCTCAGTATTAGATCATGTTATATTATTTTGCCCATTCCTTGGGTAGCCATACCGTTCTTATTTCCTTACCATATTGTTATTTTAAAGGGAATGAGCCATACATAGTACATAAGTGTTTTGGTTTGTGGTGACTCTACAAATAAAGAGATTAATTTTATTGACATGTTGTACTTTATGATAATTGCTACAATTTAGTTGTATCAATATTTACTAAGTCTCCTTTTGCTTAGGTTGTTGTACAACTTAAAAAGATGTTTCTATTTGAAAAGGTATTATTGAGTTTGATCCTCTCATCATTGATTTTTTAATTAATTATTTATGATAGGGGATTTATTGATATGATTGTAACAAATGCAATTTTTTACCTTACATATAATTATTTTAGGTATTTCTTGTACTAAATATCACTAGTAAAATAATCTTGTTGCTGATTGCTATGGAATCTTTTCCGTGATTCATCATAAGATAAGATAAGATAAGATAAGATAAATTTATTAATGTCCAACGGAAGACCAACAAGGGTCTATGGGACAGGAAACAAATAACCAAAAAGCAAGAAAACAGCGGACCACCAAACAGTGGTCGGGGGAACATGCTAAAAGAACAAGGAACCAAACAAGAAGCAGAGAACAAAGAACCACCAAGGCAAGGACTAGGGGTCCTTCCTGAGCGGAAAGAAATCCAACACAGAAGGATAGAGACCTGAAAGAATATGGGTATGGAGTCGTCGCCGTGATCTGTTGGTGGTCTATCGCTGATGAGTAGAAGCATTGTGAGGTCTCACGGATATGGAGTGACCGATGGTGGATGCACACGAGGGCCGCTTCGCACCCCAAGCCGGGGGCGAGGGAGAGAAAAAATCCGTAATGAGCTACTCGGTGACCAGCTTCTGGCGAAATAGAAGCTGCAATATTTGTAAAATTGATAAGAAAATTTGTAAAATTTAATTTATTGTAAGTTTGGATGACTATTGCTATGACATTCATGAGTTAATTTTATTCTAGTTTTTTGATGTTAATCTACACGATTCTTTGCTAGTTTTGGAAGGCCTACTGCTAGAGCTAGTTTCAATAATCTTTATTCTAGTTTTATAATTAATCTAGAAGGCTTATTGCTAGAGAATAAGTATATCTTTACTTTCATATTTGAAATAGTTTAAAATATTAAATTGTGGCTTTCCACCTATAGGCTTATTATTTTAATATTCTTGTAAGCCATTCACCGTATGCTCTCACCTTGCCCACTGTGATCTTTGTGCTCAAAAGGTATTAAGATTCTTGCTTTTGGCCATTGTGAAATTGGTAAAATTAGGACAATTCAGTTCAAGGAATCGCAATATGTTTTGAGAGGAAATCATTTTGAAGAAGAGAGCAACAATAATTATAATGGTAGTTCTATGATAAAGATAAAAAAAGAACTCAAAGGCAAGTAAGGGAAAACTAAGACTTGAAATGCCAAACCTATATATCTGGAAAAGTACGAGAGCTGGTAAAATTTCATTCTCTCGAGCTCAACTTAAGCTTTACAAGTGTTTATAGAGATCTCATTAGCAAGTTTTTTTTTAATTTTTTTTTACATTAGTTAAAATATAAAAATAAATAGAATAAAACAATAGCCATATTCAATTTCACACCCAACTCCAATTTCTATCACTAGATCAAGTGTGGTTGTTGCAAGACCTCTAGATATCTAATGATACCTTGTGCATCAACCTATTAGTATAAACTTCATTTTAATTGAGCTAAAAGTTTCAATCACCATTTTATACAATGGCAAGGTGCAAACATGCATGTTTAGATTCTCTAATGATTTCATTGTTCAAGGTCCACATAAGATAATTCCCTAGTTTATATTTTTAAATTATGAACATGTTCAATTTCCGCTTCTTATAACTACTAGTAATAATCTTGTTGTTTCTCACATATGGGAAAGATCCAAGTCTTGAAGATTAGTCTTATTGAGTTAAGTGTCATATTCAATCATTAAAACAATAATCATGAACATATAATAGAAATATGATAAACAATCACTTTGCATCTTCTTAATAATCCTTCACCAAACTTGCAAACATTCATTTATAATAATAAAAAGACCATTACAAAGAAAAAATGTAACGTGTTAAAATGTTGACATTATTAAGTTTGTAAATATGTTGAGAGAAAAATCATATAAAAGAGAGGGCTTGCCACATCTTTGTACCTAAAAATTTCTCTAAAATGCCAATAACTAATCAAGGAGACATATGACTACGTATATTTGTTCTAATAGCTACCTTTTGCAAGTTTTTGAGTAAACTCTAATTGTGAATTGGTAAACAAATTTGGAACTACATAATGTTTTGTAATAACCTAGAGTGGCCAACAAACAATTTGAATGAGCAAAAAACATTAAAATATAGATTAGTCATTTTTTTGGCTCAATGATGCTGCAAGATGACATGTGAAAACCCATCATTCTCTGGTTGCAGTCATCAATCGTTTTATAGTCACGTTAAACAATAAGTAAAAACTACTTGTAAACTCTTTAAAATATACATGAGCGTCAATGATTAACTCTTCTTAGACCTACCAAATACTATTAAATTAATGGTTCCTCTAGATTTGAAGCAAAAATGGAATTTGGAAGCTTAGGAAATCTATTGCAGATGAGATTTGGACATGGCTTGAGTGTACCGAGCTTTGAAAAAGTAACCATTGCATCAACTAGGCCACACCCACTTGTCCTTTATTTTTTCACTTAAATTTATGCCTTTTTTAATTGAAATATGCTTTCTAGGTAGCTACAAAATCAAATTTGGTGGTTACATAGGCTTATTAGTTACTAATGGAATTTTGAATAATGTGGGAGGGTAGGTAAAGTTTATAGCGGTATTATCACAATGTTGTTCATTATTACCCTTTATGTAAGTATCATATTCATTTCTTCACCCTTTACTTGTTATGCAAGAACTTTTCACTTTCATGAACCATATCGTATTGTCACCTTAGAATGATTATTTTTCTTTTACCAAAGATAAACCTACTAAAGGAGCTATTTTATCTTAAATCAATGATGCACTCATCACCTTGCTAAAAAAAATGAGTCTTTTACCTACATGTATAAACTTATGAATAGTACCCAAAAGTTGAAGTCCAACTTTCTTATCAATACTACCATTGTAGAGAGACCTTAAAAATAGGTACTATAGCTATTGCATGATGCATCACTCATGCATACAACATGAGCTAAACATAATAAATCTAGGTTATGAATATCACTGCTTGATGCAAGAATACATCTACAATTCTAATCTCGATCCTTGCCGACCTCTAAATATGACTTAAGGAAAAAATCCTCCAATTCACAATTCAAAGAAAATTGTTGATCTCTAAGAGGCTCACACCTAAATAAGCACAACTAGGAAGTTTTATTGGTGTGGGACTAGTTGCGACCTGTGAAATGACCTCTGAATTTTAGAAGCCAAATCTTCGTTCTAATAGGTTTTAGAAAGGGGAATAAAAATTTCCTTAAAGTGGAAACTAAACCAAGGGGCAATGCGCCAATGCAAAGCTTTTGCAACACTTTAAAACCTTTTAAACTTTGAAATATTTTAGATCATTTTAAAGCCTTTGAAATATTTTAGAGCATTTAAAAACCTTTCAATTTAGGGATATATTACCTTCCTAATGGCGGATATGATGCACCAAAAACCCTTCATTATTGGAAAAGTGACCAAAACACATGAACTAGAAAGAACAAAAAGTGTAATGTTCAGATCCTAATCGTGGGTAGCACTTGCATGGATCCGATAAAGGCAAATACATCTGTATTTTCACTATAGTTCAACATTCTGAGGTTTCTATCACATGGTATAATTCTGTATGCACCCTAAAATGGCCGCCTAGACTATGGGCCCCATTTATCATTTTATCAATTTATCAATTTCTTGAATCAATGCTTTGCAATATTTTTAATTCAAATCAATTTCCTTGATCAAATTGTAATTAATTCAATTATTCAATTATTTCAATATTTC
>MU223247.1:968715-984522 GCA_018584345.1 Thuja plicata
TTGTAATTAATTCAATTATTCAATTATTTTGATATTTCCTAAGGTTTGATCATTTTTATTTAATTAAAAGATTTAATCTCCCTTTTAATTAAATAAAATTCCTCTTATTTAATTAAATTCAATTTCCTCCCATTTAATTAAATGAAATTCTTCTAATTTATTTAATTACAAAGAAAACCTTTCTTTTAATTAAATAAATAAAAATCCCCACTTAAAGCACTTTATTTGATGAAAAAGGAAATAAATTCAATAAAAATTAAATAAAAATCCCTTTTTCATCACATCTTCCTAAGTGGGGAGTTTTTGCCTCTTAATCTCAACCATTGATTATTTCTTTTTGCCTCTTAATCTCAACCGTTCACTTTTCTTTATAAGGAAATCTCTCCTTCTCTTTTCATATTAGGTTTCCATAGTATTGTTATGCTGTAGGTTTGGAGAGCAATTTTGGAGGAGGATTTGAGCACTTGAGCTTGGATATTGAAACTTCTCTCTTTTTGTCTTCTTCTTCTTGCATTCATGGCTATTCATGTAGATTAGATTCATGTTTATTTTCATAGATTAGATTTTCATATTTCCTTTCATAGATTAATCATGCATTGTTATCATTTAGATTAATTTTTTTTCATGCATTGCAATCATATAGAGTAGATTTCATTTTCATGCATTTGAATCTCTCGTTTCATGGTATACTTGCATAGGCACTAACTAGGTCAATCTGAGGGCCTCCATTTCACACCTTTGCACTCCATGACTAGAGAGCTATGGATCGATATTTGAGGCCTCATTCTTGAGCAACCTTGGATGGAATGATTCATAGAAGTGTGTCAACATTTTAGCACACAAATTCATCTTCTATCTTAGAGGAAAGTGGAAGAGTGAAAGGGTTACATGATCCACACTTGATCACGATAAGTGGAAGGGAAAGAGACTGGCATTAGTAAATAAGAACTCATACAAAAATTACAAGTATAGAACATGCAGATAATTAGAAAAATAAAGACAAGTATGACACAACCCTAATACTTTATTAAGAGTAAACATGCTAAGACTGGAATACAAGGTTACAAATTACAAAATTTACAAAATACAACTCTTGTTGAACATAAATATTTTCCAAAAAGATAAATGCTAGGCTCTTTAGTTGAGAATGAAAAATCTTTTTGTTTTTAAATTTTTATGGAAAACTTTAACTCTCCTTTTACAATAGATATGAGGCTTTTATAGATCATTCCCCTCTTTTCTACATGTTGGCGACATGGTCAATTAAGCATAGCAACAGTTGCAACCATCTCCATGTCAAAGATTTTTCATCATTAATTCTTATGCCCATGGCATGAGTACTAGTTGTGTTTTGCTTAATTGATTTACTATCATGAGAAGGTAAAATACTTATTCCTCTACAATGAATGCATATTTTTTTCCACCTCATCATGTTCCTCTTTTAAAACTAATCCCCACAACATTCATTGAAAAATACCCTTATTTTGTAAGGTGTAGGCCTAAGCCACTTGATATTTGAGGAGGTACAAACTTGACACATGTCTCGTGGGTAGAGGCCTTTAAAAATAGTTTTTTGACGAAGCTCTCACGTCCTGCCCTATTGACACATTTCAATGTCACAGGTTTGTTGGGGAGTGGAGACCTTAAAAATCTAAGAATGCGTGCAAAATTGACGCATGTTGACGAGTATGGGAGGAAAAGGGGAAGACCTTGGCATTAAGAAAATTATAAGTTGATGAACCCAATTGTTGTAGAGAACATCTATAAAATATATACCTTATGAAATCATCTTGCACTCATAATTGAATGCATAAATCACAAGTACATTGTTGAGTTGGACGTGCAAATTTTTGGTTCACATATATGCTATAACTCAACATCTTCACCATTTCCATGTTAGACCTATTCAAATGATTCAAACTGAGACATACTATCTTCTCTAGCAATAGAGATATGAGTTTTCAAAATGAAATCTTCATAATAAGCATTCTCTTTATTAAATTCTTCGATAATAAGGGACCAATAAACAACTTCTTCTTCTTCTTCTTGAAAGGAGAAGAAAGAAAGTAGCAATGGAAAAGAGAAGCAAACCATTAAATTTGAACCTGATCAGAGGGTACCTAGAAGAGGGAATGGTAGCAAGGAGTTCAAAAGATATTTTTAAAACTATGGTGGTATAGGAAATAGAGATTTTCAATGTTCTGGAATATCTAGTAAGAAATTGGGTAAGCAGAATTTGGTGGCACACGAGGAGAAAGCTTCTGATGAAATTGAGGAAAATATGGCAGAACATGAGATAGGAGAATCTCTTATGCTTAGGGGAATCATATTGAGTAAGAAGGAATATGAACCTATTAAAATGAGGAATTTTGTTAGGACTATCTACAAATCAGGAGGTAAATATTGTAAGATTGTTATGGACTATGGTAGTAATGATAATTTTTTGTTAGAAGTGATGGTGCATAATCTTGGATTGAAGAGGATTAAACATCCTTGTCTTTATGGGATAAGTTGGTTTTTGGATGATCACAGCATGGAGGAGAACGAGAAGTGTTTGGTCAACTTTAGCATTGGACCTTACAGTGATGATGTGTTATGTGATGTGGTATCTATGAGTGCTTGTCATGTTCTATTGGGAAGACCTTATAAGTTTGATAGGGGAGCTATTCATGATTGCAGAAGAAACTGGGTCACAATAGAGAAGGGTGGATAAAAGTTTACTTTGGTTCCTTTGAAGGAGGAAGAGGGGAGAAGTGCAAGAAATTTGAGCATGGTAAATATTTTTTGTTCAGAGAAGCTAAATACAGAGGTTGTTATGGATCTGAAGAAGGATCTTAAAGGAAGATCAAAGAACAAGTTGGTATCAAACGGTAAGAAGGGTAAAGTGACGCAACAAAAGACCTTGGTTACTGATCATATGAAGGATGGTAGCAGAAGTAATTTAACCTTGCAAAAGAAAGGAGGTAATCTAATGTTGATAGAAGATATGACATAGAAAGTTTAGATCCGAGTAAGATGATATATCTGATAGAAGATAGAGTAGAAGTGCAAAGACACAGAGTTGCAGATAAAGAGGATATTTGGATCAAGAATGAGCATGGAATTTATGTCCCACATCCTGTCAAATGTTCATAATTTTATCTTATGGAACATTTTCTTCTCACTTGGGGTGTCTAATGCAGGAGAATCCTTGGGTGGTTGGCAATCTTGCATCACTCAACAATATTTCCCTTTCAGTTTGTTCTTAGTTTAGTTTCAGTTAGTGGTTCTGTGTTTCTGGTAGTGTTCCTTGATTCTAGATTGGTAGCTACTACAAACTTAAGGGTTTGTTCTGGGCATCATTTTGTATCTATGTCTAGGTTCAAACATCATTTGGATACTTCACTATGGAGTTATTAAATATTTATGGTCAATTTAGACTATTCTTCATGTTCTAACGACTAGTTGGGTTTTTTGATCTCTTGAAGCAATTTTCCGATCGACGAAGCTTAATGAATCATATGATGTTCTTGGATCTTTGGCCAAAGTATCTCTTAGATCAGGCATCATTTCTACATCCTAGAAATGAGATCTTTATGATTTGGGTGTTGACCTATATTGTTGTATTAGATTTTCTTTTCTCTTAGAAAATGTAATTGATCTGGCCGACTTATGAGCTGCGAAGGCTCTATATATTGAGGCTCTTAATATTTGTTTAGGGGGCTCGAGGTAGTAGCATTGAAAAATATCAATTCTCATGAGATAAGCTTGGAAGGTTAGGGTTAGGTATATATTTTTGTTGTAATCATGAATGTATGCCAAAATTCTGTAAGCTGCATGTTGCAGGCATGTATGATGTAAATAACTGACTCTATGATAATATGAATATCTGTTATGGCATGTTGATTGTCTATTCTTGTTGCTGAGTTTTTTATTTCTGTTGTGTTGACTCTTGCTACATGGTTATACCATCTCTATTGTGGAAACTCTGGCAATGATTGCATCATAATCTCTCTTCTATTAACAACATTACAAAATATGAGACCCTTATTGCTAGACTAAAAATGACTTTATCCCTTAAAATAAAATGTATTAAAATATTTGGAGATTCGCTATTGATTGTGCAACAGATTAATGGAACATATAGAGATAAACATACTAAGTTGACTCAATATCGCGATTTAGCCTTGAATTTTTTTTTCTAAATTTTCCTCTCATTCTATTTCAAATCTGTCATAAAGATAATAGACATTCAAACACCATGGAAAGCACAACATCCCTTATCTCCTTAGAAAAAAATATTGAAAGTTATCAATTCACCATACATAATCTTTTCAGTCCTATTTTAGAAAGCTCTAATAATGACACTTATTGTTTGAGTCTTCATTTGGATGAATGGTATTCACACATCTCCCATTACTTACAAGATCCAGTACCTTTCCCGAATCAACAACAAGGAATACTAGAGCCTGAATTCACAAACTATCTACAAGATAGATCATTCTTGTTGGCATTCTTTATAGGCATTATTACAACAATCTTTTACTTCGACGCCGTAATAAAATTGAGATCATTTCTTTACACGAAGCTCATCCAAGATCTTGTGGTGGTCATTTTGGTGGAAAATCCTTAGTTAACAAACTCCTTCATATGATATATTATTGGAAAACCATGGAGCAAAATTACTTTACCTTTGTCACACGATGTCCTCAATGTCAACATCATAATAATCTCATCCATGCTCCTGCACATGAAATCCATTCTCAGATAGCTTCATGGCCTTTTAATCTTTGGGGCTTGGATCTCATTGGGAAAATATCACCTCCTTCTTCTCAAGGACATACTTATATTATCACTACTGATTACTTTACTAAATGGGTAGAAACAACACCTCTTCGCTTTACTACAACTGATGTCATTTACAATTTTATGCTAGAGAACATTATTGCTTGATTTGGTATCTCGTTAATGATAATATATGATAATAGCACTCCTTTTAAAAACAAGGAAGTAACTAAGTTTTTGGAAAAATACTGTATCAAGCAATGCTTTTCTACTCCATACTATCCTCAATCCAATGGTCAAGCTGAATCATGCAACAAATTAATTGAAAAATTCATAGGAAGAATGTTAACAAAAATGCTAAGGATTGACACATGAAATTGACCTATGATTTATGAGCTTATAGGATAAGTGTTCGCACTACGATAAGAAGAACTCTTTATAATCTAGTTTATGGTGCAGACACAATTATTCCCTTGGAATTAGAGATAGCCTCTTTAAGGGTCTCTTTTAATGGTATTAACTAATAATGACACTTTAAGACAACAAAGTCTTCAACAACTTGAAATTTTATATTAACAACACATTAACGCCCTTGAGCACATTCAAGCCTATCATAAATCCTTAAGAAATAAATGCAATCATTTAAAGTGAATGAGTGTTATTTTTCAGTTGGAGAGTTGGTTCTTTATGAGAATCATCATAACATCAATGCTCTACCTGGAGAAAGAGGTAAGTTCAATCATAATTGTCTTGGCCCATACATCACCACTGAAGTTTATGAGTCTAGCAAATATAAGTTAGCTAATATGAATGGTGTACCACTTGGGGACCCTTTAAACACTATGCATTTGTGTCAATAGTATTCCTAACTCTTATTTTATTTCTTTCTTCTCCTTTCTCTCTCATTTCAATCTCTATAGGTGCTTGTATCTTTTACATTAAATAATTTTGTGTTAATATTTTTTATTTTCATATGTTGATTCATTTTTGACAAAAATGTACATGTTTTGGTCTTGAATTAACTTGTAATATGTTAATCATTTTGGTTAGGATATTACTTGGAAGATGCTTACACCCTTTCTTTCATCAATAATTTATGTTAGAATAGATTAGTGTTTAGTTATTTCTTATATCTAGGATACATGATCATCTATTGACATAAGAATGATATATCATCACAATTGCATTTAATCAACGCTAACTTTGATTAGATCACATGTGTACCATTTTAATATTTTGATTACATAATCAAACATAAAGAAATTAAAGGTAGCAATAGACATGTAAACATAGAAAACACACACACACACACACACACACACACACACACACATAGTAAGAAAAAATAACAAGAGAAATGAAATTAAAATAATCCAATACGCGAAGAAGAAATTGTTACCATGAGAAAAACATGAAGTAGGAGCAAGCACTCAAAAGCCAATACAAGAAGATTTTTTTTTAAAAGGGGAAAGAAAAGAAAAACCCCTTGTGATATTATGAAGATGGAAAAGCTGAGAGAGAGAGAGAGAGAGAGAGAGAGAGAGAGAGAGAGAGAGGCTCAATTACAATGACTCCAAAAAGAGTAAAAATAAGAGAGGAAAGCATCTCTTTTATAGAGACGAGGAGAGGAGTTACCAAGTAACTCACCAATCTATGAATTCTAACATTCATAATAGGTGTTTTTCAAAGTGTCAAGATCCTTTTAAGGAGGAATATCTAATTTCCTTATTAAAGAAATTACAAAAATATGGCATGTCCTTCCACTTGGACTAGAGGACAAAATACATGTAGGGGTTCCATAGAATATCCTAATAAATAAATAAAAGTAGTATACCTTAGTTTATCCTCAATTAAATAATTAAATACAACCAAGGAAATATTAAATATCCTAACACCCCACCTTAATCTTTACTTGGAGAGTTTACATCAATGGGAATTAAACCCAAATTTTTACAATGAATTTGAATTACATCTTTACAATGGAATTTGATTGTCTTCAATTGGAGCTAAATCCAAGTCTTCAAGTAGCCTTCTTTAATCATGGTTACAATTGGTACTTCATATTGGATATAGCTAAGAGAATTAAATTGTTCCTTTGGAAGGGTCCATGATATATCACCTGAATAAAAAATTAGAAAAACCACAAGTAGATTTCCCAAAGTTTGGATCTACCCTTGATACAAATTAGTATATCTTTCAAAAGAAACTCATAATGTGTATCATAAAATAATTCAAATTTAGAGAATCTTTGAAAACTTTAAAATGAATCCACGAGCAATCATAAAAAAGTGCAATGAAGATAACATGATATCAAGATAAACCATATGCTCAAAATTCCAAAATGAACAAGCAAGATACTATAAACATTATCAATGATCTCATAAAATAAATATACTAATTCACAAATGACCACATACAAGGTCAACTAATGAGACCTGTATCAACATTGCATCAATCACATAGATATAGACAGTACACTAATGAGTCATCTCACTGCAAGTGAATTGGTCTAGAAATCCACCGCCTACATGACCCACGATCTAAGCAATGAAGTATGCAGTGCATTATCACATTAGTATATTTGCAAATAAATATGAGAGAGACAAAGATAAATTAGTAGAACATGTGACTCAAACACCAAATCAACCTATGATATGATTTGCCAAAAATGATTATAGTCATGAACTAGAATCAAAGAACCATTAACGAGATAAGATATTTAAACCAATATAATGAGAAACTTTAACAATTTGAGCTTTGCTACCTTTTCATTGGGATGAAAAAATAATTGGATAGATCATACTCAATACCAAGAGATGTTACATTCAAAATTGAAAAGAAACTAATGACATATGCTTTATAATATTTTGATCTAAGGATTATGAGTGTTAAAATATCATATTGCCTTGCAAAAATATGAGAAATCCAACAAATTTTAAGAAGGATTCTAAGAACATCATCCTCACAATGAGGAAAAAAGATCAAGTTGATAAACATCAATTGAAGTAAGTGTGTACCAATCAATGGATGGAGGGAAAATCCACGCTATGAAAGATAAGGTAACTAAGATCCAGATAAAATTAAGACCTTGTAAAGTTAACCTTGAAAAATGGGTACCCTACACAACTTACAAAAATTGCAACAATGTGCATATAAATAGATGGTATGAAAACCATAAGAATGCAACTAAGTGCATATAAATAGATGGTATAAAACCATACTAAGATTGATAACAATTCATGCTAATCAAATAAAATCAGTAATGATACCCATGAAGGCAATATCGTTAGATGAATCACAATACTTGAACAAACTAAAATAAGAAATGACATAGTTTGCATCAGAGATCACATATTCTAAAGAAAATTGGATATAAAGTCAACATAATTGAAAGAACATAAAAGAAAGATAGCTAAAATAAAATAATTAGTCTTTTTGAAAATAATTTCAGTTTCATGCTAAGGGGAAGTAACATTGGAACCCGGTGTTGAATCTAAAACTTCTAACGGGTTAGAAACATAATAACGAACTGTAAAAGCATGACAAGGTTCATTACCATAATTCTTCTTATAATGAGATAAATGATTATTTTGATAATTTTGATTCATAGGTTTCTTATCTGTTTTCTTTTTAAAGAAAAATTGAGTCACATGACCATCTTTTCCAGAAGAAGTGCTATGGGGTTTTTATTTAACTTAATTTTGGGAATAAGCGACGACATGATTTTAACAAGAAGTGAAAAATAAACTATAAAAACGTTAGGATTAGACAAGATCAACTCAGAAACAATGATATACAAACTTCAAATAATGCTAAAATATAATTTAAATTAATGTTAAAAAAAAGGTTAATTGATTAAATAATGATGTAAAAAAAATTAAATCTTTGTTAAACTTTTAATTTAAGTTGTTAAACAAGAATTCTTTATTAAAAAAATAAAAAATGAAGGTAAAAAGTATGAGAACTAGTGGAAATGGATTGTTAAAATATTTAAAAAACAATAATACTAGAAGTTAAACTATTTTGTTTGACAAATTAATTAAACAATGTATCAAAATAGTGAAAACAAAGGAATTAATTTATTAAAAAACTATTAAACAATAAGATTAAATTGAATTAAAACGAGTCAAAAGAATAAACTATTCAAACATAATATAATGATTGCTAATTAAAATAGCTAAATGCTGTCAGTAATGAAAATTGTGAGAGAAAGAAGGGCAGAAGCATTACATAAAAAATGATTGAGAATGCTGAGAGAACGCTGTGATTTTTTGGTTTCAAATGTAATAATTATAATTCTTCTATGAACGCATTTTTTTATAGCTGAGATGGAGGTAAGAAATGCTAAAACACCTGCGTATGGACATAGATTGGTAGTAATTGTTGTCTGAACCAATGAAACAAAATAGTGCAAATAGAAACCCCACAGGCGGCGTGAGGAGTGGGTGGAAAAACCTAGAGAAAGCTACATTATTATAGTGCAGACAATGCTACACAAGGATAAATTAATGCTGAATCAATGAGAGTATATGCAAAGGAGTAAGATTGCTGAATGAGAACGTTGCTACAAAAAGAATGGGAGATAAATGCTAAGTCAAGAGAAGAAAATGAAGGGAATGTTGTGCAAGGAAAAGAGCTAAGAAAGTGAATAACAACTATGAAATATTGTGCAACAAGAGGTGAAAGCCACGTAGGAAGAGAAAGATATAAAAGGTTTAAATGTTTGACAAAATGGTAAAAAGAAGCTGCTGCAAAAAAGAGGGACCCACACACAGATTTAACAGATTCCATAGAGATATTGAGAAAAATTCTACAAAACAAATTTAAATATAGCTTACAGGTAGATCAATAAGAATACACAGAAATGAACCTAGAAAAGAAAATGAACCTAGAAAAGAAAATAGTTAGAGATTAGATAAATGATGAGAAATGTAGATTAGAATGGGTTTGGTGGTAAACCAGCCAAACTAAAAAAATTTGAAACACGACTCTCTAGCGGCAAGCCGACCAAAGAGGGTTAGAGAAAACCAAAAACAATAAAAAAATCTGCAACACAAGAGTTAGTAAATGAAGCTCAAGTTTCTCTGTCAAACAAGAGTCTCCAATAAGATGTGCTCAAAGGAATGGTAACCTTCAAAACATGCTCAAACAAGGATTATAAACCCAAGCTCTGATCCCATGTAAGAAAAAATAACAAGAGCAAGGAAATTAAAATAATCCAAGAGAGATATGTGAAGCAGAAATTGTTACCATGAGAAAAACATGAACTAGGAGCAAGCACCCAAAGGCCAATACAAGGAGACAAGAAGATTTTGAAAGGGGAAAAGAAAAGGAAAACCCCTTATGATATTATGGAGAGAGAGAGAGAGTAGCTCATTTATAATGACTCCAAAAAGAGTAAAAATAAGAGAGGAGATAATCTCTTTTATAGAGATGAGGAGAGGAGTTACCAAGTAACTCACCAATCTATGAATGTCAACATCCATAATAGGTGTGTGTAAAGTGTCAAGATTCTCTTAAGGAGGAATATCTAATTTTCTTATTAAAAAAATTACAAAAATATGACATGTCCTCCCACTTGAAATAGAGGACAAAATACATGTAGGGATTCCTTAGAATCTCCTAATAAATATATAAAAGTATGATACCTTGGTTTATCCTCAACTAAATAATTAAATACAACCAAGGAAAGATTAAATATTCTAACACACACACATCAAAATGTTTGGTACATTTTTGACACTGTACAAAATGTGCCCTATCTATCATACATAGTACAATCAAACCACTCCTCATCCATGGGATGATGAATCCCTGATCTCTCAGTTCCGTGGTGAGAATAAAATGGCCATAGTATGATATATGGTCTATGAGTAGTCAAGTTTTGTGTATGAATCCTAGATGAGCTCTGCTCTGAATGACCTTGTAGTCTCCCTTGAATCACCTGCAGCTCACACTGGGTCTCTGCCAAATCTCACTAGAGTCACTCTTTATCATCTCTCAAAAGGTGTAACTCTACCTGCACTAATGCGAATAAATCCTTGTGTCACCCAGGATTTGTCTCGTATCTCACCTCAGAGGATGAAGGTATCATCAATGCTATAGTGATGTATCTCAAAACATATCCTACAAAGTGTCTCTATCCCTCTACTCCAACTATAAAACATATAACATTAATAAAATTCACAACATATATATAACTTAATTATTACTTAATTTTTTTTAAATTTTTTTGTACCTAGATCTCCTTATTGGTAGTTAGGATCGTCAGTAGCTGGAAACATTAGGACTTTACCCTGAGAGGAGGCTGGGGGCACGAACTTGCTACTCTCTCCATGATCTCCAAAGGCAACATCCCTCAGGGGAGGTATATCTGATGTCTCTCTTGATTGTTGTCTCCTCAGAGGGGTAACATCTATCCCTTCTGCTAGCTCCTCCTTGACTGCACCGTAGTCCTTTTCCATGGGTGTGAACTCTGGTATATCTTCTAGTTACTTTTCCTCTCTATCATTGTCATCCTCCTCATCTCTGACTACTACATGCTCTCCTCTAGAGAAGGGTCCCAAATTTCTTATGGGGTAGCCTATTGGAAAGATGGGCCTGATCCCATGCACATTGATATGTCACAGGTAGTCTCTAGTCCCACCTGCATCGGTGACTATATCTGCTACCTTGATATTCTGATTTGCCTCCAGATCTATCAACTCTATGTCATCTAAAATAGGTCGTGGTATAGTTCTGGACCTCTCAATAGTCCTATGTCCATGTGCATAATGTGACACTATTATGGGAGGACCCTATGTCAAACCAAACTATTATTGCACTCTATCAAAATAGAAAGGCACTACTATGTAACTGTGTCTCTGCATGCATCTCATTTGGTGATCAGTATCTGTCCATGGTGAAATATGTCTATAGGGTCCCCAGATGATATCGATTGCCTTCAACCAATCTATGGTCACTCTTTGTATGCTACCATGATGAGCTCAATGGATATCTGTATGCTAGTGGATCAGTTACATCACTCTCCACTGGAAATCCTTTCGGTCGTGTACAAGTGATGTGCTCAAACATCCATACCTATAATAGTGTACACACTTCTAGGCTCCATCTCTGATACCTTACAAATCTCCCAATATCATAGTATAAGTGGACTAACTTACTCCTTCCCCATAATTATACTATGCAGCTCCTCTCCATGTGCCAAATTGCATGAGCTAAAGGCGTAGAGAAATTTTTTCCCTTACAATCAGGTGCAAAAACAACAATGACTATACACAACAATATCTTCCTCACTAAAGGAACCTCATTGAAAGCATGTACTAGTTCCCTCAGTGGAATATGACCTCTGCATATGCAAGAAAGGGTCCATCCTAATAAATATATCTCGTATCCCTCCATATATATCTCTTATCTATTTGTAACAAATCTCACTGTACATCCTCAGATGGGTAGCTGCACAATCTGGTATATGTCCTCTAATGTGATAGTCATTTCACCCATGGGTAGGTGAAATGTGGATGTGTCCTCAACCCACCTCTCCATCAATACCATCAACATGGCACCATGAAATATAATGTATGGAAGGTGGTATACCCAATACAACCCTACATCTCTAAGCAACTATATATCCTGTGGTCTCAATATACCATACCAACCTTAGAGGAATTCCATAGTCTTCATTATAATATGTTCCCGCATCGTAGACATCTCCTGTAATCATAGAACAATAAAGTGTTATTAGCGCATCATATAAATCAATCTGATTCACTCAAAAATTAGAAAAGAAGAAACACCTAGGACTAGGCTAACTTTCTCAGAGGACTAGGTTGACTTTTTGGGACTAGGACAAATTTTTTGGACTAGGTCAAATTTTTGGGTTTCCTACTCTTGACAACATCATATTATATCTACGAATCGGTTTCAACATCTACTGCGGAAAGACACAATGCTAGAAAGGAAGAAAAATCATGAGTATTGATACATACCTCATCAGGGGGCACACTATCATCTACTGCTCTCCTGGGAACCTCCATCCTCATCGGTTACAACACTTGCTTCCTCAACATTTTCTCCTTCTTCCTTCTCCACAAGAGAAAAAAAGGTAATGAAACAAATTATCTTTTCAAAAGGTAATAACTAATTTATGCTTACTTTAAGGTTAGTTACTTTTTGAATATTTTTCACTTAGCATTAACTAGTCTTCTCTTTCATTAATACCTCCTCGCTTTCATTGATCATAAATTTAGCTACGAAGCTCTAATTTTCACAATATTTCAGGCGCTAGAATTATGATTCAGATTCCTTGATATCCAAGTGCCTTTTGAAATGTTTCGCGTAAATATTGAACGGTTTTGAAAATAATTTGTCAAAAATTTACTTTCACAGTTCGTCGCGATATACATGATTCCCATTTTCTCCTTCCTAATAGCAAGTTGAAACAAGGGGGTAATATAACTACACGTGAAATTCATCAAATTAATTAGTAATCCCTAAGTTATTTATGCTTTTTAATAACATGTGGTTTTACAAGTTGCAGTGATTAACGATTTCTTGCAAGATCTATGCACTGGGGGCTTTGATATATCCTTTTCCAATTACTGATTTTCTTTGTATTTAGCTTTCATATGCATGTAGTGTCATTTACCACTAAAGTTGGTACTAAATGTACCATCCTAAATTGTAAAAACTTACTTGATCTACAATTTAAGAAATTTTTAGCACATACCTTAGTGTATTTACCTTATACATTTGCATTATAGGACTCCATAATTGCACTTAATGCATATATAATTTAAATTTGATTCCTCTTCTCTCTCCAAATTGTAAAAAAAGAGGTAGGATATAATTTCTATGCATCCTCCTCTATTTTCCTCCAATCACAAATTATTTTCATCTCCTAGGCCCTATTTTACCTCCTTTTGACCTTAGAATTCAACCCGATTGTCAAAATCAACTACAGATTTAAACCTCAAACTATCAGAGAAAAATTGAACTATCCCTCAGGATTAACCAAAGTCCTCTGAGACTAGGTTGAACTAGGTCAACCTTTTCCTAGATAGGTCCAACGTAACTTGACCTTTTCCTTGGAGACTAAGCAAAAATTTAGGGCCTGGGTCCATGTTGATGGATTTGAAGGGTTTCCAAATCTGAGGTCGTCTATGCAATTTTGAATCCCCAAATAACTATTAAAGCACCCTAATTGCTTCATTTTTGCATAATAAAATTGAGTGCAAGGTGAAAACCCCAATTTGACAATAATAAGAAATTACAAGGTGGAAGCCCAAGTTTGATGACATGCATTGAAGCAAGGATTAGCCATTGAAGACTTTATTCAAACATTCAAATCAAGCATATAAAAATTCAAATAAAGAATTCAAGATATCATTATCAACATCATGGAGTTTCAAACAGATTATAAGGATGGCTAGGAGTACTTTTTCTCTTGGGGGCGTGGTATGATTTCCTTGTTATTTTCAGATCTATGCATTGATGATTCATATTTACATGATTTCAATCAAACATTGTTTGCATTTACATTCTAGGGTTTCACTCTATCACACACAGGGTTAGATCTATGCATTTACTTTGACATTCTAACTTGCATTCTAGACACACTCTAGATTCACAAGCACATCACATTTTACTTATTCTAACAAATATCTATAGAGGTGAGCATCACAAAAATGGGCAGTTGACTAAGGAAAACCCTTATATAGCCACCGACACACACATTTTCTATGTTTCCAGGTTTCAGAAGTGGAGGTACAGGTTTAGACCTAGGAATCTTACAATCTGATCATTCTAGAACTCTTCTATTTTCTAATCTAGAAATTCTCTAGACAAGGCCGAGTTAGGTTGGCCTCGTCCAGGACTAGCTCTACTTGGGTCGGCCTTGTCCTCTCCAGAATCAAAATTTTTAAGTGTGGTTAGTGTCAGATTATAGGTTGCCAGATCTGAGAAATTCCACTATCTGGGACTCTAATAGTTGGGAAAATTAGTCTCAAAGTACAATCTTCCAATTCAATTTTTTGGTGCATACATTCTCATCCCCATTTCCTTGAATTTTCTTTCATAATTAGATTTTTCATTTTCAGATTTACATATCATTTGCACAATTCTATTGGAATCAACCAATTCCAAACCTATAAAGCTTAGATCATGATTTGGCACCATCACTTACTTGATTGTGCTTACCAGATCTACCTTGTAGGTTAGGGTTTTTAATTATAATGTATTATATCCCCCATAGATTTGGTGAGTGGTCTATATCCTATCATTTCTCACCATTTTCTATTATACAATATAATCTCTAAAATATCCTAAAGAGAATAGCATGAAAAAAATTGATCTATTCAATCCCATAGATCAAATATAGAATATATCTGTAAAGTGGTGGAAGGGGGTAAGGAGATTGTTTATTAATTATTGTTTGATTTGCTTAGAGTGTGTTGGGTTCCTTAACCCTACTTTACATTTAATTGAATTTGATTGATTGTATATTGTAATTGTGACTAGGGAGAAGATAAGATGCTCCTCTTTTATTCCCAAATGCACAAATGGAAGATCCAAGTCGATCAACCCAAAAGAAGGGCTAATGCACAAATGAATCAACTATTTGGAAAAGAGAATAACAAGAAGGATCTTAAATTCTATTAATTGAATATATAGATATGATATATGATAGTAATTTAAGAAATAGGAGAAATGTACGAACCTTAAAGAATTGCAGATCAAAGAATACTATTTTCTGAGGTCTATAGACTATTTTTGGAAAACCTAAAGTATGATCCAGAACCGGAACGCAGAGACAAACAAAACCCAAAAATCATTTTCCATTCTAATGTTGTCTTATGAAAAAGGTCAACCTTGACTCACAAATGTCAACCCTAACCCAATAATGTCAACCTTGACTTGCACAGGTCCGACAGAGAATCTGTTCATGGAGCCCGCCAGAAAGCCGAAAAGGGTATCCAGATCTGTGTCCAAATCTACTATCCTGAACCTGTACCTACAAGAAAAAGAGGTTTTTTTTTTTTTTTT
>MU223247.1:1001162-1016650 GCA_018584345.1 Thuja plicata
GACCATGGAGATTAAGAGGCAAAAGATTTAATCAGCGGTGTAGCATCAAAAAGAAGCAATCCGTGTGCACAAGTCTCCTCCAATGAGAGTGAAGTGTTGACTTTTGAGCCTCATGTGAGACAAAAAGGTCCTTTCTYCTTTTTATAAAATAAGAATAATGCTTTATTTGTGCAACTTAGGATAAGAGGAAAGGTGGGGTCTTTTTATTTAATAAAAGGGGAGGGAATTCCTTTTAAATAAATAAAGACTTAGGATAAAATGGTTAGCCCAAAAATAATCGAATAAATGACAAAGCTAGGATTTTATCAAGAATGAGCAATTGAGGATTTTAGCAAATAATTCTAGAAAGGGGTTAATAGTCTAGATGACCATTTTTAGATGATTACAAATATAACATCTTCTATTAATGAAACCCTAAAATGAAAATAAACCTCATTGTTTATTAAAAAAAATCCAATAGTTCATTCATGTAACCAACATAAATTGAAGAAGATAATCCACCATATAACGGTGAATCCACATCACTACCAATAGTCTCCATGGAATCATGACAAAAAATACTATAATTTAAGATTATTCATGGCCCCAAAATGATCAAATAACTCAACACCAAGAACTCCCAAATAGAAGATCCAAACCACAATCTCCATAACTAATATGATATTAAATTTCCAAACATTAGTGTCACAATCTCCCATTGAAATGTGGAAACAAGCTATCTATGACACACACAAATTATCCCCTAACTAAGAGTACACAAGGCCCTCACACAATCAAAGGACTCAAAACTAATAAAATGAGATTTGAAAAGGTAAAGTAAAATCATGATCATCAAAAAAGAAGATACAATGGTTATCATAATCAACAAGGTACCAAACCAGCACAAACAATAAAGCACCTACATAAATAACCATATCATGTAAAAGTATGGAAGAACATGGAACATCCATGACACCATGATCAACACCAGCTATACCCACATCAATATCTCAATTTTTTACACATGTATGCGTCACATAGTCAACATTAAAGGTGCCACATGATGACTGTACTAGGTAACACATCCTCTACTCCCCAACATGACAAAAAAACTAGCAAAACAAGTGACTAAACTAAGCCACTAGTACACATTTCTACATCAATAAGTCAAAAAAAAGGTACCACTTTATGATTATACTAGGCAACACCATCTCTTCTCCCCAACATGAAAAAATAAACTAGCAAAACAAGTGACTAAACCAAGCCACCAATCAAAATTTGTATCAACACTGAAAGGCCTATGCGTACAAAAAATCCAAATACAAGTCATATATGTAATTTGGAAGTATATATGCCTATAAATTTGCACAACTTGGAGACCTAAAAATTCAAAACACAAATATAACAAAAACATGATCACCATGTTATAAGAGAGAAATCTAGGATGCAAAAATGATTATACAATGACTATAAAACTAAATCACCAAGATTTGATTTTCCATAAACTCATAAAATCACCATATTCACAAGAACCCATAAAAATATAGATTGAAATCACAACAAATAAACCATGTCAAAATAATTCCAAACTTGATCCATTATTTAATGTTTTAAACAAGACTTTTGTTGACTATTTGAAGTCCAAAAATTGACTTTTTTTTGCACAAGTTATGACCTCACCAATTTAAAAAGGAAAACTTGACTTCTAGAAAGCATTTCATTTGTTAAAGTGGAAAAATAAGAAAAGTTGACAACATTTTCCCAAAAAGGCTATATATTAAATACATGGGCGGTGTAATGTCCCTATTTTGAGCGGGCATCAAAGTTAATGGATTTAGTCTATCACTAGGTCCTTGTAGGCTAATAGTGGTGATTAGAGGACCCTATTGTGGAGTTTTTGTCTCTTCAAAGGAAAATTTTTGGTGTTTTTCATCTCTAGACCCTTCATATGTTCTAAGGCATTAATATTCACAGGTCTTTTTTTTGGTTTTAAGGGACTTACTATTTATAGTAAGTCACGTGATGCTAGTCCTTCTATTTTTAGTACGACAGTTGAATGTATAGTGGATGCAATGGCTAACTCCTGGGTTCAGATAGGACAAGAAAGAATGTTTACTTCTGGAGTTATATTATTTTAATTATTATTAAAGTGATACTTTATTAATAATTAATTATAGAGTGCAATTATAATGTTATATTTTCACTTTATGTGAATGGGGCCACTTAATGACTTAAAATTCATTTAATAAAGTGCATCATAATGATATAATATAACTTTATTAAAGTGGTAATTTAAATGACTTAAGTGAAATTATAAAAGAATTTAATGATTTTCAATGAGTTTAAAGGCCTCAAGAGAAATCAACCTAATTAGAGATGAATATAAAAGGAAGCAAAGAAATAAAAAAAGTATCATTGGATCATTTTAATTCTTGTGTGTTATGAGAGCTCCTCTTTTAGAAAAGGAAATCTAGGGTTTATGCACTTTTTTGATAATTGAGAATGAAAAATATTATTTATTTACATACTTGAGGTTGTGAAAGATCTTCCAAAGGCTTGCCTTTCAGATTGCCTTCATTTAGGAGTCAACATTGTGCTTCATTGAAGGATTAGAAAGGGTTTTAGAGAATACTTATTTACAGTTCAAAATTTGATGATTATTGATGAAATAATATTTCATTGCTGGCCATGTGTCATTCTTCTTCAGCTCATGGGGTTATATTGTTTCTTCCATAGGTCGTACAATGTCAAAGGAGCTAGGCGTATGAAGCTATGGGTAGGAAAGCCCAATTTTAGTGTGTTATTAGTTCATCCTTTAGACCATCATACTTCTATATATAATGATGCATTGATAGTGTGGAGATACCAACAATCAATGCCTAACGTCCATGAATAAGGGTTTTCCATTTCCACACTAAGCTTCAAAATTGCTAATGCTGATTTGCATTGTTATAAGACCCGATATAGTGACAATAAAACTTCATTTTAGGGTTTGAATGTTCATTATTTGTTTATGCAAGTTATCAATTATCATTTCTATGCATTGGTATATGTTTTGGAATTGCAAGTCATTCAAATAAAAACAAAATAAACACATATACACTTAGAAATAAGAACTTAGGCACTGCATGCCAACCATTTGACAAAATGTCAAAGCGTCAAAATTGAGTCTTCAACGTAGAACTAGTAAGGGTTCTTAAAAGTTGTCTATTGGTTATTTCAACTGATTTTCCAGAATATCCTAAGGATTAGCCAATTTATTTCAATAGACTTATAGACTTAGTGGACAATAAACAAGAACCAACCCAAGGTTGAATTCTCTCACACTTTAGGCTCTACTAGATCTAGGTGGGTGAACCTAAAAATATCTAAATATTTAATGTGATTTAAAGCATATATTTTAGATTAAGCATATGAATCCCAACAAAAATATACTAAAAAAAATGATTAACATTGAATTTGGCTATACTCTTGGTTATGTTGAATACCCGATATACTGAGAGGGGAGGGTTGAATCAATATTCCCTTGAAAAACTTAAAATAACTTGACTAATTTACCATATAACATATTTCAACTTAGTTGAAAAATAAATAACAGAAAGGAAATATTGCAAGACAAAACCAGATTTTTTTTTGTGGAAACCCAAGATGGGAAAAAACCATAGAGAGGGTTAGCTCTCAAATATTATGTAATGAGTTATATAATACATAGGGTGGCTCACTTCCATTTAGACTCAGTGTCCTGATACAAAAATAACATTGATGACTAGATATACAAAATTGAACTGGTATACATTCATCAACATATACACCGGATACAGTTCTCACTGTAACATAGTTCTTCTTTTCTTTACCCATACAATACTCTATACATAGTTCACTTACAACAGTTCACATATACATAGCATCATAATAATAAATAATCACGTGTATCAATTACATATTCCGTTGTAATTGTATACCAAGCATTGGTATATACAACCTTTATATCACCCAAACATAAAATGTATGAATATATTTCAATTTTAGATCAATTTTTGGTTTAAAAAAATAGATTTGATCATGTGTAAGATAGGTCTACACTAAACATGCCACACTCCAAGTCGATCTTGAAATCATGTCGATAATTTGGTTAACTATATGTATTGACAACTTTCATTGGTGAAAAACTATTAGTGATCAGAAGCACCGATACTGAAAGATACAATAGTATAATCATTACTGAAACACACTGACCGATATTTTCAACTCTAGCATAGTGACATCAATGACAACCAAAAATGGGAAATGCTAACAAGTTATTCTTCATTCACTTCAGCATTTGGGAACAAAAACTAAACTGATCCTACTCCTAGAAATATTAAAATTTAAAATATTTTATGATTGATTTCATTTTTGAATCAAACTAGGATCATATCACATGTTGATGCCCAATTCCTAGGGTACAAAGTTTAAATCTAAGATGTAATCACATCCTTATAACAAAATAAATTCAAATCAATTAGATTTAACCATTCCATGCCTAAAATGAATGAATCTACTCAAGTTATTGAAAAATTCTATTTGTACCATCCTAAAAAGTAAGGAACCTTATTATGTTCTCTTTTTAGCCCCATTTTAGTATGTATGGGTTCTCACATTGATTTCACGTGCTTCTAGTACTTATGCATCCTTCAAACCAACTTTTTTGTTCAAAACTTGAGGTTGGATCTAAATTTTATGCATGATTTCTGATTTTTTATCCAATCACATAATTCACTTTCCCCCTAGCACCTATGCATTCATTTTTGGATTTCTGGATTGACCCCAATCTCTTGGTAGGCTGTGATTTTAACCACAAATTTTTAGCACACTCTCGACATCCTGGGGGGTTATGAGGCCTTTTTACCTAGACTAGGTTGTCCAGGCTGACCTTGTACATGACTAGGTTGGCCAAGTCAACCTTTTCCAGCACTAGGTTGGCCATGTTGACCTTTTCCTAGTATTTTGTGCTCAAAATTTGCCTGGAGCCCAATGGTGAGATTCTCTTCCAAGGTGTGAAATTATAGTCCATCCTGGATGAAATTTGAGCCCTAAAATGTGTATAAAAGGAAACCTCTTCCTCTCATTTTCACATCTACATCTACATCATCCATTAATGTACAAGATACATACACATCTACACGCAATTCGTTGTGCATTCTAGAGATCCAAGTGCAAGCAAGAATCAATTAGTGAAGGTATCCATCATCAATAATTCAAGCCAATCAAGTATCCAAGTACAAGAAAGTCATCAAGAGCCATTAAGAATTATAAATATTCATTCCATCATGTGCTCAAGGTATTTCCTTCCATAGATCTAGCTTCTTTCCCCCATTGGAGGTCAAGCAAAGGAGTTTGCAATCGAGGGAGGATATCTACATTGATCCGTCAAGTCTCATTATTATCTTTCTTCCCCAATCCAACATTGTGGAAAACTAAAAAATCGATCATTTAAGGTTTTGTTTTTTATTATTTCCTATTGGGTTTTTGTGGAGTCCAAGCTATTGCATCAACACATGTGATCACCTCCAAAAAGGCATTGCATCATTGAGGTATAACGTGATTTTTTTTTTCAGATCTAGATTTCATTTGCTTATGCAGTTTCAAGTATATTTCAAGGTTGATTCATATATAAGGGTTTGACCAATTCAAACCCCTTTCCACAACCTTTTCTCCTTATTTTCTATGTGCAGGTGCAGTTTCAGGATTTTGAAATCTAGATTCGAGAGTCTTAGAACCTATTGTAGACCTGATGAAATTTTCATCAAATTGGACTTGAAAGGACTAGGTTTACTTGGAAGACCTAGTCCCCCATTTTGTCTAAAATTTACATAGTGGACAGTTGTAGACATCAAAGGCCTAGATATGGAATTACACCTGATTTTGGCATCTCGACGACAAACAAATTCAGATCTGTAAGTCATTTTTCTCCTTTCTTCAAGGTGAGTTCATTTATCCTATTTTACTCTTGCACTTACTTTCATATATCAAATTTATATCTCATATTACATTTACATATCATTTATATCGTTTACAATCAAATAATCCAAAACCCTACATTGTGGAGATCTCGCATTAGCACCCTTACTCTCTTGGTTGTGATAATCAAATTCACCTTGTTAGAGGTTTTGTATTCTAATGCATGTCATATTTAGTGAGAGATCTAAATCCTATCCTTTCTCATCATTTATCACATTAACTTTTGGTAAAATTGACTTATGACATTTCCTCCTTTTGATTTTGGTGATCCGATCCTCCTTGTCTATATTTAATTTGTATGCATTTAGACCTTCTTTTTATCACAATGTTGAATTATTAGACACTTAGATACAATATAGATACACTCATAGATTCATTTAATTCTTAAATTTCATGCTTACATGACAAAAAAATACAAAAATATTTCATTTCATGCATTAAATACTAATCATTGCAGTTCACATAGATAATTTCAATTCTTGTTTATACATGTGCATTGATGAAAAATACCAAAACAACATTTCATCTTTTCATATTAGATTATTTTTTATAATGAATCCATTTTCTCAAGGTGATAGTGGCTTAGCCTCCCTTTTATCACTTTATCCCTCTCCTAAGGATTCTCCTCTCCATGAGGCCATATCGGTGCAAGAAGATGTTTTTAACCCTTCTTTCACTAACCTCTCTCTTCAGGAGAAGTGTTGAAGATTGATGTTAAATATTCTCTTGATATGTGCTTCCCCCTTGAGAATACCTTGCTAATTTCCCTTTGTTATACCTTACCATCTATCCATTTCCATGATTTACCCTTTAGGAATGAGGCTTTTATGAATTACGATTGAGCTTCTCCTAAAATTTGCAATGATCTCGCCATTTGGGATGAACCACTAAATGATAATGTTGAATATTATCTCCCTCATGAAATAACCTTGGTAAAATAATATGATATAGTGGCGAACATTTCTTCTTCTTCCTCTAAAGATGATGCATTCATATTTTATGATTCTCCTTCTCCTAAGACATACCCCCTTTATCAGGATAGCTTAGAGCAACATGAGGACATTATAAATACCTTTCTTAATATCACCTTACCTTCATTTGACACTCCTTCTAGAGATGAATCATTAATGAATTTCCTTAGTTTCTATTCTAAAGGTTTTCCTACTCATGAGTATACCTTGAAAGAAGAGGATAATATCATTACTAATTTCCTTAATGCTCTCCTTTCTAGCGATGAACCTATGAACAATGAAGTGCTTGCTCAAGTCAATGTTGTCAATGTTTTGAGTAATGAAAAACCTAAATTCGTTGTTCAGGCTCAACCTACTATATCCAAAAATCCTATGATAACTGTCAAAGCTTGCACTTAATCAAATTCATTCCAAATAACTAACAAACCTATGGTTACTATTAAGGTTTATCCTCAACATCATTCTCCAACTTTCACTACATCTGTGATTATTGTTAAAGGATATAATCAACAAAGTTCTTTTCAAACTCTGAATAAGCCTGTTATAACCATGAAAGGAAAATATAGGAGTCTTTTGGAGTTTATTTAGGATTATCATGCGGTGACCCACATATATCACACAAGAAACAATCCTCAACCTACTAATCCAAATTTTCCTACTTCTTTTCCACCTTCTCAACCAGTTCTTCCTCCAACGCCACATTTATCTCCCAATCATGGAAATGGATATGATTCAATAGAATAATTATCTGCTACTCTTGAAAAGATTTCCCTTTGGGAACTTATTGAAACTTCTCCTACATATCATGAAGCCTTGCAAAAAATTTTAAGCACTCTTCAAAATCCACAACCTAATCAGGATAACATCAATTCCTTTTTGGAATGTATACATGCTACTCCTCTTCCAGGTCAAATTGTGTTTACTCAAGATGATTTACCTTCTAAAGAAGTTCACGATCAACATGATGCCCTTATGGTAGTTGTCCTTATCAATGGTAATCTCATTTGTAGGACATTAATTGATAATGGGCCTGGATTAAATATTCATAGTATGGAAATGTTGAAAGAGATCAAAGATATTATTTCAACTATAAAACCTGATTTCATTCCTATTTGTGGCTTTGAAAATGTTGCTAAGAAAACATTGGGAATTATCACTTTACCTATTAAGGTAGGTCTAGTTATTCTAGACGTTCGCATTCATGTGATGCATGGACCTCTTAATTGTAATCTTCTTTTGGGATGACCTTGGTTACATGCTATACATGTTGTTCCTTCGACTGTTCATTGAAAAGTAAAGTTTATCTACAATAATTTGATGTACACACTTCTTGCAGATGATAGATTGAATAATTGTTTTCATATTGCATCAAACAATAAATCTATGTCTATGGAAGAAAACAAAGATCTCAAACCTATGGATTATCCTTCTCCTACTAGTGTCCTTTCAGATGACTATTGGTGATCTTTATATTTTATACCAGCTTATTTTGGAGAACACCAAGTCCTAACATTTGAACTTGAACAATCTAAACTTGACAAAGTATCCAAAAAAACAATTCCTCTTTCCGATGAGCTTAATAACAATTTTGTCACTTCTTCCTCTCCTAACAAATATTTAGAAACTATCAAACCTGATTGTTGTGATATAGTGATTTACAAGGCTCCTTTAAATATTTATGATATGGTTTCTCATTATGGCCTTGGTTGTGGAAAACATGAACAGGGAATTCAAGTTCCCTTAGGAAATGAGGGGCATGGATATTCTTATGGATTAGGATTTAATCCTTACAAGCAACCATAAACAATTACTCTCAATGTTAACACTATTGTGAATCCTCATCTCATGGATTTTGATAAAAAACCTTATTTTGATACCTTTAACAATGATGATGATTTACTTCCTAATGAACAGAAGATCCTTAAAGGGACCTACTATGTCATTGATTCAACATGATCCTAAAAAAATTTAAATCACAATCTAAAATATGGTCTAGGATGTGTGCAAGAAAGCATTGAAAATAGTGTGAAACCTACTGAAGCATTTGGTTTCGAGTCTCATCCTTTGTCCACATACTCTCCTTTATTATCTAACACTTATTCTATTTCCACCTTTAATCAAGAAATCATTTTGCCTAACCTTCTTCATGCTAAGGTGATTACCCAACCTAAATAAAAAAAGAAACATAGTCAAAATCTTATGAATCTTTCTTTGCGCATGTATCACCAATATCATGATCACTCTACTAATGAATTTAAAACCTTATATTAAAAAATTTAATATTTCATTGATAATGATGTTATTCACATATCATGTGACAATGAGTTATTTTTTAATCTTGGTTTCTTTGAATAACATTTAGGTCCCTATTATGTTTCTCCACACTATGTAACATTGTTAGCCTATTCTTTGGGGGCTCATTGTCATGCATGGTGCGATCATACTTTCTGAGTAGCATAATAGGCCCTCTTTCCCCTTATCCTTGTATCCACACTTGCGGGGAAATGGTATTATATGAATCTCATTCATCTCTCTTAAAGATCCACTTTCCCTTGGTTAAGAAATATTTGTCTATTATGTGATAACAAATCTTACATAGATATGTTGGTTTACATTAAGGATTCTCTTCTATACAAGAGACATGCATCCTTGATCATAACCCCTTCATTGTTTGCAATTGGGTTTCCATGGTACACAAATCCCTTACCTTGGAGAATAAAAGTGCATCATCTTTCCTTAAAGGATCCCTTTTACATTCTTGCATGGTATATCTTTGCATTCATTCCTTCCTTGACCTCATAGGAGCTGTGACCTATTTGGTTTGGACTAGATGTTACTTGTGGATACTGTCTTGGTGTTAAAAGTGTTTTATTATTTTTCATATTTTCCTTAAGATGTCAAAACAATACTTATTTTTCCATCTTAAGGGCGGCATACATGGCCTCCTTTTTTTCAGATATTTTGTTTACTTTAAGCATGATAGGTAGAGTACACTAGTGTAACACAATGTTTTAGGGCCAAATCACTCTCCTTTCACATTTTGAGGATTGGTTGTCTAGCATAACATAATTTATAGACCATTTTACCTATCAATATTCATGAGTTGACTAGCATACGCTAGATCATCAAATCCCTCTTCACATTTGGTCCTTAGACTGACCATACACATTCGATCCTTAGATCCTTAGACTGACCATACACATTTGGTCCTTAGACTGACCATGCAGATTTGGTCCTTAGACTAACTACAGACATTTAGTCCTTTGACTAAACAATTTTCAAATTCTCAGTATGATCCTCCTTCTCACTCTCTTTGATGGGTGGAACTAGCATAATACAATTCACTAGACCTTTTCCCCTTTCTCTGTCTCTTTCATCAATCTCTCATGGATTGCCTAGTGCAACATAATTTCCTAGTTTGTGTCATTCATGTTAATATTGAACTCTCCTCCATGGTTCCATAACATAAAACACTTTTATATTTGATCAGATGTATTCTCTTTCTCTTTTCAGGTGACCACTTGTACTCTTGCAATAGCTTTCTAAGTGGGATACTAGTGGTTGATACATTTTCTTTACCGAGGTCTCTTCAACTAGTTGAATTGGAATCTTAGTAAGAACTAGGATTTTGTTGTTTTTTTTCTTTGTCATTGGATATGGATGTACGATTTAAGATCCTTGGTTTGGGGGCTTATGTCTTTAAACTTAGCTATGTGTTATCTTCTTGTACTTTTCTCATGATTCTCATCTTCCTCTTTCTTTCTGCTACTTTACCATAAGCATGAGGTAGATTCATACTCCAACTAAAGTGGTGGATAAATGTACTATCCTAAAAAGTAAGCACCCTTATTAGGTGCTCATTTTTATCTTCATTTTAGTATGTATCGGTTCCCACATTTATTTCACATCCTTCTAGCACTTATGCGTCCTTCAAATCAACATTAATTGTTCAAAACTTGATGTTGGCCCTAAATTCTATGCATGATTTCCCAATTTTATCCAATCACATAATTCACTTTCCCCCTAGGACCTATGCATTCATTTTCGGATTTAAGGACTAACCCTCATCTCCTGGCAGACTATAATTTTAACCATCACTTTTTAGCACACTCCCCGACATCCCGGGGGATTTTGAGGCATTTTTACCAGGACTAGGTCAGCCAGGTCAACCTTGTCCAGGACTATTTCATCCAAGTCGACCTTTTCCTAGTGTATTGAGCTCAAAATTGGCCCAGAGCCCAATGATGGGATTCTCTTCCAGGGTTTGAAATTACAGTAAACCTGGATGAAATTTGAGCCCCAAAATGTGTATAAAAGGAGACCTCTTCCTCTCATTTTCACATCTACATATATATCTACATCTACATCATCCATTATTTTTAAGCTACACACACATCTACAAGAAACTCATTTTGCATTCTAGAGATCCAAATGCAAGCAAGCATCCATTAGAGAAGGTATCCATCATCAAGCATTCAAGCCATTCAAGCATCCAAGTGAAAGAAAGTCATCAAGAGGAATTAAGCATTTCAAATCTTCATTCCATCATGCACTAAAGGTATTTCATTCCATATATCTAGCTTCTTTCCCCCTTTGGAGGTCAAGCAAATGAGCTTGCAATCAAGGGAGCAGATCTACATTCATTTGTCAAGTCTCCTTGTTCTCTTTCTTACTCAATCCAACATTGTGGCAAACTACATCATCTATCATTCAAGGTTTTGGTCTTATGATTTCCTATTGGGTTTTTGTGGAGTCCAAGCTGTTGCATAAACACTTGTGATCACCTCCAAAGTGACATTGCATAATTGAGGTATAAGGTAATTTTTGTTTCAGATCTAAATTCCATTTCCTTATGCAATTTGAAGCACATTTCAAGGTTGATTCCTATACAAGGGTTTTACCAAGGAAAATCCATTTCCACAACCTTTTCCCCTTCTTTTCTGTGTGCATGTGTAGTTTTAGGAGTTTTAGATCCATATTGGGAGTCAGAACCTATTGCAGACCTGGTGAAAATTTCATCAAATTTGGACTTGAAAGGACTAGGTCAAATTTCACGATGTAGTCCTAGACTTGGTCAACTGGACGACCTAGTCCCCCACTTTTGGATGAAATTTACATAGTGGACAATTGTAGACATTAGAGGCCTAGATATGGAATTAAACCCAATTCTGACATCCTGACGACAACAAAATTTAGATATGAAAGTCATTTTTCTCCTTTTTTCTTCAAGGTGAGTTCATTTCTCCTATTTTCCTCCTACACTTACTTTAATAGATCATATTTACATCCCATATTACATTTACATATCATTTACATCCTTTACAATCAAAGAACCCAAAATACTACATTTTATAGATCTCACATTAGCACCCTTATTCTCTTGGTTGTGATAATTGGATTCACCTTGTTGGAAGTTTTGTATTCTAATGTATGTTGGATTTGGTGAGTGATCTACATCCTAGCCTTTCTCACAATTTATCACATTACACTATTTATAGATGCATATTAAAATTAAAAAAGCCACAGTAATATGGATATGGAATTCAATCCTTTTTCGAAAAGAAACCCATAAAAATTACTACAGAATCACAAGAAAATTGAGGTGACAAATCGTAATATTTTTTATATTATTAATTCATATATAATTCAAAGTACAATACAGAGACAATTCTGCAATGTTTTTATTGATTTGCAAAATGAATGACATGATCATAAAACATATACAAATTGTGTAACTAGACCCTTATTTTGTTCACTAAGCATTATTCTATCATTACACTTCTATAAGGTCTTCAGAACCCCTCAACAAGGCCTTGTGTTCCTTTTATAAAACAAGGAATACTGCATATCTTCAACATTTTACAAAATCATGATTACATTTAATTTCCCTCAAAAGGGAATATTCCCCAAATATTTGTTGGGTTGCTAATGCAGACAAAATAACAAGTAGGAGCTTGAAATGAGAACCACATTGATGATGGGGAGTGGTTATGATTGTAAAGGTATTGGTAGGATGCTGAAATGGAATATTGTCCAACTGCTTGGAATTGCTGGAGTAAATTAATAATAAAACAACTTGTTGAAATAAAATAGCCATGGTACTCAAATCTATGTTTCTTCTCCAACTCTATATAACTTCATTCATGATCCATAAAGTACCTATGACCTAGGTGGTCTATAAAGGTCCTTTTCCTAAGATAATTTAATTATAGATGGAAGTGCATATGTGGCCTTATCATTTCCCATCATGCCCTATAAACCAAAAGTTCAAAATTTTAAAAAAGGTGCACACTATAACACTATCTTTTCTTTATGTACTCATCTTTCTATTCCAATATGTCTAACTCATCAAGGAACTCAAATTATTGTATTTGTTGCATTTGGCTGAGATATTCCATCCACTTGGCATCAAGGATTGATCTAGTATCCAATACATTCTTGAGAAAGTGAATCTATATCATTATTTATTCCTTTATTTCCACTTGAAACATGAGAACTATCAAATCAAAATCATCCTTCTGTTCTTCCAATATTTTAAGCACTTTCTCTTTATCTATGATGTCTGAAAGGAATGTGTGTTCCAACTCATAGAGTGATTTGATCCTTTCCTTAAGTTGTTGATCCTTATTATCAAAGAATGGTAACAACTCCATGACATTATTCATCATTTTCCTAGTTGGAAAGATGTCTGGAGAGGCATTAAATATATACTGCACTACCAAGCCCATTTTTTCATCATATCATATTTAGGTTTCCATCTATCGAATAATGGTTTTAGAATGGGCACATTCATGGGACACTTTTGCATAGCCTAAAAAAGGAATTATATCTTTGATAAACTACATCCACCTTAAGTTTAATCTTATCAATCGTGTGGTCCAAAAAATCTCCCCAAGCATCAAGATCCTTTTTTTAGCCAAAGCTATGTCTTCTTGCAATTCCTGCTCCACATCCTCAATTCTGCCTACATAATCAATAAGTTGATCTTGAACCCTCTCAAGGACACGAGTGTCTTCATCTGTTGGTTTCTTTGCCACACCATCTATGGAAGGCGACTAGGAAGAACTGAATATAAGTAGACTACATGTAGTTATTTTCTCTTTTAGGCTCAAATTTTCAATTTAAATATTGTTATAACCATGATTTAGGTTCACTTTATTTTCTGTCAATCTTCTATTTTCTTCTGCAAGATTTTTAATAGTGGTGTAAGAAAACATTGCAAAATGCATTGTTAAAGCACAAACCTCTAATGCAAATGTATTCCTCAAGGTTTTCATGAGAGCATTTCTCGTCATCTCTTTTGCAAGATATGATAATTTAGGCTTTTTTGTTTTTGGTGTCGTTCCCCAATAACTAATATTTGTGAACTTGGGTGGTATCTTGAACCTGTTATTGAACTTCAAACTTACAAGAAAACACATTGTCCTTTTGAATCCCTATTTGGTTAATAAAAGATGTTGTTTGAAAATCCTAATTCAGGAGTAGGAGCATACCACTCTCTTTAACTATTTTCCCATCTTTAGTTGAGGTAACATTTATATTATCAAAGCTCATTTCCTTAAGAGAAACATCAACAATTCGATCATGCTAGGATAGCTCTGTTTCCATCTTCATTCCTACTTCCTTGTCCTAGTTATGTTTTCCTTTCATTTTTACCCAAAATTCTTTAAACTCTAGAATGTTTATGAATTCATCATCTGCTAAGAAATGAGCTACAACAATTAACCTTTCATCACTCTCTAGAATGAGAGGAGCCTTCTTGTGCATATTTAATCTATCTTTAGGGATCTACTTAGTATATTCAAGAGGCATTCTTAGAGGTTTATCAACCTCTTCACCTCCTCCTTTCAACCCCATGATTTCTACAATGTCCTCCGCTCTTGAGGCCATATGATATCTTACCTGTTGGGACTTCAATTTTTTTGTAGAATTCAAAGTTCCATTCATAAGGAAAAGTTGATTATACCTTGTGTAGTGTGTATATTCGAAGGCCAACTTTAGAAGGCTATATTCCAAAATAAAGTAATCATCATGGAAAGAGGCTTTGTAGGAACCTTTATATACCCTAAATGAACATGTATGACCAACTACAAACCTTTGGGATCAATATTTAATGCAGTCCTTTTTGCACCCTGGAGAGAATCATTGTGTTTCACATTATCAAACATACATAAGTATGTTGGAATTATATTGAGATAATTTGTACTGAGAGGGAAGGGGTGAATCAGTACCACTAAAATTTTTCTTGGTTAGCCCTTTAACCCTTAGTCATTAGTTTGTAAAATAACTTATCTATCTGTTCATCTTTCTTTATGTATATGAAATCATATCATACATTCCATTTGATGTGTAACAGTAAAAGAAACATATATGAAATTTGATAACACATAACACAAGATATAGTATCGCAAAAAACTCCTGTTAAGGAAGTAAAAACTGCGGTGGGGATTGTTACCCACAAACTTCACTATCTGCAGATAAGAAGAGCCGATTAAGGCTTACAATTTGGTCACTTCTGATGACCTACCCTGTTAGGAG
>MU223247.1:1023710-1034349 GCA_018584345.1 Thuja plicata
AAAATAACTTATCTATCTGTTCATCTTTCTTTATGTATATGAAATCATATCATACATTCCATTTGATGTGTAACAGTAAAAGAAACATATATGAAATTTGATAACACATAACACAAGATATGGTATCCCAAAAAACTCGTGTTAAGGAAGTAAAAACAACGGTGGGGATTGTTACCCACAAACTTCACTATCTGCAGATAAGAAGAGCCGGTTAAGGCTTACAATTTGGTCACTTCTGATGACCTACCTTGTTAGGAGTATTACAGTGGAGACCTGTTAAGATCTACTTCATTTGAAGCTTTAGCAACACTATTAAGTGTGCACTCTGTTAAGAGATTTACAAAGGACAATTAAGTCCACCTTCTACAAAAGGATTTTAGATGTGATGCCCTTGTTAGAATGCAACTACATAAGTCTTTGATCTGATGATAAATACAATCTTTAATTGCTGATAAAACAGATCCTATGAAGCTCCAAAAATATTGTTAATCATCCTTCCATGATTGAGTATTACCTTTATCTGCTCGTCGGTAGCCTCTGTGTGTTCTTGTTTAACTGATGTATTCTGTTTCTGCTCTTTGCATGAATTCTTCCTTCTGCTCCTTAGATGCTCTTCGTGGCTATCAATTATTAAGAATTCATGTCCTCACAATTGAGTATGGACATCTATTTATACTAATATAGGCTCAACTCTTGATTCATGCATTTACACGTTAACTCTAGATTCAAGATATACAACTTGATCTTGATCTGTAGTTAGATATGCTTTAGATCCGTTAGGATGCTTTAAAGCATTTACATAAAGCATGCATGACCATCTAATATGATTTAAAACAAAAAATAAAACTCTATAAATAGATTTACATTTCTTTAATCGACGTGTAAAACTCAGACCCACAATTTGCGGGTTCTTGATCTGTCTGTCGGTTCTGATGGTCAGTTTTCTTGATCGTCAGTGTTCCTTCTTGAGCATGTCATCGGGTATGCTTGTCTGTTCCTGTCAGGTTGATTCTAGAAACTGTGTTTCCAGTAATGCTTGTGTTCGTCGATAATGCTTGTGTTCATCGGTAATGCTTGTGTTCGCCGGTAATGCTTGTGTTCGCCGGTGAAGCTTGTCACATTTATACTTAGCATTTTTCTCAAAAATTCTTTGTGCTGTCAGGTATGCTTGCTTTTCACCGGTACTGCTTATGGTTCGCCGGTGATGCCTGCTGTCTGCCGGTAATGCTTTTTGACTGTTTTTCCTCTGAGTATACTAATGGAAAAATAGTGTCATCAAAGTAGCCATTTTTGAAGACTGATACCCGAGTACCTGAAATGTTTCAAGAAAAACCAATTTTTCCCCTCAATTCTTTATATTAGAAAGGATTCCTATGCAATCTTTTAGAGCCCCATTTGCTGATGTGATATTTTTTAAAAGATAAAACCAAATTAAATTTATTTAGTTTGTTATCTACATGAAAGATAAAAGTTGGTCAGAGGCCTGAATCAAAATTTTATATTTCTCAGTGGGATGAATGGCACATCAAACAAATTTGTTCCTACAATTCTCTATATGAAAATGTAATCTTGTGTTGGATTACAAAGACTTATGAATCAGTTTAAATATTTTCAATATGAAAATAAAAAGAACCTTTGCAGAGTTTTATCAGTTCAAGTTTTCAAGAAACGGTTGGAGGCCAACTGTGACAACGAATATCTTGCACTGCTTGATGAATTTTTCAGAGCCATTTGAAACATTTGTAAACTCTAGTTAAAATTTTATCAGCATATCAATTCTCGAGATTGCATGATAGGCTTTAACAAGTTTCAGACGCAACAAATGCACTTTGACCATTTTAATAGGATCACATAATGTATAGTTTGATGATGTGAGATTGCATTTGATGATGTCAGATTGAATTTCAATCCTGAGAGCATTTCAGATTGATTATAGAACCAGTCTATGTACATTAGTTTGAGAAGAATGGTTTATTTAATTATCAAGGAATTTTCTTCTTTTTACTGATGAGGTTATTATTATAAGTTCACCGATAAAAGATTGAAAAACAAGATGGATATGCAATACAAGTTTTACATGGAATCATTGATGAACTTTGTTGGGTCAAATTGAGATATATCTAATTCTATCACCACCAGTGATGCTTTTATAGATGGAATTCTCACTCGAGATCACTCTCAGTATCAGTTTGAAAAGATTCGATGGCTAGTTGTTCAGAAATGGTTTTATTTGAGGGGCACATTGGGGCCTAACGTACATCATGATTTCCTAAGTCAGATTTAAAGCCAATAAGATGAGTTATTGAAATATGAGTTAGATTTAAAGCCAATAAGATGAGTTATTTAAATTAATATTTCAGTTCGATGGATACAAGAAGGTCGAAGTGTGCGGCTGAAGTGTGCAACCATCACTGAAAAGACAAGTTTGTAGTTTCTCTAATGTTACAAAGTCCTGTTGACAAAATAATAATAAAAAATAAATAAAAATAAAGAATTTTGTGGGCCCCACGTCTTTTTCATCAATAAACTATCGATGAAGAGAATTGGATTTGATAAAGGATTAAAAAGGTTACACTAACAATACAACTTATTCTAGGGGGAGGCTCACTCTAGTTTATATTGCCATCGAACAAACACAACTAAGGTTTCATCAAAGATCATTTTTATTGATGAGACTTTACCAATCTACCAAACCCATAAAAGTTTCATCAAAACACTCAGTTATATCAAAATGAAAGTTGAGGAGGCATGTACAAGGATTACTTCAAAGTATGATTGGCTTCAGAGAACTGTAAAATATTGAAGGAAGCTAAAATGTATTGCATCGAAGTATATACTCTCATCGACATTATAGTTATCGAAGAAGAATCCCAATAATTCATCGACGAGGAAATTCGTGCTCTAGTTGTATACAAAGTATAGAAGGTGCAATGATAGAGGTATGACATATTTGCTTCATACCATGGCTGTGTATACACTAAATGAGATACTGATGTAAAACATGGAATTTCTTGTAGTGTCTGAAACAAATATTGTCCCAAAAGGATGCATTAGCAAGAGGGTATACACAAAATGAGCACCATGATGTCATCGAAGAGACTTCTATTCTTAGGCAGTTGGAAAATAGTCTCATCGAAAGTAAAGGTCTCAATATTTTCAAGTAAAGGTCTCAATATTTTCAAGTAAAGGTCTCAATCAGTTCAAGTTTTCAATCTTATTCTTGATGTTTTCCAATTCCAAGATTTTCATATTGGCTTGCATGAGTTCTTCATCTAACTGTTTATTTTCTTTGTTCTTCTCTTTAATAACTGTTAGGCTATCAATTAACTGATCATTCAATTCTTCTATCTTATCCTTCAAAGACATGTTCTCTTCATTCAACTTCTTGACCATTTTTCCCAAGTCATTGGTAGAGCAATCTTTTATATCTTTCCTTAATTTCTTGATAAGCATTTGAGAGCCATCAACTTTTAGTTTAAGTTCCTCATTTTCTTTCTCAGATCTGTCTAGATCTTCAAGGGCTGCTTCAAGATTCTTTTTTAGATGTTTAGCTTCTGCTGAATCCATGATCTCCTCAAGGGGTGAATCAATGTTTAGCTAATTATTCAATTTCAACAAATTTAAACATAAATCAATTATATATCACTTGAAGCTTAACACAAGATCACATAACACATAATATGATTACGGGGAAACCTTGATTAGAGGAAAACCCTAGTGGGAATTAGTACCCACAAATATTGCACTAGTATAATGAACCTATTAAAGTTCCTTTGCCCTGTTAGGAGTAGTCTTTACAATGCAAGTACAATGACTTGGTTAAAGGCCTGACCCTGTTAGGAGTCTTTTACAAACAAACCTATTAGGGGTGAGGACTTACTGTCCAAGAGCTCACTGCTCAATGAGAAAGAAGGTTACAACCTCCTGAGAATAGATATGCACTATATCCAAAAGTGAACTGTTGTATATGACACAAATGTCTGATTAGTTCCAGTTATGCGCTTATGCTCTTATCTTCTTTAGGGGCTCTATCTCATGCTGACATATTTACATTTCTCTTCTCTTCTTATTTCTTCGACACCTTCTAATACAAAATTGCATGTCATGTATATATGTCCATGCCTAAATAGACACGACTAGAGACAAGACCTTAGTCGGCCCCAAAACAAAATATACAACGTTTCCAAGATAATTGGCTTAAGCGTGATTACATTACTGATTAAGATATGATTACAAACACACTATAATAGGCACATAGCCTTTACAAAACAAAATGTCATACGCTGATCCAAAATCTGAGGTCGGCTCTGTGCTTTGTTTCCTGAACTGCTAGAGGCACTTCAACTTGCTGTAACTTCTTCGTACTGTCTTTACATACCATGCATGTATAGAATTAACATATTAACATATCATAAAGCTTATATATGAACACGCATATCCAGATTTGATCTTCCGCACGTGCGTTGATGCTTTGATCGACTGCAAACCTCTATTCTGTTATGTCTTCCATACTTAGCCATTTCTGTCTTCCAAGTTTTTTTGACAAAACTTTGTATGACTTTGTTTCCATAATGACAACACAAAATAAGTCATAATTAATCTGATTGTCAACTTGCCAACAGTAAATATGTATGTCAAGGAATGAAATTTATTTCTTATTTCAAGGAAAGTATATTTTTAGTGAGCCTTTAGGACACATCAAGCAATGTTTCCTTGTTAAGGGGATTCAAACACTTTCCCTATTCCATAGATTCTAGGCATAGAGTGAAAATATTTTCTCATAGACTCAGGTACACACTCATAGGTTAATCAGAATACAACCATCACCAAACACGCAATGGCTCCAGTCATGATGTCGTATTATCCGACTCCAAATGCAAGTGAGGGCATGAAATGATGAGCATCTTGGGGAAATTACTATTTGCCTTGCACAAAGATTATCACCCTTTCAGAGATAAACCAGGTAGTTTGACTACAAATGTTGATTATTTTTGGGCATCCGTTCGCAATCGTCCCCCATAGAATTGCACAAGGAAAAATTGAGGCGTATAGCCATATGAGTACTCAAACATGTGTAGTCTCACAAGCTAGATTCAAGCAGCTCTACTCTACACACACTCAAGCATGTTCAAGGAATGACGTCAAAATTCTAGGAACAAAACTGACTACGTCTTCTGAGGCTTTGGCCTACAAGGAAGAAATTATTTATAGTGAGTTGGAAGGGTTGGCATAAATCCTATCCTCACTTGGGTCGTCCTGGGAGATTTGTTCCCTAACCGACAGACCCTCTAATATTTTGAAAGCATATAACAAAGGATTGGTGACCTAGGAGTCTAGATTTTTGATTCTTCAAAAGAAGAAGAGCATACTCTCCTATTAAATGTCATTTTCTCTCGCAAACACACCAAACATGTTCATTTTCCTCAAATTTTGTAACTCAAAACTCAATCCCCCATGATGAGTCTTTGATTCTTCCAACTTGGGAAAAAGAGAAAATCCTCTAGTGAGACTAATTAATAAGTTTAAATTTTATTTTTAAGTTCCTATTGTAAGAAAGAACAAAGCATGTGAAATCAAATTTTGTCTTGTTAAATTTCCCCAATTTAAGGTGATTTGCTTGTTCAATTACTTTCCCAAAAATTAAACAATTTGAGATTTGTTCATTTTCTCACAAATTTAGTGTTTTTCTTGTTCAATTACTATCCAAAAATTAGACAATTTGATGGTTCAATTTCTCCACAATCTTAATGAATAGCTTGTTCAATTACTATCCAACTTTAGAAAATTTTGTTTTCCTTGTTCATTTCCTCAAATTCTCATCAAGTTTTAAATTGAATTTTGAGTTTCTGATTTTCCTTAAGGGAAAAGAGCATAATCCTCTGGTCAATTTATTAAATGATATAAAATGTCCTTAAGTGTCAAAGCATAACAAAATAGAAGTCAGGTCAAGCGATTTGGCAACCTACAACCCACAAGTTAGTAGTTGCTTTCCAACTTTTTAACAAAAAAGTCTCTGACAGCAACCTGCAAACAAATGTTAGGTTGTTTAAAACACAATAATAGGCAGGGTTAGAAGATTAGTGGTTAGACTTTAAAATTTGCAATTCAACCAACCAAATGTGACTGGCTTTACAAAATGCGAGCCTAGAATTCCTGGATGTGATTGCTTTTCCTGAATGTGATCTTTTACACTAAAGGCGATAGAAGATTTACCTGATGCGAGCTTTCCCTAGGTGTGATTCAGGATCTACTAGATGTGATGTCATAAATTTAGGATGCGATGCTATTTCCTGAATGTGATGATCTTTCCTGAATGCGAGCTTTGGCAACTAAAGGCGACTCTGAACCTGAAAACAAAGAACACAAATTAGCCAAAAAGAAGTTAAAAAATAAGGATAAATTCGAGGATTTTCCCCACGGTGGGCGCCAGAAATGTATGTATATTTTGTGGACCTGCAAGAAGCAACACAACACTTCAATATGCATTGCATTAGTGAGATAAACATGAAATAACAAAGGTAAATCACACTAAAATTGACATATTTATCCCTATCTAAGAAGAGTATGAAATATACTATAATTTGCCCTCATATTATGCATAAATTAGTGACACATTCATGCTTAGAATGGAAGATTTAAATAATGCAAGCTAGATGCTCAAACAAAGTTCATTTTAGAGTTCTCAAATGAAAGATTATGTAATTACTATGCAAAATATGAACTAAGAATGCAGTTAGAAATTAGGAAAACATAAGGATACAAATGAAATTCTAAAATTAGGGGTACATTCAGCTCAAAATTCATTCCTTTTATAGAAGAATTTGAGGAATGAGAGGTCAAGATTGAATGGTGAGGAGAGGTGGAGATTGAATCTTTGGTGATCCATGTAGGTGATCCAAGTGATTTAACTCTGATTGGCTAATGGATTGACTTTCCATTTTGCAAGTGAGGAGTTGTAATTAGGAGGTTTTATTTAATTCCTTTTAATTAATTACCTTAGCCATGTATTTAATTGTTTTGATTTGATTTAATTGGATAAGGCAATTAATATAAATTAGTGATAAGATCACTTTGAAAATTAAATTTGATTTAAATGAATTATGCCAATTAATTGAAGAATTGTCTTGACATAATTAGGGGTATGATCATACTTGGGGAAAATAGGGTCTCTGGTCAGAGCATACCAAATTAGGGTGGTTACACATGTCATATTACATTTACATATCGTTTACATCCTTTACAATAAAAGAATCCAAAACACTACATTGTGTAGATCTCACATGAGAGCCCTTACTCTCTTGGTTGTGCTAATTGGATTCACCTTGTTGGAGGTTTTGTATTCTAATGTATGCCAGATTTGTTGAGTGATCTACATCCTAACCTTGCTCACCATTGCCCACATTACACTATTTATAGATTCATGTTAACATTAAAAAACTACAATAATAAGGATATGAAATTCAATCCTTTTTTGAGAAGAAACCCATAAACATTACTATAGAATCATAAGAAAATTGAGGTGACAAATCATAATATTTTTTATATTATTAACTCATATAGAATTGAAAGTACAATACAGAGACAATTCTGTGATGTTTTCATTAATTTTCAAAATGAATGACACGATCATAAAACATATACAAATTATGCAAATAGACCCTTATTTTGTTCACTAAGCATTATTCTATCATTATGCTCCCATAAGGTCTTCATAACCCCTCAACAAGGCCTTGGTGTTCCTTTTATAAAACAGGGAATGCTACATAGCTTCAACCATTTTACAAAATCATGATTACGTTTAATTTCTCTCAAAAGGGAATATTCCCCAATATTTGTTGGGTTGCTGATGCAAACAAAATAATAAGTAGGAGATTGAAAGGAGAAGCACATTGATGAATGAGAGTGGTTATGATTGTAAAGGTACTGGTAGGATGCTGAAATGGCATCTTCTCCAACTTCTTGGAATTGCTAGAACAAATTAATAATAAAACAACCTGTTGAAATAAAATAACCATGACACTCAAATCTAAGTTTCTTCTTCAACTATATATAACTTCATTCATGACCCACAAAGTACCTATGACCTAGGTGGTCTATCAAGGTCCTTTTCATAAGATAATTGAATTATAGATGGAAGTACATATGTGGCCTTATAATTTCCCATCATGCCCTATAAACCAAAATTTCAAAATTTTAAAAAAGGTGCACACTATAACTCTATCTTTCTTTATGTACTTATCTCTCTATTCCAATATGTCTAGCTCATCAAGGCACTCAAATTATTGTACTTGTTTCATTTGGATGAGACATTCCCTCCACTTGGCATCAAGGGTTGATCTAGTATCCAATACATTGTTGAAAAAGTCAATCTATATCATTATTTATTCCTTTATTTCCACTTGAACCATGTGAACTATCAAATCAAAATCATCCTTCCATTCTTCCAAAATTTTAAGCACTTTATTTTTATCTATAATGTCTGGAAGGAATGGGTGTTCCAACTCGTAGAGTGATTTGATCCTTTCCTTAATTTTTTGATCCTTATTATCAAATAATGGTAATAAATCCATGACATTATTCATCACTTTCCTAGTTGGAAACATGTTTGGTGAGGCATCAAATATATAATGCACTACCAAGGCAATTTTTTCATCATATCATATTTAGGTTTCCATCTATCAAACAATGGTTTTAGAATGGACACATTCATGGGACACTTTTGCATAGCCTAAAATAATAATTATATCTTTCATAAACTACATCCACCTTAAGCTTAATCTTATCAATCATGTGGTCCAAAAAATCTCCCCAAGCATCAAGAGCCTTTTTTGTAGCCAAAGCTTTGTCTTCTTGCAATTCCCACTCCATATCCTCAATTCTGCCTACATAATCATTAAGTTGATCTTGAACCCTCTCAAGGAAATGAGTGTCTTCATCTGTTGGTTTCTTTGCCACATCTGGGGAAGGTGACTATGAATAAGTGAATATAAGTAGACTGCATTTAGTTATTTTCTCTTTTAGGATCAAAATTTTAATTTAAAGATTGTTATAACCATGATTTAGGTTCAATTTATTTTCTGTCAATCTTCTATTTTCTTCTACAAGAATTTTAATAGTGGCGTAAGAAAACATTGCAATATGCATTGTTAAAGCACAAGCCTCTAATGCATATGTATTCCTCGAGGTTTTCACAAGAGCATTTCCCATCATCTCTTTTTGAAAGATATAATAATTTAGGCTTTTGTGTTTTTGGGGTTGTTCCCCAATAACTAACATTTGTGCACTTGGGTGGTATCTTGAACCTGTTATTGCTTCCCCTACTTCAAATTTAGAAGAAAACACATTGTCCTTCTGAATACCAATTTAGTTAATCAAGAATTTTTTTTGAAATCCTAATTCAGGAGTAGGAGCATACCACTCTCTTTAAATATTTTCCTATCTTTAGTTGAGATAACATTTATATTATCAAAGCTCATTTTCTTAAGAGTAGCATCAACAATTTGATCATGCTAGGATAGCTCTGTTTCCATCTTAATTGCTTCTACCTTATCCTAGTTATCTTTTCCTTTTATTTTTACCCAAAATCCCTTAAACTCTAGAGAGTTTATGAATTCATCATCTGCTAAGAACTGAGCTGCAACAATTAACCTTTCATCACTCTCTAGATTGAGAGGAGCCTCCTTGTGCATATTTACTCTATCTTTAGGGATCTACTTAGTATCTTCATGAGGCATTCTTAGAGGTTTCTAAACCTCTTCACCTCCTCCTTTCAACCCCATGATTTCTACAATGTCCTCCACTCTTGAGGCCATTGATATCTTAAATGTTGGGACTTCAATGTTGTTGCAGAATTTGAAGTTCCATTGATAAGGAAAAGTTGATTATACCATGTTTTGTGCGTATATTTGAAGGCCGAATTCAGAAGGCTATATTCCAAAACCAAGTAGTCATCATGGAAAGAGGTTTTGTAGGAACCTTTATATACCCTAAATGAACATGTATGACCAAATGCAAACCTTTGGGATCAATATTTAATGTAGTCATTTGTGTACCCTGGACAGAATCATCGTGTTTCACATTATCAAACATACATAAGTAGCCATTTTTGAAGACTGATACCTGAGTACCTGAAATGTTTCAAGTCAAACCAGTTGCTCCGCTCAATTATTAGTTCCTGCCCACGGCAGAGAACTATTGTCGAGGCTCATCACTTAAACAGTGATTAATGTCTAATTGTTCGGCCAATCAAACTGGAATATTCATTGCATAAATTTTATTTTCAATGTATGCAATGTAGAAGTTGCATACTTTTTATCTGTATGGTCGATGAAAAATATTTTAGCACCGTGTGATTGGTTTTGCAAACGGCTTCATAGAAACCAACCCAATATAACACACGATTCCAAAGGGGCAGGGCCAGGGCTGGGGCTGATCATTTCATTTCAAAAACAGTGTCCAGGCCTGGGAATCGTTGTAGCCTGCAGGTTGAAAGGAGCACTTGGCATCTACAAAACTGTCGTGGCAGACTACTGCATGATTTTTGTATTGGTGACTGCACATTTATTGAATTATCTGGCGAGGAAAAGGCTCAGAGGTGACTGGCATTTTGTAGGCGTGGTTTCATCTTCAAGTAGCATCT